>CAHIKZ030003812.1:3360000-3482500 GCA_903632075.3 Acanthosepion pharaonis
TAAATAATAATTATATATATATATATATATATATATATATATATATATATGTATGTACATGCACACAAGGGCAGCGATCACAGATTGATGATTAGAAAGTTTATCTCACAGACTATTATTATCATATCTGAGTGCTTCATTATTGCGATCTTGTACAAAAAGGTATGCATCTATCTGTATATGTATATATGCTAATTTCATATTTGACAATATCATATATTTCAGCAATTTTTGAATTTGTCACTTGTTCTCAAATTACAGAATCTTTCGAGGCAATAAAACTTGAAATTTTCATCACGAAGTACATTTCACATTCACAAATGGATGTTCTGACATTGCAAACCATTTGATCTGCTTATAAACAATCATATTTATAACTTTAACAAATAATTCAAACTCATCATTTGTATATTTCATGCTCATCACTTTTTTAATATCAATTCAATAAAATTCTCCCTTTATTATAATAAATAAGTAACTATGATCAATACTAGTAGTAATTCTTTGAGAAAACACAAAAAACTTGCTTATCTTGGTAGCTTCATAAATTCTTTTATCTGAAGAAGAAAAATGGATGAGAAATTGGTAAATCTATCTTAATCCCATCAAATTTAGTTCTTGATAATTGACAATACTTCTCCCAATTTTCAATGCACAATCTAGAAACTGAGGTCCAATTCTTACAAATATTTCAGGTAAAGATTTTTAAAATTCTGCACTTAAGCATCATTTATTATTTTTTTTATTGCCAGAAATGATACAAGTGATGTTGGAATAATGCTAAAGTCAATAAGCATTGTTAAAAAAATTCCAATTTAAAGGCAATTGAAACAAGTGTGATTATTGCTTTTTTTTCTTCTTCTACAGTCAGTATTTGTAATGATTAGAATGAATGGAAACTTAGTAGTATATATTTAGATATTGGCACCTTTCATATTACATGTGGTAGAACCCCCATATATATATATATATATATATATATATATATATATATATATATATATATATATATATATATAGAGAGAGAGAGAGAGAGATTTCTTCTCTCGATGATGGCCATTTTGGCCAAAACTAGTCGAGGAATCTAAATGATATAATAATAAAAAAAACGAAAGAATATTAATCTACAACCCAGTGTGTCTGAAGATTTTAATTTTTTAATATTTTTCTATTGTTCAATATATATATATATATATATATATATATATATATATATACATGCATCTTTCAATAAAAAAGACCGATAAGGAAGATTTAATTAATCATTTATTGAGTTTCTCCAGCAATCTAACATTTTTCCATTTTTCAGTGGTTAAAGAATATGGCAATTGTCCATAGTTATAATTGTTCCACGCACTTTTGTCTACTTCTCTAGCCATTATCAAGGATGTGTTTTGGATGGTGAAAGTCTATGTGTGGTTGCTACATAGTAATTTTACAGTGTGGAGTTAGAGCAGTTTGTGTGCTTGTCTGCAGTCACATGCTATGCACAGCCAGTTGACCAGGGCAAGACTTCTATTTTTAGAACACTTTTAACATACTGTCTCCTCTGCTAATTAATGTGAGATTGATAGTGGGAGAATAAAGTTTAATAAACAGAACCTACCTAATGATGAGCTGTGTATGACTATGTGACCTGAAAATGATCCTTATATTATCAACTAGAATTTTCCTTAAAGGTTCTTGAAAGTTATGGGTTAATAAATGTTTATTAATTGTACTCTGCTGCAACAGGTGGCATGTAAGATGTCTACACAGTGAGGTGGTAAAGTATTCAATATAAGTCATTGTTTTTTTGACAAGTAACATAGTCTTATACAGGGCAATGGAATTGGTACATTATATAGATATAGTTTACATTTGATGGGCTTATTTTGGTTTGTGACAACAAGGTTTCAGGTCTTACATTTTCTATAATATTTTATGAACTTTATATGTTTTGAAATATATTATAATAAAAAGAAAGAACAGTAAGATATATAATTCGGTGTTCTTATTGATATTTTTATTTTTACAAAACAGTACTCAATGTAAATTTACAGAGCATAAATATTATAAATTAACTGATTTAAAATATGGTTTATTCGCTACACAGGAATTACTATGTTTCAAAAACTGAAGCTAAAAACTTCAAATTTAATTATATAATTAAATCAAAAGCATTAGTTCTGTTTCATCTTCAAGCGAATTTTGGAATAATTTATTTTTAAATTTACTGATTTTTAAATGCACCTATAAATTCATAATTTCTTGTTTCCAAGGATACAGAGAAATCCAATCATTTAGACAGGGGTGGTAGCGTGTTCATTTTTATTAACTATTGTTGTATCAATTATGAGTTACGTTCGAAAAAGAGGTTAAGTTTAGGGAGAGTGTAGGGGGGCATTTTTCAACAAATTTTTGGACATCCATTCAACGCATCTCATCTGGGTTTTTTTATTAACAACAAAAAGTTTTTCGGCATTTTTTCTGTTAAATTTGTACTTGTATACTTAAATATTCTTTTTAAAAGGGGTGTTTGGGTTAAAATATGTTATATTAAACTACAGTTTTAAAATATTATTTTTACTCTTAATTACTAATAGAATATATTTCTTTTTAAATCAAGTAAATGTAATAGAATTACTTAAATTATTTAAAAATTATTATTACATATCAATTATAAGTATGTATATTACCAGCTCCCATTTTTTTTTTTTAATTTTTTTTTTAAATATTATTTAAGGAAAATTTTTGACAATGTCGGCAAAGAATAGCTATTTCATTTTTTGATTCATTAAATTTTTATTTTTTATAAACTTAATAATGTATAGTTTCTCATGTATGCACAAAGGACATGGGTCATTTAATGACCTACATATTCTAGCTTTTCTTATTAATTTCCATTTTACTGTAGGTGTTTTATTTGTTTCTGAGTGCCAGAAATATTTCGATAGGGACGTCTGATTTTAGTATTTATTTATCCTAAATGAAGTTTGATGTTGATTGGATCTTTTTTGAACTCATGGCTTGTGCAGCCTATATAGATTTTTATGTTTTCGGTATTCTCAATAGATAAGATATTGCATTGGTATACTAATAATTCCGTACAACATTTATTTTGTAGAGGACAGTTATGAAGATTTCTACAGTTACATAATTTTTGTTTAACTTCATCTGTTTTTATTTTTATATTGTCTAAATAAGGATAAAATAGTAAAAGACATTAACACAACAGATAAAATTTGAGTGAAATCTGACAAAACAGGAAACTTCTATAAAATAACGACAAGGGACTACAACGATCTAATAAATAAGGATTTACATAAGAACTATAAAAAGGCGAATAATAATTACCTCAACATGGTGGAGAATATTAATACTAGCAGTAAAAAAAAAATCACAGATAAACTGAAGATTAGCGATAGAGTAGGTAAACTTACTGCAAAAAAAGTGCTATATAACCTTAAAAGACCACAAACCAGATTTCAAAGCAAATCCGGCGACAAGGATAATAAACCCAACAAGACCTGAGATCGGCAAAATTAGTAAAAAGATCCTAGAAAGGGTTAATCAACAAATTAAAGAAAAAATTGGTATTAATCCAAAGTTTCAGGCCTAAGACGTGACAAACTGGTTTGCTGATATAAAAGATAAAGCTAACTGTACACTAATGCAGTTTGATATTAAAAATAATTATCAATCAATATCTAAAGAACTGTTCATGAATGCGTTGGACTTTGCTACCCAGTACACAGATATTATAGAAGAAAAAAAGAGCATTATTATAAATGCGAAAAAATTGGTACTGATACATAAAGGTGAGCAATGGATAAAATATTCTTATGACCACTTTGACATCACAATGGGATTACTAGACTCAGCTGAGTCCTCTAACCTTATAGGTCTTTTTATATTATACAATCTCACAGCATACCGTAAAATTAATTTAACTGACATTGGTTTATACAGAGACGATGGACTTATGGTTATAAAGAACTCTGCGTCCCTGATGCATAAAAAACATAAAGGATGCAGTAACTTTCCCATCTGTGTTCCACAGACACAACTAAAGTTTCTCATAAAAAGTGATACATTGTTAAAAAAACAACCCATAACATAAGACTATTGGCATTGTGTTATAATAACAATAACACTTAGGGTATAGTAAGGAAGTTGTTGTTGGTCAATACGAGGTAAACATAAACAATGACATCAATTTAATTTAAAATGTAACTAATATTTTCTTTCTGTAACCAAACTCAAATTATTTATCAAATGAATTAGATATTGATGGTAATTAGTACATAGATATTTTATTTTCTTAAACATTTTGTATATTTGTTAACGTACTTTTAAAACTATGCAGGCGAAACGTCTTAACCAACAAGTGGAGACATTCAACCTTCATTTCAAATAATATTTAACAGGGCCCAAAAATGTCTTCAGACAAAAAAATAAATTTTCCTGTGTGGGTTGATACAGATTGTAAGGAGACTAATATTCTTTTGAAATTTTGAATAAGAAACATCTCATTAATCATTTGTTGTTATTCTTTCAGATAATTTTACTAGTATTTCCTTCATTTCTTTCATTTACTCTTTCCTTCTTTCATTGGGTGGTGGGATGTGTGTGTAGCATGAAATAGACATATAAACATGTTGACTTACCAGAAACTTTCTTGGTTCTTTTTGTTTTTATTTGATATGCCTGAACTCAGTGAAGTTTGCAGACCATTGCTTTACTGTTTTTGTTTTAAATTTATTGATTCAATTGAAAAAAAAAACAACTTTTTTTCTATCAATTTAAAAACTCTGTTCTGTGATAATTAAAAAAAAATAGTTTCTTAATTGAACTGTAATTAAGTATACTATTTTTGTTTTGAATTTATTAATTTAATTTTAAAACAAGATGTTTTCTCAATTTAAGTGATTTAGCATAAATAAAATTGTTTTTTGGGATGGTGGTAAAAAAAACCCAACTTAGTGTGTAGCCCTGCAGTTTAACAAAATAATTTATTAAAAAATTCAGTTGTGACCCATTGAATTTAACAGGAACACACCAAAACCACCACCTGTGGTTCTCACTACATTAAAAATCTATCAGCATCATTATATATATATATATATATATATATATATATATATAATATATATGCTTGAGAATTATTTCAAAAGTAATGTCTCTTATTTTATGTTGGCCCACATTGTCAGAAGCAGAAGTTGATGTTGGTGGCATGGCAGCAGGGTTTAAACAACCCGGCCAATAATCCAATAATTTTTTTGCCTTGTTAATAATTAGAAGTCTGGCAAAATGGTATCTGACATGAAAGTCCATATGAAGCTGAGGTATTCATTGAATCTCTCCATTCAAAAGAAGAAGAAATAGAATGCATATAGAATGCTTGCTTGTTGAACATTTAAGGAGATCTTAATGGAGAATGTGAACATGTATTTCAGCAGTCACGACAATAATGTGTATAAAAAGGTACTTTGCAGTTGACATTGCAAAGCTATGAATCTATGAAATGAAGAAAATTTCCAAATTTCATGGCCAATATTTTGATGACTATATAGAAAATTAGTGTTTTCAAGCACCCTGTATCTGTAGTGGTGTTGTAACGTAAAAAGGGTTACTGAATGAGGAATAACCAAAACAGAGACTGGAAATGAAATGGTAATCTTTATAACATCAACCAAATACAATACTCGCCAGTGGCGTGAAGTAGGTAAACCACTGCTAGTGGTGTATATTACCCCCACTTACAATAGTGTCCAACGTATTTATGAGGATTGGGAGATACCCATTAGTGCAATGCTGCATCCGTGGACCCACCATTGGATTTTTTTAGGGTCCGCTTAAAAGTATCCAAAGAACGCTCTGCCTGGCTGTTGTTTCTAGAGTGATAAGGGGCAATTTTTATGTGCCTTACCACAAACATTTTTAAAAATCCCTTGAATTCTTTTGATGTAAAGTGGGTGCCACTATCCGAAACAATAGAATCTGGTACCCTGAACCTTACAAAAAATTACAACTTCTGTGGTTTATTTCTTACATCTCAATATCTCTAACTACTTGGAAAAACCGTCTACAATAATCAAATAATATGAACCATTAAGTGAACCAGCAAAGTGAATATGCAGACGTGACCATGGGCAGTCAGTTTCTGGCCATGGTCACCTTATTGGTGGTGCTTTAGCTGCTAAAGCACAGCCTTTGCATGATTTACCAAACATTCGATGTCTTTATCCATGCTATGCCAGTATACATAACTTCTTATTAAGCTTTTCATTCTGGATATACCAGGGTGTCATGTGTGGAATTCTTTCAGGATTCGTTTCTGTAGTGATAAAGCTACCACCACTGTTTTGCTGTACATGAGAACGTCATTGCAAATTGAATATACCTCAGATTCTGTATTACTCCTGTCTTTTAGTTTTTTCTCATTAAAATTGTCATCGAACGCTTTTATTAAAAAAATTTTTCCAAAGTCACTGATAGCTCCTGCATAGTATTGCATAGAACATTTTTATCTCTACTTCCGCTTGTAGAGAAGTAATGGCCATGTCTTCCAAAGGTTCACTATTTTTCGGGATAAGTCTGGACAACCCGTCCGCATGACTCAATTTATTTGATGGCAATAATTCCATCCTGAAATAGTAATAAGATGGTTCCCCATGGTTGTAACATATTAGGTGTATGGGTCGGTAGGCGTTTTTTGAACCCATAAGTAGCTAGCAATGGTCTGTGATCCGTTTGGAAGGTAAAGCTTTTTCCGAGAATGAATCTATGAAATTTCGTAAGGGCAAACACAATCTCTAAATTCTCCTTTTCTATCACGGAATAATTCTTTTCGGCTGGAAGAAGAGTCCTGGATTAGCATGCAATAGTTTTAATCAAGCCGTCTTCGAGTTTATGCATAATGCAGGCTCTTATTCCGTATGAACTAGCGTCGCTTGCTATGATTATTTCTTTTTTTAGGATCGGATTGGGTTCATGTTCAAGTTTATTAAAACCCTTCTCCTGATTTCAGTGTCTTTTGTCGACACCAAACCTTGAACAAATATCACTTAAAATTGTCAGGGCTTAATTATGCCAGTTTGAACCTCCACCCCACCCCAATCCCACGTTAGGTTAGTAGTTTTTCTCGGTAATATGTAATTTACGAAATTTCCAGTTCTTTGTAGTTGGAATAATATCCCGTATTTTTCTGAATGTTGTATTTTTAACAACTTAGTTAATATCCACATAATCCTTAGAAAAACCTTGTAGCCAAAAATGCTTCCTAGCTTTGGTAATTTCTTGATATTTCTTCGACAGTGTAGCCTTAGTGAATTTTTACGTGAGTTTTACCGATATCTTCACTCGTAGAATATTGTATTCGTGAACGTTTATGTGAGTTCTGTTTTGTCGAAATCATTGTTCACCAAACATTGTACTGGTGAACGTTTACTTGAGTTTGGCCAAATCCTCGTCGCCAAAATGTTGTAACGTAGAAAGTGTTACGGAATGAGGAATAACCAAAACGAAGGTTGGAAATGAAATGTTAATCTTTATAACATCAGTAAAATACAATACTCACCAGCGGCGTGAAATAGGTAAACCACTGCTAATGGTGGACTACTTAGACAGCATACTGATATTTATTGTATAAAAATATACAATTATGGCACAAGGTCGAAAAGGGGGAATGAGTTGAGGCTCATCTTCACTATCTTATACCTAACTAATCCGATTCACGATCCATTCACTCATTACAAGTTGCACATTCACCATAAGAAGTCATCCGTCACCAATCAATCCTCCATATACCATAATGTTGCATACACTCATGGGGTACCTACAAAACTCACCCCGTGATATAAAAATTTAATGATCATAAAAATTTCATACATAAAAATCTAATGGTTGACAATGAGAGCAGAGGGGATGAACCCAAAAAAAAAACTAAATATCAAAACAAACTAAGGATAACTGATGTTAGTAGGACCCGTCAAAACCTCAAAAAAGAGAGGCCGCTATATTCTGTCCTACGACAGAATCAAGAGGCTCTCTCGCTAAGGGAGAGAAAAAGGAGAAAATATATACGGACATGGGGAATAAATAAAGCTAACCCATTCGAGATGAAAGAAGGCCAAAAATAAACTGGGGCAGTTGAGAATCTCAACTTGGATCATAACCAAAGATGTAGCCGGGAGCAGGCCGAGAACAACACTTACTCACATTAACTAGGTACACAAAGCTTGTGTAGCCTAACCGGGTGGGAGGGGGATCCGCAGGAAACCACCCCGATGTGAATTAAGTAGACCTAAAAGAGAAAATCAAAGCTAGCCCCGTTCACACGAACCAAAGCTCGCCTCAATCACGCGCCTTTCGCGAAAGTCTGTCGAAATCGAGCGTTTTCTGTCAGTTGTAATCTTCATCTTGAGCTGATGCTCAAAGAATCGGAATAGATCCTAATGAGAAAAACGGTTGCCTCGCAAGACTTCCTCCTGTCGCGGTGTCCAAATCACCATAGAAACACCATTCGTTTCACTCCAGAATACGGTGGTGACACACTGTCACATGCGTATGCGCAATCAATGAGCACGAGCTTTTCGGGAGCAAGACGAGCCGTAAACTCGCCAACATGGTCCCATAGGGGACGGACTCGAGGACAATAGTAGAAGGCATGCCAAGGTCATATCGTTTACAGTCAAATCCGCCAAGCCCTATATGAAGGCATTGTCATTGAGATAGCCTATTCAGAACCAGTCGCCAGGTAAGCGAAAATTCAGTGTAACTGAGGTAATGCGCCGCTGGCGCCCAAGACCAGAAGGAGCGAAACTCATCCTCTGACAAGTCGAGCTGCTCACGTAGTTGATCTTTTGTGGCCCCTTCACTTGTTCTCGATAGATTCTCCTAGGCCGAGAAAGGCCACTGGACTGAGGACTAATCGTCAAGGCATATCGAGACTTGCAAGGAAATCCGATTGATCCCAGGATTTACGACAGCGTTCAGCCCGCAAGGTGGGAGGACTGATAGTAAGGAAAGGGAAGGCGTCCCTTACAATCCTCGCCATAATTGAATCCCCTGAAAATGCGCAGCGTATGAAAGCCAACCTCGAGGCGAGCTTGTGACTTTCCCAGTCCCCCATGACACAGACTTTGTGCACAGACTTCTCTGTCGACCTTATGCTTGCGTCCCCTCCATAAAATGGAGGATAGCAAGCGCTCAAGCGTCTTCTTATGTTCCCTACAGAAAGGAAGTACAGATAAGCGGTGAAGGACAAGAGGAAAGACGTGAGTGGCACACGCCTCCGCCCTGCTCTTCAAGGACAACATCCTTCGGTGCCAAGTCTGACCGGCCGCTCCGACCTTTGCCTGTACTTCTGACCAATTTTTCACCAGCTGGAGGTCATGTCTAAACCACACTCCAAGAATGCGAGCAAGACCGTCCGTCCAACCGTATCGGAATATCAACCCCCTACTAGGCAACTAACCGCAAGTCGGAAGACTTGTCGTGGTTAATCTTGGCTCCTGTTACCTTTTCATACCATCCAAGCGCTTTCAGTACCACCTCAATGGCGCTGTGGGACGACACGAAAGTAGATGCGTCATCGGTGTACGCAGAAACCCTGGCTCGAGCCACTCCAGGGACAGCGAATCCACGTAGGGCCGGCAAAGGAGAGGCTCCAACGCCAAAGCGTAAAGTAGGGGCGACAGTGGATAACCCTGACAAACCGACCGAGACAGCGCAAAAGCACCCAACAGCTTCCCGTTCACCTGTACTACAGCACTGGGGGAGCGATACAAGAGGCTAATCTAGCGGCAGAAGTCGGGTTCAAATCCAGCGGCCTGCAGAACAGCAGCAAGGTAGAGATGGCCAACCCTATCAAATGCCTTGGACTGATATAAATAGATCAGCGCGGCCTCATCGTCGCTTTTTACACCCTCTATGATCGCGCGGAGCAGATGCAGATTGCTCTGAATTATTTGGCCTTTCACAGCGCAAGTCTGCTCAGGGCCCAACAGAGACTCGGCAACTGATTGCAAACACTCTGTCAGGATCTTGGCCAAAATCTTTAACTTTGTGTTTAGCAGAGTTATGGGCCTATAGTCATCTAAATCCCACCCAACACTCTTGCCCTTTTTCAAAGGCGTGATCACACCCCTAGTGAACCGGTCAGGGACGGACCTCTGGCGGAATGAGTTGTTGAACACGAGAGTCAAACTCGGGACAAAGATGTGCGACAATCTCAAGTACAATTCATAGGTCAAACCATCCAAACCGAGCGACTTGCCTCAGCCGACCCCTCTTCAATGCCGCGTAGACTTCGCCCTCCGTAATCTCCCCATCGCAGCTAGCCACTTCAGTCGGCAAAAGCCGAGGAAAGTCAGCCAAATAGGTACAAAACTCCTCGTCACAGAGACCAGACTCCATGGTAAACTGGCTCTCGAAATGCCGCCGAAACGCCTCCCACATGCCGTCAGTGGCCCGAAAAGTATGCCCCTCTGGGGTTTTGACCTCACGAATGTAACGAATGGAACCTCGGCGGTTCTCTTCCTTGTGCAATTCTGCGCCCATATTCACAGCTTCGGAAGGTATCTTGCTTAAATTATGTCCAATTACCTGGCCCCTGTAGCGCTCGATGGCCAAATGCTCCAGAGCCTCCCTAGCTAAGGCTATCTCTAGGGTATCCCTCAGTTACCGCCCTAGAAAGGCTATCTTTAAGATTCTTCATCTTGTCAGACTTATCTAGCGCGAGCCGTTTGCTAAATGCTGTGGTGAAGGACCTAATCCTATTCTTAAACCTCTCCTACCACCTATTCCCGATAACCACCCCCACCAGGTCCCGCTGCAATACACTAGTTAGCTGTTCCTGGAAGTCTTGCCTATCCAGTAAAGACAGATTGAACTTCCAGACATTCTAGGCCTACAATCTAACGCCACCCGGGCACAAACAAGTTTGTGATCTGAATAACCTTACCAGTGGAACATGGGACAATATAATAAATCTACATGGGCTCTTCTAACTAACATTCTATCCAGGTAGCTAACCACCTGGATAGAAAGCCAATTAAGAGCACATGTACACGTCTTCCCCTGAAATGATTGACGAGACCAAACTCGCTGATCAGATCAACCAAGCTACTTTTTGTGGGTCTGTTTTGATTTTTGGACCTGTTGTTTCTGAAGCTGTTTATCCAACTTACGCTGGGCCTCCTTTGGTCGCTCATGCGTTTCTCTTGGTTGCCCCTGCGCCTCTTTTGGTCGCCCCTGCGGTGGTCTCTGAGGTTTTGGCGACTGTGCATCCTTCTTTTGTGGGGAGGGTGTGTGAGTTGTCTTCCTCCCCTTTACCTCTTTCCATTCACCGCCGGGGGTCTTCTCTTTGGATGCTACGACTGCTGTTGTTGTTGCTGCGGCTGTTGTCATGTTCTCTGAGCCGGGTGGATGGTTGGATTCTTTGCTGGGCACACATTGGCTAAGTCCCCCATGTCTTCGCAAGACCAACAGTATGGTGTGCGTCCCTTCACCACAACCAACATCCGTTTCTCACGACACATCAGTATATTCGGAACTTCACTAAAGGCCTGCCTTGTCAATATTATCTGTAACATTACATCACCAGTGGTGATACTCGCTTTACTCGTGATGGCCGAGACTTCATCTACTTAGCCATATTTGGAGAAGAAGGCCCCCCAGACGGTATTCACATATATCCACGGGCACCCTATGAACTGTAATTTTAGTTCGCCGGGTGCCCATTTATTCCGTTTGAAGACGCACCGCTGCAGTAGAAAGAATACTTCTGGTTAAGCGTTTGGCCTCCTCTTCAGTACCTAGAAGGAGGTTCCACATCGCATTGGACCGCCTTCAAAGAACTTTAGGGGCAATATGGAGACTTTTCAACGTCTCTTCCATGATATCCCTGTTGACTCCAATCAATTTCCGACTCTTTACGTCAGAGGTCAGCAGGGATATAATTCTTGTGTTTACTGCATCTAATGCATTCGGGATCGTGAGGAACTCATTTCCGTGCAAATATTTGTCGTACATGGCCCTTTTTTCGGTATAATATGTAGCGTCTTTTTGCTTTGGACTGTTTTCTGACCAGGCCATTTTTTAAACAGTGAGTTTTTTTTTTAATTGGTACCAAAGGTGTTTCCGAATTACTGGCCATGGTGGACCAAAGCCACCAGGGCTAAACAAATACACTTTTGCCTTATATACTATTTTTTCACACGAGTATAAAAAGACAAAAAAAGGTAAAAATACAAGAAGGAAATAAAAGAAAAGGAACAGTGCACAAATAAAAAAGGAAAACTGAAAAATTCAAAAGTTTCAGAAAATTAAAAGTAAAAAACTTAACATATCACTTTAGTCGCAAAACAAAACTCAAACTGAACCAAAACATCAATCCACTAAAGCAAAAAAAGCAATAATACTTAGACAGCATTTTGCTCCCACTTACAATAGTGTTCAACGTATTTATGAGGATTGGAACATACCCATTAGTGTTCATGGGTACGGTATATAATAAGTGGTTTCCATTGAAATAAATAGGAAATAGGAAGCATTACTTTTGGAGAGACCCTTGAGTATGTATATGTGTGTGTGTGTTTGTGCACATATATATATATATATATATATATATATATATATATATCCTACTAAATTTATTGGAATGGCAAGCCCAATTCTTTTGTTTTTGTTGTTCACTGAAGACATTTGCATTAAATATCAGAAGATGAATATGAGACAAGAGTTCAGAATTTCAGCTTTTATTTCTTGGTATTTACATTTAGATGTGTTAAACAACTTAGGACATATCACCTTTTGTTTGAACTCACCCATTTTTCAAGTGAGCAAAACTATTCGAATACATGACCTACAGGTATTTCATGTTACTTTTTAGAATGATTATTTAAACATTAAATAGCTCCAAATAACTACTCTTAGTTTTAGTCTTGAGTGTCACCAGTAAAGACTGCATTTCTTGATAAAAAGGATAAACTGACATCAAGACGAGAGAGCTGTCATTTGGAAACTGAAAAAAGAAAGAAAAAATTGATCAGAGCCATTGGGCAAACATTGGGCTTAGCCAACACAAATGGAAAGTCCTGAAAAAGAAAGGAACTACTGGTATACTGAGTAACAGACATAGAACAGGTTAGCCAAATAAAACGATGGCAGTTGATGACAGAGTCATTGAGAGAGCTGTGAGGAAAAAAATGTAAACCAACAGTCATTAACATCACTAACAACCTCCACAATGCAAGGGTGAAGACTTTGAGAGCAGAAATATAGAGTTGAAAACTATTCATCAGCAGTAAGAATCAGAAGGCCAGATTGGAATTTGCAAGAAAGTACATGTTCTGGAAAAAGTTTTATGGACTGATGAGACCAAGATTAATCTCTACCAAAATGATGGAAAGGCCAAAGTGTGGAGAAAGAAAGGAGCTGCTTATCATCCAAAGCAGACAAGTTCATCTGTGAAGCATGGTGGAGGCAGTGTCTTGGCTTGGGCTTGTATGGCTGCTTCTGGAACAGGTTAATTCATATTTATTGATGACTTAACTCATTCTTGTAGCAGCAGAATTAATTCAGAAGTATATAGAAACATTTTATCTGCCAATTTACAGAGAAATGCAACTGAACTAATAAGGTGGAAGTTTATCATACAGCAGGACAATGACACAACAGAACAAAGGACTTCATCAGGGGGGAAAAATGTGGACAGGTTTTAGATTGGCCAAGACAATCACCAGATCTTAACCCAATAGAGCATGCATTTCATCTCCTGAAGAGGAGACTGAAGGAAGAAACACCCCAAAACAAACAAAAACTGAAAGAGTCTGCATTAAAAATCTGGATAAGCATCAGAAATGAAGAATGCAATAGTTTGGTGATGTCATTGGGTTGCAGGCTTGATGCAGTTATTGCAACAAGGGTTATGCAACCAAATATTAAATTTTATTTAAGACTATCTGTTCCTTTACTTTTACTCTCTTAAAAATGGGGTGATCTGGTACAAAAGGTGATTATTCCTAAGCTGTTTAACACATCTAAATGGAAATACCAGGAAATGAATACTGACATTCTGAACTCTTGTCTCATATTCATTTTTTTTTTATCTTAAATGCAAATGTCTTCAGTGAACAACAAAAACAAAGAAATTGGTTTTGCAGTTCAAATACTTTTGGAGGGGACTATATATACAGTTTTAGCTCTTTTCAGTATATGTTACATTCTATAAGAACAGCTTCAATTCTGTTTTACTAGACAATGTCTATAATTTTCTGTATCTTAAAAATATTTTTTTTGCTGGAAATCAGTTTTGGTTTTTATTTATATTTTTATTAGTTTCTTATCTCATTATCTTTACAATGTTTTATCCAAAGATTTACAAATTTTAGTAATTATTCCCATCACTTTTATGAACATTTTCATTTTAATTGATATTTATTGAAATGTACATCCATCAATTCATAAATGGAAAGAAAATCATAAGCTTTGAATTATTGAGAATATTTGATCATTTTCTTCAGAATAGGGCCAAGAAATAAGCCATCTACTGTGTTAGAAAAAAGCTGCAGGATATAACTTTTCTATAAAGAGAAAACAATATGTTCCTCAATTCAAATGAAACTTTATTCATTCCATTTTTGAAGAATATTATCTATTATCTTCAGTAATATGCAACATAACATACATGTGTTTTTGTTATAGTTACAGTTAGGAAAATAAGTATTCATTACATACCACAAAACCAGTTTATACCATTATTTATATATAAGTACATATTTACCTCAGAATTACACCATATATCAGTTTGATATTTTTAATATATGAATAAAAGTTTTAACAAGTAGATTTATATAAAATTATAAAAGATATATTGAAAAGGTAAAATCAAAAACTAGCTCATTCTTCTTCATGCCATGTGGACGATCATGGCTCTCCACAACTTTCTATCCCTTGAAACTCTTAGTAAGGTTTGTCTTTTCCCCATCCCTGCTACTCCCTGTTCTGCCATCCATATAGACAAGCTCATTAGGTAAGCCACCTGCTGTTTCCCTTTACTTTCTGACTCTAAGTATAAGTGTAAGTTTTGTTTTCATTATCCTTAAAACTTCCTTGTTACTCAAATATTCAGTCCATGGCATTCTCAGCATCCCTCTGTAGAACTACACCTCTGTTGCCTCAAGTTTCCTCTTCATTCTATGTGGAAATTGTCCAGTATTCACTACCATGTATAAAGATTAATATTACATAACAGTTCAGCACTCTTTTCTTCATTTCTAATGAAAATTTGCTGTTTCTTAATGCCTTGCTTAGCTTTTGGAAGGCATTTCTTGTTTGGATTTTGGAGTCACATTTTCTATTCTCTGTTAAAACAATTCCCAGATATTTAAATTTTTGTATTTGCTTGATTTTGACATCTCCAATTCATAACTCACATTTTGAGCTGTTTTGTTTGCTGAAAACCAGACATTCTCTCTTGATGACTAGTCCTCTCTTCCAGCTTTCTTTTATGACTGTGTATAGAAATTTCTACTGTTTCCTTTCTGTCTGTTGTCAACATTGTGTCATCTGCATATCCAATGCCCATTCATAAACAGAATAACCTACTGAAGAATATAAATTTCTAGGTGATTGATTCTAAACAGCTGTAAATTATTCTAGAAAGTTCTAACTGGTAAACTTTCTTGATACAATGTATCAGTTGAATGCTGTCATCACAATGAAAACCAAGGAACATTCTACAGACAACATATATACTGTAATTAGTCTTTATTATAAAGTTGTAGATTACAAAGTTATGGGTAAAGAGTTACAACCTCATTTGTCTACCATTGATTTGATAGTTCGCAAGTGGAAAGAATATGAGTTAACAGTGAACTGTCCTTGATCTCATACTTCTCCACAGATTTTCAGCAATGTTGCAAGACAGCCAGTCACATTAATGGTAATGGTAATATTAACTTTTTCCCTATAAGGAAACATTTGACACTCATTAACTGAGTACTGCTTTTTGTTGAAATTTAGAAAATCTTTCTCTTAAAACAAATTTTGAAGAAAATAAGTTTCTCGAGTTCAGAGCTGTTATTGCTCTTTCCAGTATTAATGGTGATTTCCTTCCTCACCTTTTATTTGAAGTAGTGTGGAATATCAACTTGTCATTATTTTCTCTTTTAGCTACATGTACTCTCCATTTTAGTTGTTACTACTGTTGGCAGTCCTTAAATTATGTTGTTTCTGCTATTTGGTTTGTGATTCTGTAGCACCAGTCTACAATGTTCAAAGAAGGATCGTCTTTGCCAAGGCCTTCTTGCTTCACATGGCCAAAGCCATTTTTAACCATAGAAGCAGCCAACAATAATCTCCAAAGTGTTGGTATAACATCAGGAACAACAGTTACATTTCAAGCTGTCAACAACACACTCTACCAAGCTGGCTTGCAATCTTGTAGAGAATGAAAAGTACTGCTTCTGAAGAAATCACATGTGATATTTGTTAAGGAATATAAGCTAGATACCTGCTGGAATAATATTCTTTGGTCCGATGAGACCAAGATAGTGATTTGGCCTAAATTTATATTATCAAATTTCAAAGAAGAATTCAAGCCAAAGAATACTGTCCCAAATGTTAAACATGGAAGCAGCAAGGGAATGGAATAAAATAGGACTGTTTTTTTCATCACATGATACATGACAACTTCACATAATTAAACAAAGAATGAATGGAGTCATGTACTCAGACATATTGAAAAAGAAACTCCTTACATTATTCAAGGCTTTAGAAATTAAATGCAATTAGGTATTTTATCAGAACAACAACTCTAAAAATACCACTAACATAACCAAAGAGTGGTTTGAAGATCAGCCTGTTGAAGTAGTGTAGTCAGTACCATGACCTTAATCCAAATAAAAGAAATTGTGTCTATGCTTATTCAGCCTAATAATTTAAGCAAACTGATAATCTGCCAGGAAGAGTGGTTCAAAATACCATCAGAAGAGTGTTCAATTCTAATGGCTACTTAATTTGGAAGTGACTGGAGGCTGTCGTTGCAAACAATGTCTATTTTACAAAGTATTAATCTCAGTTTGATTCTGCTTTCAGTTATGTACTGAATATTTTTCTCCACCTTTTTATATCTTTATTATAATGATTAGACCTATATATGGTGTGATTTTGAGTTAAATACGATATATATATATATATATATATATACACAATGCAGTACACTGTTTTTTTTGTGTCATTTACCAATTTTCCTTACTATATGTATACAACCTTAAGAAAATCGCATTTAGTGACAAAAGAGAAAAAAAATCAAAGAGCATCTTTTCCTTTTCCTACTGACAATGGCACAAAGGCAAAAAGCTTACTATTTTTCCAAAATTTGTTCTTAACTAACTCTAGAATCTTTTTCTAAATTTCTTTTCACTTTCTCTTCACTAAATGCTATGTCTGTTTTGGACTTTATTAAAACTTTACAATTGTCATAAAATCATTTCCTCTTTTTAAAATAATCACTGTTTTTGCTTACTAAAAATGGTTCCTGTAACTAGTTTTCTTGATTGCTTTTTTACAAATATTTCATTTCATATTGCTCCTATATTTAAAAATAATTAAAATTAACAAATTTTCAGATAATGTTATTCTTAATTTCTCACTGCAAAACCAATAGCAGTTCTTTCTTTTTTGTTTCTGCTTTCTCATTAACAAATAAATAAAGGAAATGAAATAATGTAAACATTTTCTTGGGGATTCATTTTTGATGAAATCTTCTGTCTTTTGTAGAAATTATCTTTTTAAAAGTTTCTTTGTTTTTTTTCACTCTCATTAATTTCTCTAAAATTTATTCATATTTTCTTTTTCATTTAATTTTCCAGGCTTGTTTGTCCACCCAAAAGCAATTGGAAACCTGATCCACCTGAAAGAAAATGGTGAAATGTTAGAGGATTATGTGAGCAAACTGGATGAATTTTTATTACGTAAGAACATATTATTTTGTTTCAACATAAAAACATCCACATTCCTAAAAATTGTATTATTTTTATTAAACATGATGACTGTAAGACTGAAAAGAGTCAAATATTTTTTTGCTTTCTCATAAATGGCTGACATCTTGTCTAGCTGTGATTTTTTACAGCTGCTGAAAATGAAAATCTAATTGATCAGCTTAAAATTTCTCAAATCATTTTATCAAAGTAATGTCACTTTCATACTTTTGTCTTTTTCTTCTAGTGTTAAACTCATAACAGATTAACTTGCCAATCAGACAAGATCTAATAAAGCAATGAAAGATAGAAATTGTGTCTAAAAACACATCTGGAGTTTATCAACAACAAAGTTGATTTTGTTAAAATTTTAATGTTTATTCATATCATTAAAAGCAATGAGCTGTTGCTAATTTGCCCGGAAAATAAACAACAATAAATAAATTTATTTAACTGCGAAAGCAGGCAATTTTTCAGTTTACAATTTTCTATTTATTTTTAATAGAAAACAAAAACAAGAATGTTCTCCAGGATTAATTTCATTCTTTCTATTTGAGAATTGTGGGATGAGTAAGCTTTCATTTATTTTCTGAATTCTTTTGTTTTTAATTTTGATTTTCAGTAGGGTTATTACATAAAATGTCCATTTTATTTCTTCATGATTATAAAACTCATAATAAAAGCCTTTTTTTACTTATTGATCAACCAATACAAGGCCTAAGAGCCACTCAAGGTACAAGATTACTGAATGAGGTTGTTGTCTGATTATAAGAGGAGGCAAGACAAGCAGATTATGAGGATAACGGCTAACCCTTGACTTGAAGAGGTTAAGATTGTAGCAATCAAGGAAGCATCCACTTGGTAGTCTGTTCCGCAAAGCCACAGTTTTTCAAGAGCTAACAGAATGGAACTTCCTTTTTATTAATGAAATACAAAGAGAATGGGGAAATTTGTCCAAGTGTATATTGCATAGTGGGTCCTTATTGTGAAAATTTGAACTGGTGAAACTTATGAATGCCACTCATCAAAACATTTACCATAAAAATAGTGATAGAGTAGTGAGAGGCTTCAAATGTTTCATCTGTGGGAAAGGGGTTGTAGAACTGAAAATAAGTCATCATCCTCAAGCTAGTGTAAACATTTTTTTTAACTTTATCAAGTCTGGAAAGTGAGGACTGGGCAGATTCTGTCCAGATATGACAACAGTTCTCTACTCGTTCTGTCTCTTCTAAAGTTAGATAGAGCATAGCAGGAGTCAGATACTTAGTGGAAATGTAGAGGGAACAAACTACTTTTTCAGCATACTTAGTGATGAATTGTATATGTATGAGTTACACTTGAGGAGATCTGGTGTGAACTTGAGCCCCAATAGATGTTCAAAACAGTGTACCTCTTTGAGATACAACTGTTCATCCTGATAGGCAAAAATTGAGGGGCTGCTTAGTGAAAAGAAAATATTGATAGCTTGGTATTTAATGTTACAAGCTAGTTTTTATTCCATTAAGCTGTTAGAGCTAGGTCAGAGGAGAATTCAGCTGCTATGCCCTGTTCCTCTAGATTTTTGGAGGTGCAGCCATACACTTTTGTATCATCTGCATAAATATTTACTAATGATCTAATAATAATAAAAAAATACTGAATCAATATAATGATATTGATTCAATATTTTTTATGATATATGCACACACAGTATCAGATTTCATTATTCAAATGAATGTTTTCACAATGAAATTGGTATTAACCAACTGATATTTGTGTGATTGCATTATGTAATCGCTGCAAGTAATAATAGAAAAGTTAACAAAATCAATGCATGAAGACTGTAGGATATCAAGGAGGACATATTAATATGCAAGACTATAAAATAATAATTTATTCAGGTATATGGGATATTGTATTGATCAATTATGTTTCTATAGCTGACATCTTTTAGATTTATTTATAAATAAAAATTTATATTGCACTTATTTTTTTTTTTTTGCATAATAAAGCATGACACTCCCTAAACAAAATATGATCCATAAAGATAGATATTATAATCTGAAACTTACACAGGATACTCTACATATAAATATATCCTGAAATTTTTACAAACATTGTTTGATTAATACCAGTTTTCTAGTGAAAAAAAAATAAACAAGAATAATAGAATCCAGCATAGTGTACATATGGAGGAATGGTGAAAATTCTTAACCTGACCAACTTTTCAAAATCTGACAAAATAAGCTAACATCAGAATTTGGGGAAAAACACCTCCTTGATCAGGCTAACTTCTCAGTACCATCTTATATGATATCTATCTATTTATCTACACACACACACACACACACATATAATTTCACCCCAAGCAAGGCTTATGGCCACATCATGTTGAAAAATTGCTTTTCATAAGGTCACCAAAGTTAAGTAATGTTGAGCTTGGTCAGTACCTAGATAGGTGACTGCTTGGATGTGTGGGTGGTGTAATGGATAATGGCTCAGAATTATTAATCAGAGAGCTGAGTTTCAATTCTTGTTGGGTTTGTTTCATTCACTCATGCGCAAATACCCTTGAATAAAATATAAATCCACCTTTTCTCTCCCCAGCTATGAATTAATTAGTAGGACTTTTATCACTAAACCATTATTACCCCTAAAAAAACTCTTACAATTGAAAATATTTCTAGCTTTAAATAACCTGCAAATGTGTTGATAAGCCAAAAAAAAAACAATTCAACCAAATCAAGCAAGGCAATAAAATCACTCACATGCAAGGTGTTATTGAATGAGAGAGAATATAGAAAAAAACACTATTAAGGAGAGAGAACAATAATAAAAAAGCAGGAATTAAGAAGACAGAAGAAAAGAAATTGTTATCACAGAACTTAATGTTACATCTATAGCTGCCATTTCAGCTGTAAAATGACGAGACCTTGCAGCCAATCTAGTATTATGCTTAAATTCTTAAGATCTAGGTGTTTTTATTTGTTTTTTATAATCAGTATCAGACCAAGCAAAGTAGTAAAACTACTAACACACAGGGGGTTGCAGGGTGTGGAGGAATTAGGAACAGGAACATTAGTAATGAGGAGAAAGAGAAAAGAGCAATCAGATAAATAATAGATAGCAATTGACATCATATTTAAACTTTTGCAGATTAAAGTTGGCTGGAAATCATGGAGCTGGGAGGGAGCTCCACAAGTGAGAAGTGTGAGAAAAGAAACTGTTAGCACAGAATTTGCAGCTACATCTAGCTAGTTCAACTTTAAATTGATAAGACCTCACCACCAGTCTAGTATTGCACTTAAATTCATAGTCTAGGTACTATAGCTAAGAGCTCATCCGAAACAATTAACATGAAAGCATTTATAAAAAAGGCACAGAGAGGCAACCTTACAGTGGTGGACAAGTGACTGAAGCTGAAACACCAGATCAGGACCAATAACATTGCTGATTCTTCTTTGGATCTTATCAAGCAGCTCCAAGTAAATAGCAGGGGCACCAAATCATATATAGCAGCAATATTCTAAGCAATATTCTAAGCATGAACAAATGGTAGGCTTATAGATGTGCAAGATAGATTCTGGAGCCTGACACAGTGAACCAACTTTCTTAGCAGCTGATGTAGCAATGGATTCAATATAGTCTTTCATGTCAGCTGAGAACATTAGCCTAAGAAGGCACAATGAGTCACTTTCCTGGAGGATAGCATCAGCCATGCTGATGGAAGTCAGGGAGGGGTCTCTCAGATGATCAGTTTAGTTTTGTTTTGGAGGTATTAAAATTGACAAGCCATCTTTTGTAACAGTTAACAATGGTCTTGAGGTCATTTTGGATACCAACTGCCATTTTGATCTTGTCTGATTAACCTTACTATCGAGGCAGAAATAAATGGTAGTGTCATCAGCATAGATGACAATTTGTGAGCTGATGTCATTTGGAAGGTCATTAATGAAGATTAAAAACAGTTGAGGATTAAGGCTGAAGCCCTGGGGGAAACCCACATTAGTACAAAATGATATAAATGAGTAGCCATTTTGGACAACTTTCATTTCACAATTTGATAGGAATGACTGGATCAGCACAAAAATGTGCCTGGAGATACTGTAACTTTTCAACTTGTGGAGGAAACCTGAATGTCAGACCCTGTCAAAGTATTTAAATATTTCCATTGCTACAGCCCAGGTTTCACCATTTTTATCTAGAGCATGATAGACTCTTTCTACAGTTATTGCTAGCACATCAGCAGTTGACCTGGAAAAACAAAAGCCATATTTCTTGTCTGGGAACAGGCCCTGTGATAAGAGATGATGAACAAATTCAGTATAGATTAGGACCTCTAGAACTTCCCAAAAATTGGTAGAAGGCTAACAGGCTGATAGCTAGGTCAGACGGTTCACCAGTGTTCTTAAAAACTGGAACAACAGATGATGACTTCCAGCAGGCAGGTTAGTTCGGGAACACACTTCTTAATGACTATTACAGGAATACCATTGGGCCCACATACATCCAAGTCAGAGATGATAGCAGAAACCATGGAAGGGATTATATGCATATAACTCAAGAGAGACTCAGTTTTAGGTGGGGAGTTTGGAAGAGATACTCCAAATGAGTCAAGAGTAGAGTTTGAGGAGAATTTATAGGTAAAGCATTTAGCTTTATCAGCAGAGGATGATACACCTCAAATCAATTGAAAATTGGGGAATAGAATCCTTGCACTTATTTAGTATTCAGTACCCTATTACAGAGCTGCCAGTAATCACAAGAGCCAAAGGTTTGAGAGGCTATGCGATGCCACATTCTCTCAGCAAACAGGAATTTAGCTCCTTCGAGGACTCTCTTACATTTCTTACAGGCAGTAGCAAATAGGCCTGTTATGATGAGATCTATCACACTGGTATAGCCAGAAATAGTGGTTCCTATGTACTATGGCAGCCAAGCATACTGGTGTGAACCACGGAGAGGATTGCAGTTTCACCTGGTATTTCCAATAATGGATGAAAGTGTCCATGCCAGTTTTGACCCAAGAAGAAACCTCAGTAGCTCGATTTTCAATTCAATTTTCAAGTTGAAGATGTTAATCTAAGGAGCATCATGAGGAAAATCCTAGAATGAGTCCAAATCAGCATGCCTGTAATAGAAAGAGACCTTATGGGTAGGGGGTTCCTGTTTGATGGATGCTTGAAAGGAGTTATCAATAGCTACCACAGAGTGGTCCAAGTTACATAGAGTGCAGTATTGTGAAGCTCAGCAAGAACGAGGAGAGGAGGTAAGAAATAAAACCAGTAGAGAAGCTTGTTGCTTGGTTTGGCTAGCAAAATGAGTAGGGAAGTCCCGATTTGAATGAGGAATTGGGCAATGGAAAGATTTAATGTCTGTATACCAAGGCCATACATGTGAATGTTGAAATCTTTTCAACAAAGTAAAAGATACCATGGAACCAAGAATTCATAGGTAACACTGGCAGAATTCAAGTTGGTTCCACAATAAGCAAAGATATCTAGTGGTCGTTCCCAGAGAAAGGATTCTATGTTGGAATGAATATCATGAATATTGGAAAAAGAAAGATTGGAGAGGGGTAGGTGGTTTTTGTTAGCTGGTTTAGTTTTACTTCTTTCTGTTGTGATTTCCATGAGATATGTTTTGAGGAGAGAGGAAAAAAAAGACCACCATAATTGTCACTGTCATCAATGACAATACCAACATAATATGGCCTCAGAATTGCTTACTGGAAATACATGCAGGGACACCTAACCATGTGTGACATGGCACTACAGATACCCCAATATTAGAGGTTAGTTCCTCAATGATTACCATGAAAGTATTTATAAAAAAGACGCAGGCAAGCTATGTTACAGTGGTGGGAAAGTGATTGAAGCTGAGATGTCTGGACAAATATCATTGCAGATTCTTCTTTGGATTTTATCAAGGATTTCTAAATATATAGCAGGAGCACAAGACCAGACATGGCAGCAGTATTCACAGCAAGGATGAATGGTAGAGAAAAATTGTTTAGCCCAACACAGGGAACTAACATTCCTAGCAGCAGATCTATTAATTGATTCAATATAATCTTTCCACTTCATGTCAATGGAAAATGTTAGTTTGAGAAAGTGTAATGAATCACTCTCCTGGAAGTTATTGTCAGCCATACTGAAGAAAGGCTAAAAGAATTCTCTCAGATGAATAAAAGAGAACAGTTTTGTTTTAGAGGCGTTAACATTAACAAGCCATTCCTTGCCCCATTTAACAACAGATTGTAGGTCATTTTTTAGATCAGCTGCTAATTTGACCTTATCAAACCAAGCAGTCTTACTATTAAGCCTGGAGTAAATAGTTGTGTCATCAGCATAGATACCTGATGACATCAGGAAGGTCATTGATGAAAATTAGGAACAGTGTAGGTAGAGACCTGGGAGGGGATACCTACATTAATTCAAAAAGATCTGGAAGAGTGGCTATTCAGAACAACTTTTATTTCACAATTTGATAAGAAAAACTGAATCAGTTCAAAAATTAGTCCAGAAATACCATGGCCTTTCAACTTGTGAAGAAGACCAGTATGACAAACTATGTCAAATGCCTTTGAGATATCCAAAGCAACAGCTTGAGCTTCACTATTCTTGTCTAAAGCTTGATAGACTCTTTCAGCAATAATCAATAATCATACTGACCTAAAGAAGCGAAAGTCGTATTGCTTATCTGAAAGAAGACCCTGTGAGATGAGATGCTAAACTAATTCAGAGTTGATGATAAAAATGACTAATACTACAAACATTACAAGCTCTTCTCGAATTGAGCACTGTCAGTCATTGGTGGGTTGATTCACAGAAGTACATAAAAATTTGCCTTTCTTTCAATCATGTGCTAATGGCTTAGGAGGAAAATTTCCAACTGTTGCTAAATCAGTCAGGTTTCGATCCAGGCTTGAAACAATCAGATGTCTATCCACACTGATGAGCTGTGATACAGTGAAACAGTCTCTCTGTGGATAATATATATATATATATATATATATATATATATATATATATATATATATATATATATAGTCATAGACTGTTTCACAGTTCATCCATGTGACTAGACATATGATTGCTTCAGGCTGGGACCAAAACCCGACCAATTTGGTATCAGTTGGAGATTCCTTTGATGCCTGGCAGAGAGAAAGGCGAATTTTTACGTATTTATTTTTCATAAACACACAGTCACTCAGAGAACTCAATTGCTAGGAGAGTCTTGCATTATCAGCAGTAATAGTGACTGTTTACAAATTAGGTGTTTATAATACATAGTACAAATAGATAATTAGTAAAGAGAGCCCTTATTTTGCTTTGTCTTTTGGTCCTCACATTGATTGAAGAATACAGGATTTGCATTGAAACTCAGAGTAATAGAGGAGAGGAGACAGACTCCATTGTTTTTTAAGATAGTTCTGTTTCTTTGCAGTGTGCTTTAATTCTTAAATTGAATCCATACAGGAAAACAAAAAATATTTTCTTTTTGTAATGCATGCTGTGGGTTATGGACATTACACAATAAATAATAATTGATAATAACAAAAATATTAGTAATAAAGACAATAAGAGAATGATATAGAAGCAAGGAGAGTAGGAAAAGAAAGATGATTAGGCACCAGCATGATTATTAATGTATGAAGCAAAATTGATGGAAACTCAAAATCTGAAAAAAAGGGAATCTATAAATGAAAGATTTGAATTTTGAGACAGCTTCACATCAGGAATTTTGTGTTAAGTGAACAAAAAGAATTTTGTTAAATGAAGATAAAAATATTTCAGTTTGGATAAAAGCTAAGGAATAATGGCAGTAAATAAGCTGATTAATATGAAGTCTTTATTAAGCTTAACTTTGTCTGGCACAAGGTCACATTCAATACTGTAGCACTGCAAAATTAGTTTAACCTGTTAATTTCAATTCTTGGAATATGATAAGGTTTTCACATCATGCTAACAATTCTAAATTAGTTAATCCTTGTTGTTATCGACATACTAGTGTTTCTGTTAGAACAAGAATTTAAAATTGTATTCTATCATTCTGTTTCACAGAGGTTATTAATGGTATGCATACAACTTCCATAAATGTGGTGAAAAGGTAATTTATATGGAGTGTGAGTTTTCAGTTACATGTCTTTACTGAGAACATTAATTCCAGATAACAACAAATCATCAGAGAAAACTTTCTTCACAATACTAACCACTTCATTGTAGATTATACAATTTTTTTAATGAGTTGCACAGTAAATGTTTAAAATTTTACTACAAAATGAAAAATAAAATGATTTTAGAAAGATTCAGAATATTAAGTCAAATAATAAAAATAATTACATTTTGTATGAAGTTGGAAAATTTTTTGGCTCTTTTGACTCCTGGAAATTTGACTAAGATCAGTTTATTGTCTAATATCTCTTTTTTTTTTTTTTTTTTTTTTGATTGCTAGACATTAATAAAATAAATGAATAAATATCAATAGAATTATTTAATCTACAACAAGGCATTCTATATTAGATGGCCAAGTCATAATGTAGTGGAGGGACAGAACTGGAAGCCGATCAGAGCAGTGGGGCATTATAGTTTGACTTTGAACTTGAGCTAGCTAATGTAATTCAAAGAAATTTTTCCTTACTTTTAAAATATCATTTACGTTATTTAATTGAAGTATTTATTTTAAGTTGTTATTATTTTTATGAGTAATTTGTGTTTTTTTAAACATTATTAAACTATTTTGGTTTAAGGTTTAAAAATCTTTTAAACCGACGTAAATAGAAGCAAGTGTAATATTTTTGCATTACAAAAATGAATGAAAAAACATTTAAGAATGTTTTTGCATAGATTTAATAATTAAATAAATACTTAATTCAGTATTCATTTTTTTTTTTTGATATTGTAAAAAAAACAAACGTCGTGAATGTGAACGAAATTTATCTTACTACTGCTCATTATTTTTTCAGGGTCTTCAAAAAAGTTATCTTAGTCACTGACTCAATATTTTTCTGTTCAAAGTTTAAGTTTATTATTTAATATTTTTCTGTTTTAAAAGTTTATTCAATGTTCTTGAAAAAAACAGTTAAGCTTCAAAAACGAATTCGGAATTCTCTTTTTACACTTGTTTCTAAAAGTTAAAAAAAAAGCATTTTCTTTTTGTTATTGAGTGGACTGTAATGATTTACTTAAAATTTTTAAAAAATGACATTAATAAATAATATTAAAGTTAATAACATTAAATGTCTAGCTTTTTGACGTACGTCTTTTCGAAAACGTTTTTCTACGCTTGTTTTTACTTCGAAATTTATTTTAAAAAATTACCATGATTATTTCACAAAGTTACTTTAATGTTTTTCCCTAATATTGTTGTTATTCATAAAGAACAAATGCATACATAAAAATAAAATTATTTTTTATTAGTTTTCCAGGTAATTTTACAAATATTTTAATTTTTTAAATTTTCCATTTTATGCTAAGTAAGGTCAAAAGGTGTCAGAAGGTGAAATTGTGTGAAGGCCTAAAATGTGCGTGCACATTATGCATTTATTCACAACAAATAAATTAATTAAACGAACATATGAAGACAATACAACTTGAAGAAATCCAGGAAAAAGCAACGTCGTTATAGATTTCAACAATAACATGAATTTATTTGAGTTGACATACACAAAAAGTGATGATAGGTTACTTGTTAAATGTGGCAAGTGAGATAAGATTGCAAAGAGTGTCCATGCAGAGACTTGGTGAGTGAATGTTGATGGTTTAAGTTTGTTTGTGAAATTAAAACAGTTTGATTTCTGCAAGGTGAAACGTCAATTGTGTGAGTTCAAATAATAGTGTGTATGTATGTGTGTGACGATTGTAAGTGTTGATTCAAGTTATGCAGAGTTTGTGTGCCTTTGCTAAAGTTGATTAAATGTACAATTACTATTTCGTAGTGATAATGTCACTTTTTTAGTAAATTGTAAGTTAAGTTTCTTCACGCGGCAATAGTATTGCGAGTTGTGTTGAGTTGATGAGAGGCTGGTAGTGTTATTGAGACAGTGTGTTGGCATGCGTTGAGTCTGCTGGCTTCTCTCAAAGCTCAGTGTCTGACTGACTTGAATTAAGTTGAGCGATTCTTTTTAATAAATTTTTGGGTTTTCAAATAGGCTCCAGACAGCTGTGCGGGAAAAAAGGATTTGTCTTAAATTGCTACATTTTTGTGCCCTTTTAACCAATGGGAAGTTGAGTTTGGAAAAGTGAAGTGATGATTGGTTAAAGGTTAATTTGGGGAAGAGTGCATCTTTTCATAGGGGGTGACAGGCAAGTATAGAGGATTCCATACATTAAAGTGTAAAATAAAACAAAATGTCATATTCTTATTACAAAATTAATGAAAAAGCCATTTAAGATGTTTTTATGCAAAGTTAATGTCATAATAAAATTTATTTTGATATTCTAAAAATGTGGTGAACAAAATATTAATCATGCTGTTCAGTTATTTTTCCGGATTCTTAGTATTTATTTATTTACTCAAGTTGAGCACAAAACTAATTTTTGACACAAGAAGGTCAAGATTAAAGTGCACTGCAGTGGATTGCCCTACCATGAAGCATTGTCTCAAAGCTGTATCCTCTCAGGCACTGGACCAAAAACCCAGTCCACCCAGTCCACCCTTTCAATCGAGGTGGTGGGGTGAAAAAAAAGAGGAGCAACACTGAGAGAGAGCCAGGCAATAGCTGATCTTACACCGATCTATATCGCACATACATACACACATACATACACAAATACAAATCACATACAACGACAAGCATTCATTGGTTAATAAATCACCACTATGTTATTATAGGCAATTTACAAATCGCACCAATGCGACAATTTTGTAATCACTCTATTTTCATGTAGTCAATTTTGTGCATTTTTGGGAGAAACGGATCACTGAAGTTTTCTTAAGTCACCTCAAAACTCGCTCACTGATTGGTCAATGCCAACCAATAAGATCGACTGCACGTGAAGAGTAACTTTTCCCACACAGCGATCTGGAGCCTATAGTCACTTATATAAGCAAGAATTTTTCTTAGCTAATTAGTGAGGATTCAGCTGCTAAATGAATCCATGACAGTTGAAACCATGCGCCAACCTTCTCACTCACACACACCACTCACATGCTGAACATTCCTTATACACTCACATAATCTTTTCTTACACAGCAAAATCTTCTGAGAACAGTCATTATAAGAAACTCTCATAAACATTCTTCCAGTGAACTTTGGAATACTAAAAATACAATTAAAGAGAAACAACTCTTGTTTTATTCAACCTTTTTTTACTTAAATGCATGCTTTCTTTCACATCATTGTTTGATATTGTACATCTTGTTAAATACATATTTTATGTGTAACAATGTCTTTTGGTTATCATTTTCCACATCAGTCTTGTTTCCTACTCTAAAGTTAAATTAATGTGAAGTCAGCCACAATTTTATGTTGACAAGTGCCAGAAATTTAGATACTTAATTAACACGATAATTAATTAAAAGATTATGTAATATTTTGCAAACCTTTGTTAGCAATATACCCCCCCAAAAAAAAAATCAATTTAAAAAGTGGATTTTCAGGTTTAAGGCAACACTCTAAAATTTCTGTTTTAGCTTTAATGTGTTTAAAGTTGAGATTAAGAGTATAGCTAATTTAGCTTGAAAAGTTACCCATAAATTGAAGTAGTAAAAGAAATAATTGTGATTAAGAAGCTTAATCATTTTTACATAGTTTCCAGTAATGCCCCAGAAGTATTTTGTCATTGCTTGCAAAACAAATTACAGAAGCCAGCAATTATACAAAGTTGTGTGTGAGATGAATAAAATATCAATTTCTAAATGACGAGGAGAGAGAGCAATGGAGAAAATCAGTTCCAAATGCTAATCTGAATGTTACAAACAATACAGTTATTTGTCAACTTCAAATTTTGATACCACAGAAGTCATGGAAAAATACACCCCAAAAATCCACTATCTGTATGGCCAGGTGTGCCAGAGTCAAATACCAACACCCTCTTCTGTTCAAAGGCATATAAAAAAAAAACCTCCGGTACTGCTCAAAATCAAATTGATGATGATTTTAGAATTAGATAAAATTAATTATACAAATTTGAAGAAATTCTAATCAACAACAAAAAAGACTTTGTGTATCCAGTTGTAGCATTTTTGAACGAAAATATTTTAGGTGTTCAGTCGTTGAAAGTTATCCCTCTCTTTATGTTAAGAATTTATAAAAATTTGCAGTTTGAAAGCTTTTATTATGGAGTTAAGTATTTTATTAGCAGCTTGTCCAAAAACCATATACATATAGTTGATACTTAGTCAACATTGGTAGAAATTATCTGATATTTAAATTCTATGGTTTTTGATCACAAGAAGGCTATCTTGAGTCAGTACTTTTCAGCGATGGCCCCCAAAATGGTTGGAATGAAATACAGCTCAGATATAGTAATATGTGCTTTTGAATACTATACAACATCACAGTCATAGATGAAGACAGGATTTTCAATTACCATCATTAGCAACATTAAGAAGGATGACATCAAAAGTTTCAAAACTTAATGAAAAAATCTTTTTGCTATCTGTATTTAATATTCTTAATGCCAGTCAAAAAATTCTTTATGATGAAGTATATATATGAAGAAAATGTTACTATATCATGATAAACAACTATTGGTAAGTCAGTTGACAATCCATCTCTACTTGCTGAAATGGTACTTGGTATAATGTTGATATGTCTTAATGGGGGTTCAAAATTTCTTACAAGATTGATTCCAATTTCAAAATTAACATCAACCTTTTTATTTGAACAAATTGAGTTAAAAGTTCATGCCATCACTTCTGTACCAGCTGATGTAAAGGCTATTATATGTGATGGGAACCAAGTAAATCAAGCTTTTTGTAAATTATATTCCCCACTTTCTGAAAAATCTTGGTTAACTGAAGATAATAAACATTTGCTTTTTAATTATGTTCATCTGTTGAAAAATATTCTCAATCTGTGGCTCACAAAAGAGATAGAACTAATTTTTGATGATAATGGAGTAAAACAAGTTGCCAAATGGGGACATCTTAAAACAGTTATATCATTTTGAATCTGAAAGACTAGTCAAACTTTCAGATTTAAATGAAATGAAAGACAACAGGTTTCTACTTGCCTCAAAGTGTTTTCAGAAAAGAACATATAATGCACTTCTCACTCAGTCTGAAATAAGCACAGATTAGAAGGTTACTGTCATCTTCATAAACAAGGTTTTGACATGGTAGAAAATTTTAAATGTTAAGACCCTTCAAATTGATAAACTATTGAATGACCCTCTACAAGCTAAAATCAGATCTCTGAATGACAGCCAACTTGATTTTATCATTGAGTTTGGTCAAATGGCTCTTAATATGGTTGACAGTCAAGGTAATCATATAAAACAATTATCCAAACACTCTACTACTACCATGCACCATACTTGTAATGGAATTGTTAGTATATGTCAACACCTTTTAGCGACAAGCCACTTGTATGTGCTACTTGGGCAATTTACAACTGATCCATTAGAAAAAGAATTTAGTAAATTACATCAAAGATCAGGCGGTAACTATTTTATAAATGTCCAACAGTGTAGTGAAAAGCTGCATATTAAGCAGACATATTTACTTTTAAATCAGAATATTGATGTTTTTGATGTACATCTTGTGATGATAAACTTTGTGAGGAAGGTTCAGAAATATTTGGCAATCTGGAAATTTTAGAATCCTCTCTTTCTGATGAAATAAAATGGCTCTTGTATACATAGATGGATATATTACAAGAAACAATAATCAACCCAGTGAATATGAAACCCATTTTTATTATGAAAAGTATAGAAAATACACCAATTCAATTGACCATGGAAAACTAAATATTTGTCAATGTTTTTTTTTTTTGCTTCATCTTTTTCCATACAATAAAGGAAAAGGTGTGTTATAAATCATTAACTAACATTTTTATGCTTATTTCTGAGTTTCATTTTTCAACATGGAGAGAAAACATGCTCATATTTTGGCAAATATAGTTTTGAAAAACTTTTGAAAACATTACACACCCAGAGTAGACAAAGAACCAGCTTTAAAGATTTTGAAACTTTCCTAGAATGATTTCATTTTATCTGTCTATATTTCTGAGATAATTGATTGTCATATGCACATTGTGGCTGATGTCCTCCAGCCTTCTTCAGGTACTGCTTGTTGAACTTTAATGGTAATTTGAACTGGACTCTTTATTCAATCCCTGGGTTTAGATTGAATAAAGGGTTCGATGAGATCTGTAAATAGTATGAAAGTTTCTGTTTCAACATTATGTGGATCATATCTTTTACCAGAAATCTTAACTACTGCTTTGTTTTGTTTAATAGTTATCAGTGTCCACAACAAAAATACATATTTTCAGTTATTTAACATTCAACAGATTCAATAGAATGTGTTGAAAGTAGGTAGGTGTGTTGTTTTGAAAGGTTAGAATGATAAAACGGAGAAGAACAAAAAGGGAATAACAAGTGAAGATAGTATATATTGTTTACTAATTGACTACCATTACAAAAGTGCTCACGTGACCTAAAAAAGGGGCTTTCATATTTTCATAGCTAGAAGAGTCTATATTTTTTAAGGGTCCAAGGGACGTAATTTAGATTACACTACATCCCTCTTTCAAGTCATAAATTTATAAGTTTTTTTTTTTTGGGTAGTAGTAGAAAAGTTCGACCACCCAAAAAACTGTCTTTATAAATTTATGACTTGAAAGAGGGATGTAGTGTAATCTAAATTACGTCCCTTGGACCCTTAAAAACATATAGACTCTTTCAAATACAAGTTTGGGACTTTCCGAGTTAACAGGTTGGGTATCCCTTTGCGCAGTTATCTGAATGTCTGGCTGATCACTTTGTTCTGTTGAGTTATCGTGGCTGTACACGGGAATGTCTCTGCATGCATTTGGTAATTAAACGATTCTGTTGGTGTGGCTACTTAGGGAAACTTGGTTTCCACATTTCTTTTCCGAGGATGGATTCTGTTTCTACAAAGCAATCCAGCATCAGTCTCGGCCAGAACTGACCTTGGTGAGATAGTTTTCACAACTTTGGCTGGACTCGTTTTAAAGTGTCTCTCCTTGTGTAAAAAGATGTTCGTTCTCTAGCTCTACGACGTTTATCAAAATTAGTCTTTTGTTTCATTTTGAGCTGTGCATCTTTATCTTTGAAGCGTTAAACATTTGGTTGATTTTCATTTTTTTGAGGGAGTGCTGGAATGTGAGTCCTGAGTTTCCTGTTCATCAACAATTCTGCTTGACTCTGGCCATGTTGTATTGGAGTAGTGCGATAATTGAGTAAAGTGATGTAAGGATCACTTGACTTTATAAATAGACTTTTAATTGTCTAGACAGCACGTTCCGCTTCACCATTTCCTTGCAGATGGTGAGGGCTGCTTGTGAGGTGAACAAAGCCATAGATTTTAGCAAAATCCACAAAGTCTTTGGATATGAATTGAGGACCATTGTCACTGATTACAATCTCAGGTATACTATACTTAGCAAATATTGATTTACAGTGGTTTACAATACTACCTGCAATGGTATTTTGTAGATGAGATATTTCTATCCATCTTGAAGAATAATAGTCATGACTATCAAGTATTTTTGGCCCTTCTGTTCAAACAAATCCATCACTACTTTTGCCAAGGGTAGTCAGGTAACTGGGTTGGTTGTAATGGCTTTTCGTTCTTTTTTTCTAACCTATTAAGCTCTTCCTGGACTTTTTGCTTCATAGGGAGAGACAGTCGTCTGGGAGTGGCAATAGAAAAAGGTTGGGCAGTCTCATCCAGATGTATTTTATAAACATTCTCCAGTTTTCTTAAGCCTGTGAATACTTTTGGAAATTGCTCTTTATATTTGTGACCACTGCTTTTTATAGAATTGATTTTGCTCAACAAACTTAAAGCTTTAATCGCTGGTCCGCCCAATAAAGGTTCTGTTCTGTCTTTAATGATATATAACTCCTGTTGTGAATTTTTTTTCCGTAACACAGTGTAGCATCTACTTTACCAATGAGATTTATTTTGCTTTGACCTGGTCCATATAACCTATTGTTGGTTTTCTTTATAATAGGAGAATTCTTCCTAAAGAACCGGTCTGGTATTACAGTCACATCTGCGCCTGTGTCTAACCTGAAATTGACTATTTTGCTGCAGATTGCGGTGGTGACTTTGATTTTAGCTTGCCAATCAGTTTTTCCATTTACTTCACTGTCTTTAATATTCCCCAATGAAATAGATCCTAAAAAGTGGTTTTCTTCCTCTGCAACTCCCCCATACGGATTTATTTTTACAGACAGTTGTATAATGTCCTAGTTTATGACACTTCTTGCATTTTGCATTCATCGCCAGTCAGTTATCTCTGCTGCGTGAAATAAAATATCCACAGCGCATGTACTTCTTTTCAGTTATTTTATTTCTATTATGAAAATTTTTATTTTTTCTAGATACACGGTTTATCTGTGTATCTGATGCATGCGCAGAGGATATAACCTGTGATTGTTGCTTTGAAGTTTCATGTGTTCTACCAATCTGTAGGCACTTTTCTAAGGTTAGGGTTTTATCCGCTAAAAATTTTTCCCTTAGAATGTCATCCTTCACCCAAACAACGACTTGATCCCTAATTAATCTGTCCGTCAATTGTCCAAAATTGCAATTTTTTGCAAGCTGGCGTAGAACAGCTATGAAAGATTCTATACTTTCTTCAGGTTCCTGCTTTTGAAGGTGGAATTTGTACGATTCATACGCTTCGTGTGTCTCACCAATGAAGAATTCCTCGAATTTTTTAATAACTTCTTTGAGATCATTTCTGTCGTCTTCCGAATTAAAATATAGCCCTTCAAAAATATCAAAACACTCTTCGCCAATAAAAGAAAGAAAAATAGAAGTTTGATATTCTGAGTCAACTTCGTTTGATAATCAACTCACCACAGCATAGGGGAGGATGGAGTAAGATGAACCACTTTTTAGATTTTTTGACCTGGTGTCTCCCATGGTAATGTCATCCAGTCTATGCTGGTGTTAAATTGAGCACTTGCCATTTACCTTTGACCATCCACAATTTTGATGTTTTCATAATATGTCTTCCACATTTTTAAAGCACTTGAAAAATGGTGCTAGAAAGGTTCAATTTACCCCACATATTGGGTAAGTTAAACCACCCCATAGGGGTAAGTTGAACCCCCCTTTGAGGTTGAGGGGAGAAAAAAGATATTTCTACAAAATAACAGAAAAGAAAGGACAAAATGATTTAAATTTCAGAAAAAAGCATAGACCTGAAACTTTACTGTTCAATTGTGGCATCCAGCTGTACACTTGTAAAAAAACAAACAACAACCACCATGGCAATACAGTCACATTCCAGTCTATGAAAGATTGAATTTTTCCAGGTCACAAGGGAAGACCAATTAGTTGGATTTGTGTTCACTCCCCAACAAGTTGTTTGGCACGGGTAGTTTTTTTTACAATATCTTGTCTATCGAATGAAGCTTCATCATCGGGGTCGATAATGAAGGCCTGTCTGCCGTCCATGCTGTTGGCCCATGCCACAAGAACTAGGTCTTGAGATCGGCGGTGAACCCACAGCACCTGAGCTTGGATCAGGAATTGGATCCAAATTTGCAGCATCTGCATTTGCTTCAGGATTTTGATGATCAGTAACTGCAGCTGAAGCAAAATCAGCATCCATGAATATATCCTTATTGTAGGGATAGATGCCAGTGGCTGCAAATCCTGTGTTGTGAAATGGCACAGAGCTGAGCTTCAGAAATAATGGTGGGAATGTCGTAGATGGTAACTGTTCTCCCAGGATGAGAGCGAATCCACCTGTTCATTGCCGCATTGTAGGCCTTCTTAAATGGACTGTAGACAGCTCTATCAAGAGGTTGTAATCGGTGGGATATGTGGGGAGGAAGTGTGAGCAGAACAACGCCATTCTCACATGAAATTGTCTTGATCGTGATATGTGCTTCCACATTATCCAGAATTAGCAGCACTGGTCTTTCTTTCGTGCAACGAGTGTGTTGAATGAAATGTAGCATATAATCTACAAACAGGTCTTCATTCATCCAGCCAGTGCGAGATGCTCTTCCAATAGAGCCAGCAGGCACACCATTCAAGAAATGTTCCTGAAACTTCACCCGTGGAAACACAAACAATGGTGGAATCACGTTCCCTACAGCATTCACACAATATTCCAGTGTCACTAATTAACCACGTTCTGCACTGGTCAGAGATCCAACTTGCTTTTTTCCTTTCTCTGTGACAACTTTTCCAGGATTTTGCACAGTGGTGCAGCCAGTTTCATCGAGATTCCAAATATCACTTGCAGAGAACTTGAATCTGTCCATAACTGCTGCCAAATTATTGTAGAACTGGTCTACATTGTGGCGGTTGAAAGCAGTCGCCCGAGCAAGAGATGTAGGTTCTGGTGCTCTAACGGCTACTTTGTGACTACCTTTAAATGAGTAGAACCAGTCTTTACCAGCCTTATTTTCTCTTTCCCAGTTGGCCGGAACCAGAATGGCATTCTTTTTTGCAAACTCATAGGCAAGTGCCCGAAATTTTTCTACACTCAGACCATGAAATTGGTTGGACAAGTGTGTTATGAGCCGTGCCAGGTCATTCTCCATTTGCAGTGAGAGCACACATTTTAATTTTGACAGTCTGTCATATCCAGTTATGATGTCTTCATCTGCTTTATCCCTTGACTTCACAATGAAGCGACGTAGTGTGGCACGGTTGATGTTGAAGTTCCGTGATACTTCTCGTAGGGGAGCACCAGCAGTGAATTCAGCAGCGGAATATCAGCAGAATATCCAGAAGGGGGGATACTATTTATATTGAATGAGTCCCTGGCATCCCCACAAGAGGGGTGGGGGAGGAGAGAGAATAATGTGGCACACATGTTGGGGTTCATCTTACCCCCAACTCAAGGGTTCATCTTACCCCATGGCAGCCATCTTGAAAAATTCATCTGGCAGCAAGGCAATCCACTCTGTAACCATTTTTGCAGGTGGCATTATATTGGCATTGAAACTTCTTTGAGCCATGGTTTTTATAGTGCAAAAATATTTTCTACAACCTCCTTTGTTTTATCTTTCTTTTGTCATCAAAAATTTCAATGTATCATAATTTTTACATCTTTTTATCTTTAACAATAAAAAGATGTAAAAATTTCAATGTATCATAATTTTTACATCTTTTTTATCTTTAACAATAAGAAGATGTAAAAATTATGATACATTGAAATTTTTTATGACAAAAGAAAGATAAAACAGAGTAGGTTGTAGAAAATATTTTTGCATTTGAAAATAATCCATGTTTGTATATCATTTAGATAAAAATAATTCAGGGTTTGAGTCAACATCTGATACTTAATCTGTACATAAGAAAAATCAGAAAACAATGTAGCACCACAATGTTTGCTTTCCATATTTGGAATTGCAGATAATAATAATAAGGCTCAATTTGATGACTGAGTGGTAGTTTCATCAGGGGTTTGTGTCTAGCCCAAGTAAAACGTCAGAAATTTGAAATCTTGTTTACATATCAGGTCGGCCCTTGCCACTTAGAAGATTAGTACAGCAGAATCTGCCTCTTCTCTATTAACTCTTCTGTAAAACTTATACACTAAACTTAGGATATTTCTTTAAGATCAGAAAATGATACATATGCTAAATAAAATAATAAGAATAAAATGTTAAAATGTCTTTGAAAACTTGCAACATTGATATTTTTGTATATAATTTATCTCTCCTGGAGATTAAAGAAGTGAAACAAGATAAGTTTTTTTTAATTCCTAGGAAAACCTGTGTGACTTTGTTTTTTGCTTGTTTAGATGTACTAGTCAAATACTAAATATATGTCCATTTTAGTGCTTGAAACTTGATTACCAAAATACTGACTAAATTGTTCATTATTTTCATTTTGTTTTAGCTTTTTAAAGAAATTTTTCCAAAATGGCTTCCCTTTACTTTAGACAATACATAGTAGAAGTTTTTTTATCATTTGTCTGCAGGGTTGGCATCATTGTAAATTAGTTACTTACACACTTATAAGGTACATTTTTTAGATTGTCTAATGATAAACACAAACTAATTACAAGAATCTTACCTTACAGTTCTTTCACTTGCTTTATAAATAAATACCTTGAAAAATGTTTGAAACAGCTCTCCAAAAATGAGCTTAACGAAGTAGAATTATTGGCTACATTTGATACCAAAGAAAGATGAAATTTTAGGTTGAATAATTAAAATAAAGAATAAAGAACCAAAGAGAAAGGAAAAGAAAGCAAAAAAGAAAAATGGAGTTGAAGACAAACAATGAATGATTGCATCAACTTAATTAGAAAGTTGCTTAATTAACAAATGTCTAATAAATGCCTGTTGTTATTTCATTATATGGAAGTACAATGATCTGGTTATTCACTAATTAACATCTTTTACTTTTTAACGGATTAATCTAAATTCCATGTAAAATTTTCTTTTTTTCCAATTTAACAAACTACAATATTTTCTCTTTGTTTATTTTAACCTTGTGTCAGTGACATGAACAACCATATCAACAGTCTGGATCACTGAGTTCTTAGCTCAACAACAGACATTGAAAAATTGATCAATTCTTTTATTATTTATTGACCATTGAGAATGAAATCAGACTAGAGTATCATTAAGATTGATTTCTGAATGATAAGATTTTATTTGGAATGGTGTTTTCTTGCTGTAAGAATTCAAAATCCATGTAACATCAGTTTAGACTTTTTACTCATGCTGAAAACACAAATTCTCAGTTAAAGTGTTGAGCCTAGTTAATACTGGTAGATATAGATATTTTACAAATGTGGATGAAATTATCTGATGACAACGTCCATTCCCAACATGTATTTATTACTGTATTTTCCGGCTTACAAGATGCACTTTTTTTCCTAAAAAATACCCTGAAAAATATGTATGTGTCTTCAAAGATGAATGTAAGGCAACACCCAGTCTCAAGTAAACTTGGGCAGTCACTTAATTGGTTTGGCTGATAGGAACATGTATTTTTATGCTGAGTCATTACACTATAATGTTAGCTATTCAGCCTTTTATATGATGTAACCTCAGTACTTAGCTGTTACAAGTATTTCCAAGACTATAAACCTTCCTGGAGCCAAACAATAAGCTTAAAGATACTCTGTTTACTAGCATCAGCAAGAGCCTTTCTGCTCTTGACTAGTATGTCATTGCTATACAAACAAAACTGGACAAGTGATTAATGTAAACAATAGGTGACACCAGTATGTGAGGGATGCATGGTGAATGTGTTGTTGTATGAGAATGACTTTTTTTTTCTTATAAATTTCTTTCCAATATTAGGATGTGTCTTCCAAGCTGGAAAATATGTATGTGTTTGATGTAGGGATCATTTTTATTTATTTTTCTATCCCTACATATTGTTTTCCAATGTGTATATCAGAGAATAGAAACCAAGAGACCAATAAGGTCCCTTTCTTGTTAAATGTTGTTTACTTTTTTTTTAATAACTACACAATTATGATTTTGCTTGAATGTCAGTTTTTTATCCTTTGAGCATCAGTAACAACTTTGACTGCCTCATCTTTTATTTGTGCTTGACAGTATTTTTTTGTTTGCAACAAGAGACTTTGAATTAGGAATAAATATTATCAAATTGTTTCTCTTGTTATCATTTTTGTTCTCAATTATTGGATTACAACCAATTGTTATACTAATGACTCCTTATATCAATAGATTTACATTGATATCATTCAATATCTGTGAACAATGTTTTTGTTTTTGGGGGATGAGTCATTTCTACTTTTTATGCTTTTCAATTTTTAACATTGAAAGAGAAAAAACGAAAGAATATTCTTTTTTTAACCAAAATTAACAAATTTTATACTTTTTCCATAAAATTTTAGAAAAGTCTTTTTTATATTATTTGTTTTTCTTTTCTTTTTTTATTTATTTGTTAATTTATTATCACTTTCACATTTCCAGTAAGATAATTTTAAAATAATCTCAACTTGATTTTCTTCTGTCAAGTTTTATTTTAAAATTTAAGAAAACTGAGCCAAATATTTGTTATGCAAAAGTAAGTATTCTTCTCTCACACATCTTGTAAACATCACTTTAATGAATTCTGTTGTTTGGCTCTGAGGCAAAGTGCTTGAAATCTAAAATTTCTTTAGTAAAAAACCAAAGTTTCTACTACTACTACTATTGCAGCAGTAGCAGCAACAACAACTACAAAGACTCCTCTGATGTTTTTTCACACACAGCTGTTAATATTCAGATTTAACATCTCTTCAGTAATTATAATAATTAACTTATATGACCTATTAAAATAATATAGGATTAAATCAATATTTAATTATTTTCTTTGTAGAATTTATAAAATATATTAATATTTTCATTTTCCCTGTTGAAATTGCAAAACTGAAAGAAAAAAATGTCAGTATGTCAAGCAAAAAAATGTTAAAACTTGTTTGATTGTCTGAACTTTGATATTTTTAAAAATCAGATAAATCACTCAAAATAACAGAAAACTGATCAGAAATTCTTCCTGTTTATACTTTTAGAGAGCAAACTATGAGAAATGGGAAAGGCAGTAAAACTCTTGAGTTAATCCACAAATTCTAAAATTGTTCTGGCACGTTTTAAAGACACTAGGTTAAGAATTATTTTTCATAAATACACATTGTTGTAAAATGACATTTTAAGAGAATGAAAATATTTCACCAAGGAAGTTTAATCATTTTCAGTTTCTTTTTTTAATGTTGATTGACTTGCTAATTATCTCCACAATTAAAACAATTTTGTATTTTGCTTTAATGAATATAATTCTGTCTGCAACTTGATTACAAATTGTTACACTTTTTGGTTGGTCATCTGAATAATATGCTCATTATTTATTCTTTTAATTGCAACTTTTGAGAAGCAATTCAAGCAGATTTCATTTGCAATACATAAAATAAGAGTAATTTGGATTAATTATCAGAAGTGCTTATGGTCAGAAATTAATGCAAGTACAGCATCATTAAGAATAAAATTAGTTTTAATTACAAATCATAAAAAGTTTTTTGGTTGTTAATTAAGATAAATGAAGATCTTGGTTGCTAATTAAATCAGCAGCTATTTCGGATTGCTAACTAAATCAAGTGATAATGATATTGCTAATCAAAACAAGTTGAGATATTAATTGTTAATTATAATAATATAATATTTCACATTGTATTTATTCGTAATCTCAGTTGGCAACCAAACTATGGCATTCTTTACTAAAAGCCAAGTCAAAGGGCAACACACATATAGAACTAGTGGGTCTATCACAGATTTCATTGTTCCACTAGAAGCAAAGATTCTTATTTACAATTTGGGTTACTGCATAGTTTGTTACTGTAGTTGGCATAAAACATTTTTGCTTTTTACATCTGGAATAACCTTAGCTTATTTAATTGAAGTAAATATGAGATTTATTTATTTTATTTCCTTTCGACTTGCCATATTACTTTGTCTTCATTGCATAAAAAAGATTTTTATTCACTAAAAAATATAATTTAGTAAACATGGTCTTATTATTTTGAAGTTAATTTAACATTCTTTACTTAAAGTTAATACAATATTCTTTATTCTAAAGCTAAAAATCTTTGCTCTCAGGAGACTGATGAGATTTGAGATAGGCCTCCACATTTGGGTGTGAGTTGCACTATGACTTGGCCTTTCATAAAGAACGCCATGAACTAAACCCAAACAAATTTCAACTTTGATTTTTTTTGTTTTTAATTATTATAACTTTTAATTATTATAAGGTATCTTTTAATTTCCAACAGAATAAATATTTTTCCTAATAATAAATTTTAGCAATGCTAAGAGAATCAGTGATCAGTGCCAAATGTGTTGAATACATTTTTCAGCTGATTGATTTTAGCAAGTTGGTTGCTGATTGATGAGCAATCTGACAGTGAGCCAAGTTCTTAATAAGTAATTGAAATCTGATTGGTAAATTGAATAAGGGTGTGTCAGCAAAGGAGCCAATAATCAAAATGTTTAAGTGTTCATTTGAGTGTAGTGAATCTAATTGAATCCTTAAAGAGGTCAATTACTAGTGAAGACAGCCTTCAACCCATTGGTACAGACAAAAGAATGTAAAAAAAAAAAGGATGTCTGCAGTATTGGGAAAGGAAAAAGTGTCAGATTATGACATGTAAAACTCTTGAAGCTTTGCCAAATTGTTATTTATGCATGTAAAGGTTTGGCATGTTGATATTCCTAAATGTCTGGATATAGATTTACTTCTTGTTTAACTAGCATTTTCCTGCCAATCATTCTATGCTGCAAAATGACTTTTTTTTTTCTCTTTGATTAATAATAACAGACATAGAGTTAGCTTCATTAAGATATTAACTCATGAATTCATTTCAAAACTGTTGCAAGTTTTCACTTAACTGCAAAATCTAATCATGTTTCATTTAAACTAAAATTGGTTTAATTGGGGAAATTTTCAATAAAATTGAAACTGATAAAAATATTTAGCAATTGAATTCATGTTAGTGAATTTAAAATTTTCAGTTTCAGTTTAAGTTTGCTTCTTTAATTAACCAAAAACAATAATTTCTAAATAATGGTCTAAAATGAAACCTGGAAGCAGCTTATTAATTTCACTTATAAAAATTTATTTATCTCGCATTTGCTCTGTCTGATAACTTGAAGCTTTTTAATTCAAATAACATGGAAGAAGGAAACTAATTTACATCATGACAAAGCATTTTTTCTGGAAAATCTATTTCTTACATAATGTTTGAAATTTTACTCAAATCTTAGGATTAAAATCTGAGTTTTTGCTTAAAGTTCCAATGTTGCCAGGTTATAAATGACTTGGTGATACCTTTATTGTTTCAGTATGCAATGAATTAATTTTATTCTTGTGTTTATTGTTCATTGACCTAGACATAAAAGGCAAATCAGTAACTCAATTGATATTCACTTTTTAATCAAAATTCAACTTTCATATCATTTTTAATTTTGTTTATGATTTGTTTTTGTTTGCTTTAGTTTTGTTTCCATGAAATTATACAGAATTCAAGGATAAAAACAGTATCTTCAAACCCTGAAAATTTGTCAGTTTATATATTTATATGCATATGTACAATTATACACACATTTATTTACGTATAAATATATCTATTTACATGGCTATATACAGTCTCTCGTGAACTCTTTGATGTTTTTATCTTTATGTCACCAGAGAATAATTACTTCCCATAAGAAAAGACAATTGAATGAATTGCTATGTACAAGCATTTCTTTTCATTTCAGGCTCTTATTCTATCTTACTTTCTTCTTCTATCATCTTTTTCAGAATTCTTACTACATCCCTAATTCTTCTTTCTTTACATAAGAGACATTTTCTTCTCATCCTGGAAGATTCTAACAAAACACACAATCTTGTCTCTTAAATCCTTTTAATCATCTCTTCAGATTTTTTGAAGCATCTCAAAACAAGGATACAATTAATATTAACAAGTCCAACTTGTTCTCTTAATAGAAATTTTTATTTTAAAACATCTTTTTTATTTCTTTTCAATCAGTCATTTACTGAATTTGTTGAGATTTGCTTAATAACTAAAACCAACACAGATTCTCTGGAATGATAACATAATTAAACAAGTAGTTGGTTGAAGTCTAATGGATATGTGAGTAGCAAAATAGTTATTAGTATAGAAAATGAAATTGACTATCTGAATTCAAATCCCATCTAGTTCAATACCCTTGGTAAAGTCATAAATCCATCTCTTCTCTAAGCTAAGGGCTAAATAGCAGGTTAAACTGGTCTCTCTAGCCTTAAGTGACAACCAGTCAAAGAGAATAACTACTATCAATTCAAAACCTTGGAAAATCACTTTTCTTTCTTTTTTTAAATTATTCCACCCTAATCAAGGCAATAAAGTCACTAAGACACAAGCAGTTACTGAGGGTTAGAGAATATGAGAAAAAAATTATTGCAGAGAGTGAACAATAAAAGAACTAAAATTAAGAAGACAGTAGATAAAGATTGACATTGCATTTAAATTTTAAAAGATCAAAGTTGACTGGGGAGCAAAAAGCCAAGAGAGAGTTCCACAAGTGAGAAGTGTGATAGAAGAAACTGTTAACATAAAAGTTACAGTTACATTTAGTCATTTCACTTGTAAAATGATGAGACCTTGTTGCCAATCTAGTACTGCACTTAAATTCGGTATCTCCACAAAAATGTTAAAAAATCAGCATACCCTAATAAAAACCCTGCTCCAAAACATAATGAAAATTTAGTTTTATCCTCAAAATCGTTGTGTTATTATTAAGAGGAAGGATCAAAGTATTTTTTGATTATTTAATTAAATTTTTTACTCCTTTTTAGAATATTTCAAATTTTGATTAAAATCCTGTTTTTCTTGCATCAGTGGTTGTACTAACTTTTAGCATAACAAATTTTAGCCTCTTTTTTGCAGTGACTGACACATTAATTTGGAAATTCTTGAAAAAATCAAATAATTGTCAGATTTTTAAAGAAATTTTCAGAACTTATTCACAAATGAATGAAATTATTTTTTAAATTTTTTTCTTAGAAAATCTTGATAACAATATTTTTGTTTTACATGTGTTTCAGCCTCTTCCTTAATTTTATGAAAACTTGAGAAATTCAACAATATAATTTTTAGTGACTATATTAGTTAAAAGCAGAATTATTTAAAGAATTTAAATCATCAATTTTTTTTTTAGCAAAATGTGTTCTGAATTGAAAAAAAAGAAATAAAACTAAGACATTATTTAATGAGAGAAGCTTTTAATTGCTTTTATGAATAATATATATTAAAAATAATATTATCTGAAGAAAAAAACAACTTTTTCAGCAAAAAATGAATTTTACAAGTTTTCATCCTTATCAATTTTAAATTGAATAATTTATAAAGTTTTTAAATCTTTTGAAATTCACTTTCAGTGTGATAATTCTTAGAAAATATTGTTATTAAGTAAGTCTGTATTTACTTTTGTTTTTGAATATATGATTACATGCAGAATTTCTGAAGTATGGATGTACTAACCAATAAATCTATCATTAAAAGATTACATTTTCTAAGGGTTGTCTCCCTTATGTTATAAAATAAAATAAGACATATCTCGGCTGATTTACAGGCAAATACTCAAGAGCGAGAACTGGATGTGAACGGGACAAAGCCCCGTCACAAAATGACCATTATCTTTCTTTACAAATGTTCCCGACACACGTGTTCCGGTCGAAAAATAAAATAATATTTAAAGTGCTCTATTTTTCGTCTAATAAAAATGCTTCCCTCCTAATTATACTCGCTTCGTTTCTTGAGCCTGTTAAGCCATAAAAAAACGCTATAAAAGGGGTCACACGGAAGTTCAACAGGCAGTCCACAGGTGGCCAGCGAACAGACCTGACGGTCAGGCCGAGCGATCAGCAGCAGGGGAGCATCAACCACCGTCAACATGTGTGAACTACTATGAGAGATTGACCTAGATCCAAAAGCCGGCTTATGAACTTTACCACAAGGTAGCTGTCCCAAACCCTCACATTCCTGTTGAAATAAACCACGTAAATCTATTTCTACTGTTGTCGTATTTCTTTCTTGCAACCATACGCTTGTCTATAACACTTATAAACTGTATGCCTCCACCATACTTAACTATGAATATGATCAGGTGTCAATCCACTGTTAATAAATCAATTAACACATCAGAAAAACAAGACCTCATAATTAAGAAATGTTTGTATACAACATTTTACACCATAAGTAATATTTGTTTCAAATCAGATTAATTTAAATTTGTTAATTTTCCTCAAACAACATTTCAGAAATATATATTTTATTTTTGCAAGATTTTTAAAATCAAGAATTAACTTTTGCTTACAAATGTGTCAAAAATGGTCGATTTTTATTGATTTTACTGAAAAACAAAATCAATTCCAATCAATATAATTTGCATTTGAAATACACCATAGAGTATTTTGCTTACTGGAAATAGTAAATTTTAAATCCTTTAGCTTTCAATTTTCAATCCTTTAGCTAAAATGAAAGCTTCAAGAAAGCTTTTTCATTTTTAAAAATAAATTCTAAACCTTATGAATACCAAATTAGTGAAGGTACCTAGCTTAAATTCTTAAAGTCTAGGTACCATAGAGGAAAGTTGATCAGAACATTTACCATGAAAGTATTTATAAAAATGACACAGGGAAGCTACATTACTGTGGTGAGAAAGTGACTGAAGCCAAGATAGCAAGTCAGGATGAATAACACTGCAGATTCTCCTTTGGACCACTAGACCTAGATGCAGCAGCAGTATTCAAAACAAGGATGAACGTAGACTTATAAAATATATAAGATAGATTCAAAAATTGTCTACCATGACAATGTGAACCAAGTTTCCTAGAAGCAGAACTAGCAATTGATTCAATATAATTTTTCCACTTCATGTCAGCAGAAAACATTAGTCTGAGATGGCACAATGAATCACTCTCCTGAAGGTTAGCATCATCCATGCTGATGGAAGGCTAAAAGTGTTCTCACAGATGATTAAAAGAGAGCAGTTTTGTTTTTGAGGTGTTAAAATTAACAAGCTGTTCCTTGCCTTAGGTAACAACAGAAATTAGATCATTTTTAAGATCAGCCACCAATTTGATCTAATTGAACTGATCAGACTTACTATCAAGGCAGCATAGATACCAAGTTGAGAACTGATCAGGACCACTTTCATTTTGTGACTCAATCCAAGGAGCAGAAAGTCATGAAATCAATCCCAATCAGTACACTTGTAGCAGAAAAAAAGTCTTGTGCATAGTGGGATTCCTTTCTGATAAAGGACACAAAAGAAATATCAGCAGAAACTACTACCTGATCCATATTACCAAGAAAACAGTTGTGACACTCATCAAGTTTCACTATTTTTCTCAAGAAGCCATGGCAATTCATAAATAATAAAGAAAAAGGAATCTATGAAGAGCCATAATAACATGTTCTGAATGGAGATGGCATTTAAAATAAGTCATATATTATAGTCCAATCTTGTGGTATTTGTATAAAGTATCAGAATACACTTTGGTCAAGTTTTACTCAATGAATGAAGTGAGAAGGAAATAGAATTTTAATGTAAAAATTCCTAAAAGGTTGATCAGATTTATATTTAAAAAAAGCATGTTATTTATCAAATGTTTTAATGTAAGATTTGACAATTTAAGATATTGCAACATTGAAGGATTTGTTTAGGATTAAGTGAGATTAAATGTTTATTGTGATGCATGCTAATACTTGATGAATCCTAGCAGAATTCAAGGTGATAAATATGATACAAACATGCCAGCTGCTGTTAGCAAATAAAAGGAAGATAGAAGATGATAAATGGAATAAAAAGGAAAACACAGTAGAAGGCCAATTTCATTAAGTGACTTTTTTTTTGTATGATTTTTTTATAGTAAATCAGGAGACTCTAAAATATTTTAATTGAACACAAATTTAAAACAAACTTGAATCAATCAATCAAATGCAAAATGATAAAATAAGTTACTCAATAAAAGATGAATGTCAAAAAAAGTATATCCTATTTTAATAAATGTATTGGCTGTAATTCTAACTTTCAATTCACTTATCTTTTTGTGGTTTCTAATTTAATTTTCCTATGAATTATATATTTTCTATCATGGTTTCCTTTCCTTGCAGCCTACCAAGATGAGAAGCAGCAGTCTGATAACTTTATCCATTGCAATGGTATGATGGCTTGCAGCCCTTTTTTAGACAAAGCCTGTAGAGTTCCTCTTGGTCGTGCTGGAAATTTATGTATCAGTGAGCAGTTATATGGATATACACCCAGTAATTCATACTCTCCATGTCTTGTACTGACACTGCGTTTGGTAAGGACACTAAACTTTTTTTTAAGCAAAGTTTGGTACCTTTGAAATATTTCTGTTTTCAACATTCTTATGCATTCAGGAGACTCTATCAAATCTAGAAAGGTTCTCTCAAATAAATCCATGTCTTTTATCTTAGATTTTATCAATAAAAATTATTATTTTTATTTGATATAATTGCCAATATTTTGGTGTAATTAGTTTTGTATGTTTGCTGTTATTCCTGGTATAACTGACAAAAAAGCTGTTTTCTTCCAAACTGGAATTTGTGTTGGAGTTGTCTTTTATTAAATGACATTTACCATTCTGATTTCAGTCTTGAAATGCAAATACTAAGTAGATGTTTCCCACACCATACTTACTGTAGTCAGTCTTTTTCTCTATTAGGAAAATCTGCTCACAATGAGTGTCAGAGTGATATGACAACTTTATTCACTTAGTATTTCAAATTAGTGACACTTTTTGAAATTCAAGATTAATTTTTGCATACTGATTATTTCTTTAAGTTGATGAATGAAAATATCAAAATATAATGTTTTTTAGATAACTTGATATTTATCTCTGTATATAAATCACACAAAAATATTATTATATGTTTTTGGCTACTCATTGTTTACAAAAATCTTTCTGATATTTGAAAATTGTTCACTTTTTTGTAGTTTGAATTTATCCGAGAGATTTCACTCATCATTTTTGTCTACAGAATCACATTCATGTCACAATTTTTCATATTTATTTTTCATTTGTTTTTATCACAATCTTTTTGACTGAATTAAAAGCTAAATGTGGAAAGTTAAAACAAAGATATCACTTTTAGACAAAACTAAAATTTACATTCAAGAACTCATTATATATCATAACACCTGTACAAACTGACCACTAAACTATTGATAGGCCACACACACTTTGATTATTTATTATTTCTTGCCTCATTTTGTTATCTCCCTCATGGTTCTGAGTGCTGATAATTGTGGTGTGGAGGTGGTGGTAGTATTTTCAATTCGAAGATTGAATGTTTCCATTATTCCAAACAGTTTCTGATGCATATCATTTTGTTATTTTGTCTTAGTCATAAGTTTTTGGAGAGATTAATATATTCTACAACTTTCATTTTTAAAGTTGGGTACAAATTGTTCAAATTTGCAAACTGAAAAATTTATTTACCAAAAAGGAGAAAAAGAAAAAAATTTAAGATGCATGTCAAAATTTCTTTCATTTTGGTTGTTTAAATCAGTATAAAGCTAAAGTCTAAGGTTATGTAGAAAGTAAAACTCATTTGAGTTTTTATTGGTGATATTGACTAGGTTAGAATGAAAAATTACCTAAAGTTTTAAAGTATGTATCAGTGTGCAGTGGTAGGCTGAATGATTCAAAATTCATGTGTCTGATTTCACCATGGAATTTCTCTGTACTGTTAAACTCTAACCATTAACAGAATTGTGCCTTTGTTTGACTTTAAATTCTACCAGTTGTTGATTTCCCATTTTCCTTAATTTTTTCTAGTGACAGATAAGATTTTGTGCTCAATACACTGGCAGTTTGGATTAGATTTTGTATGGTGACATTTTAGAATAAGATTTGAAATTTTATCATTTAAATTTTGTTTTTTAGTAATAAATAAAAACTGAAGAAAAATGTTATGAAAGCTATTTGCTATAATTTGGGATTTGATATAATATGAATTCTTTCAACAGTCTTAAATTGAAGAATGGGATTAAATTTTTCATCCTTAAAAGCAAATTGCTATTGAAATAAAATTCCCAGTTCCCCAATGATTTAATGGAATATAAACATCAGCTTGTAAGAAAGGGAATCTCTATGCTGAAGATGAATGCTTTCACAGCAATCAACCCATTCCAACTAGAAACTGAAGACATATTTTATGTTTTTTTTAATGCCAAACATACTAAAATAATCTAAGAATGGTCAAAGATAGAATTTCATTGAGACTAGAAAGATTGCAGAGTCACAAAGAAAGTATTTCTAAATATAAGTAATAAGTGATTGCATCATTAATTGGTGTTCAGGTCACTGGAAAAATTCATGAATATTCTAAAAAAAAACTAAAAGAAGATAATTTTCAAATTATTTTTCCAACATTCAATAACAATTTAGAAGTCAAAAGTGGTTCCAGCCTTAAATAAAAGCATTTTAAAGCAATTCATTGTAAACTTAACAGAGAAACAAATTTAGGGATTCAAAATTAGAAACCATCCAAAGAAAGAAATGTTGATTTCTGGTAAAACCACCAAAACAGACTTTTCAATTGAAATTGCCCATGAGGTTTTGTATCTTGGCATTCCTGACAAGAAAATATGTGGGTGTAATCAGACCACAGATGTAAATTTAGTATTAACTTTTATCTGATTGTTTACAGTAGAGAGTGGCTTAACTCTATAAAAGGTTATACCAGTCCAAAGTGTTATCAAGCTGGTAAAAGATGAACGAATGAAAACGAGATGGTCAGATACAAAGATGTTTTTTTTATTTAAGCTCAACTTGATCCAACTTTTAATGTTTCATGGAAAGAAATATGTTAAAGAAATCAACCAGGATTTCATTACATTCTGAAGCATATAACTGTGTTTAATTTTTTTCTCTAAGTTGTTAACCTAATTTCTTTGTCTAATCATTCAGTTTAGTATCATTGATCATGAATTATAATTTCAAAGTCAAAAAGTAGAAACACTAGATTATGTTAATATTTGAATGTTACAAAAATGTGTTTGCATCATTAATTCTTAGATTTATATTCTGCAAAAAAACAAAATATTTCACATCAGATTTTAGAGCAAATAGAATTTTGCTTATATACAGCATCTAATAGCAGACATGAACAATTGGCTTCTTTCTTCTTTTTTTATCTGTCCTTTCAAGATGCAGACGATCATAGCTCTTCACAACTTCCTATTCTTTGTAGCTCTAAATAATGTTTGTTTCCTTATCACTCTCTCCCCAATCCCTATTTTGCCTACCATTTACACAAGCTCATTACATAGGTTGACCCTCTTGTCTTCAGTATTTTCTGTGAGTGTCAAAATTATGCAAATCTTCTTTCCTCATTCTCTGTCCTAGAATTTTTTTTTTATTCTATGTATGTGTCCTTTTTGTTTCCATTTTCCTTAATACTCCCTCATTGCTCACATACTACATTCATTGTATTCTCAGCATCCTTCTGTAGAACATCTCTGTTGCTTCAAGTTTCTTCTTCATAAATTATTCAGTATTAACTGCCATAGAGGAGAAATTATATTATATCTTATTCAGCTTTCTTTTCTTTGTTTCTAAGAAAATGTTCCTGTTTCTTTGTTTAGCATTTAAAAGGTATCTTTCACTATTCCAATGTGCCTTTGGATTTCTCTGTCACATTTTCTGTCCTCTGTTAAAATACTTCCCAGATAATTATATTTCTGTACTTGATTTTAACATCACCAATTCATAGCTTATATCTTCAGTTGTTGCTTTTGCTAATGATCATATATTTTTGTTTTCTTACAATTGATGGTGTGTCCATTTTTCCTGCTTTCTTTTACTATCTTGTCTAGAAATTTCCACAGTTTTTTTCTGTATTTGCCATCAATACAGTGTCCTGCATATCTTATATTGTTAAAATTGTGGCCACTATGTTATTAATAAAAACATCCCAAATATAATAAACTGCCTGAGCCTTACAACATGGTGAACATCAGGTCATTTGAAATGAACATCAGGTCACTTGAAATGTTTCAAAATTTTAGAGTACTTTAAGAATGGCAAAAAACAAAATTTATTTATTTTAAGTAAATAAATAAAACATAAATAATTGAAAATTGTTGCCTATGTTGTTCAAAGTTTTTGGCATATCAAATATGAAATGGAATATTTTTTATAATCTTTGAGAAATTTTTACTTTTTATTATTTTGAAAGATTTCTTGTTTATTGTCAGAATGACCGCAGCAACAATGAGAATTCTGCAGCACTAGAACATTTTCAAAGTGAAACTTTCTTATCTAGATTTGATACTTGAAATGAAAGAACCAAAAATTCCATAACAGATACTCTTAAAAATTTTAAAATTGAAAATATTATTTTAAATTTATTATTATATTTTATATTATATTAATATATTATTTTAAATTTTTGCATATATCTGATTAAAAAAGAAACTCCTAATTTCGTTGTTTTTATCAAGTTATAAATAACCCTTTCTTTCTTTTTTTTGTATTGATTTGTTTAAAAACTATCTGATTTTTCTTCTAATTTTATCTGTCTAGACTTTGGGAAATTATAGAGTACATTGCTCAATTTATAAGATTTCACTCAACTTTAAATTTATTTTGTCAGTAGCATCAACATTCAGGAATCCAAGGTTATCATGAAATTCTTTTAATGCCATCAAATATAATATGATTCAGTCAAAACTTAATATTTCTCTTAGATTTTATGAAAAGAAACAGATTACAATGATTACTATTCATTTTAAGTTCAGTTTTCAAGAAATAAGAAGCAAGAAATAGAGGGAATTTAAATGATTTAATTTTCATTTGCTTTATTCATTCCAACTTGCTCTTTAAAACTAATCAACCAAAACATTACCTCTTGGTTGGTTGGTTGGTTGGCTGGCTGGCTGGCTGGCTGGCTGGCTGGCTGGTTGGTTGGTTGGTTGGTTGGTTGGCTGGCTGGTTGGCTGGCTGGCTGGCTGGCAATGAGAGTGTTTAACAAGATATACACATATTATACTCTGCTGCAATAAGATCTCTTTCAGATTCATTCTACATGCCAGGGGGATGTGAATACCAAGAAGGCAAAAAGCAAAATTAAAAAAGTTATTTTCTGTGCATAGGCTCCAAGCATAATGTCTGGTTCATGAAACAATCCCCTCATAATGAAAGCGATACAGTGGCCAATCACAAACACTTGTTATAACACACATTACCTTTATTAACCCCAATCATCACTAGGTGCCTTACTCTTGTGACCCTCAGCTATACTAAGCCCAATATTCAGTGTCCCAATATTCATATTCTTATCTCCTAGCTTTAATTGTGATTATTAAAGACAATCTGATTTTGAATTCTTTTTTCAGTTGGTTTTATTTATTTTTGTATTCTTTTGAGTCTAGCAAGTTCAATGTTCACTTTTGTTTATTTTTTTATAAAATTAAATTAGGTTTTTCTTAATGTATTTTAATATTTGTTGAATATTAAATTCAGATTACTTTTTGATGTTTGGGTGAAATATGGTAAAATCCAGGAAATAATAAATCTACTTTGTTTGTATTTGAAAAAATAGTTACAAGAAATAAGTTATAGATTTATATTTTCATTGTCATAATAAAAACTTCAATGAAAAGAGTTCTCATTTGATGGTTACTTTAAGTTCTATTTTATGAGTGAAGTGAACTGCAATGGATATTTAGATATGAGAACAAAGGAAAGATATGATGATTAAGTGATTAACTCTCCAGAAACTGCAGTGAGAAAGAAAAAATATAACTATTAAGTTTATATGAATAAAATGGATTAAAATTGATTGTTGCAAGAAAGGATTTTGGATTGAATGAAACCTTCAAGATTGGCTGGAGATCAAAATTTGAATTTAGCTTAAGGCAGGAAATGCTTTCATTGAGATTTCAATCTGAATAATTGAATAGATGATATCTTCTTTTTTTTCCAGAACATTTTTTGAAAATACAAATATTCTAATATTCAAACTTATCCAGCATAAAAATTAAAAAAGATTGATGCACTTCAAAACATTCTATGCTTAAAATTATATTATGTTATGTTTGAAATATTCTTGCTTCTGGCACTATATATTGCAAATTTTAATACAAATTTTAAATACAAATTTTATCTCTACTATCATCTTTTATGAAACTTAGTGTAGCACAAGGCCAAATGTAAGGAGGCTAGGATATACATATTGCATTTCTCTTTTTCTAAATATTTCTTAGTTTAATATGGTACAAAGCCACAATGTTGGATCCATCCAGCAAGGATAAAAATCATTACATACTAGCTTCTAAGCATCACTCTAAGACAGGCACCTCAAATGTGTGAAGAGGTAAAATAATATTTGAAATTAGGTTTAAGTAGTTTTCTCCATTTAATAAACTTGAAGCTCTTTATTTGAGACTTGCTAAGCTGAACCTCATATCATACAAGTCCTTCATTATGTTCAATTTCTTCATTTTTACAACTTTCACATTCAAGTCATTTTCTGTTTTATGATTTTGTTTTGTCCTGTGGTTTTAATTGAACCTTGATTTTTAATCTTTTTGCAGCCAAAAGAATTACGACCAGTTCCATTTTCGCGCAATGATACCAACTTTCCAGAGAATCTTGATGACACTGATGATATAGGACCATGGACATTGCCAATAACATGTGAAGGAGATGTAAGGATATCATTTCTCAGCTTATTTTTACCATCATTTATTCATGGATTTTTTTATATATGTTTAAAGGAATCAATGGATATTCATTTAAATAGCTTCTCCACATTTAGCCATTATAGTCCTGCCATGGAGTATAAGGTCACAGCCTCACCATACTGTGCTTTTTGTAGTGAGTAGGTTTTTACACGGTGGAGTTGCCAAGTCCAACACTCAAACATTTTGAATTCAGAGTTGTCCTCTTGATTGCCTGTTAAGGCTAGAGAGCCAAATCTGCTTTGCTATTTAATCCATAGCTGGAGGGAGAAGAGATGCATACCTTTCCCAAGAGTATTTATGTGAAAAGGGATACAATAAACTTGGATGGAATTTGAACATGGCATGCCAATTCCACTATGTCGATAACTGCTACACTACATGCACATACTTTTATCTCAATATGATAAACTAGAAAAGATGAAGACAGATATTTTCATAATAGAGATGTAAAGTAAAAAATGATTATCCATACAGTAAATAGAATATGTGAACCAAGACCAAATTCTAGCTGAAGCCATTTTGGTTCACTTTGTACTAAAGCCTTTAAAAAAGGTATGAATCCTATTTTCCCTACACTAATAACTCTATATTTCCTTCATATGACTTTGGTTATTCCACTTCCCTGTACTCTGTACTACTGTCAAATATCTTAACAAAGGTCTCGTCACTAATGTGTCACTATGGTTAATACCCAAGAACAGGGACAAAGACAGATGGTAATGGCTAAAAAATTACTTAAAGCAACAAAAGACAGGAGGAGGTGGAGAGCCATGATTGCCTAGTTCTGAAAGGACTTGACCTATAAGAAAAGAAGTAGTACCATTTAATTTAAAAGCTAGAAAAAATTCAGACATTAAAGCATATGTTTTAGGAAAAAAAGTAAAATTTCATGTACAGTTGTAACTTTGTTTTATGAATTTTTTATCAAAATTGAAATCAATCAATAAAGTTCAATTAAAACAAAATGTGCCCATGAATATTTCTTGAAATTTTTACTTAACAACTTTGACTTTGTTTTAAAATAAGAAAATTTATTTTCTCATTGAAAATCCAAATCTCCTCCTGAGAGTGAGTCCTACCATTAATTCATCATAATTTTGAGTTTTTTGTTTATTTTCAGACTCCTGTGGACCAAGAAAATATGGGTGAAGTGATTTACACCCCAACAGATGGCTTTCCTCTGTACTATTATCCATATCATGGTCAGGAAAATTATTTGTCACCTTTGGTGTTTATCATGTTCAAAGGAATTCAAAAATCAGTTGCAGTGACGATCAAGTGTTCTGTGTGGGCAACCAACATTAGAGAAGATGCCTACCATACCACATTCAGTTTGTTACTTGATTAAAATTCTGCAATGTCCACAACAACAAGGCAAGTGTCTCGCTTGGCTCTTGTGCTTTATCTGTGCATGGAGGTTGGAATTACCTGACTCTTATAAATCAAAATGTCTCCCTGCCACAAAAATATCCAATGAAAAATCTATTCCAAATGTACAATCTCATTGAATGCCTAAGACCAAGTTATAGATTCATGCTTAGATGGCTTTTAAAATTAGTTGTCCACAACTAAATCACAAACTTCATATAAAAATAGACTGCCAAAAATAACAGGTTAGTGAACCCCAAGGTTTGGCCAGATCTCTTCCCACCCTCCCAGTGCAGAGTGTGCTGGCCAACCCAAATATGGACACTGGTTGGTTCTTTTTGTAATTATTGGTAGCAGCAGTTAAAATATGTTATAGCTTGTTTGTCTCTCTAAGACAAACAAAATTACTTTAAAACTCTGAAAGAATTTATTCTCAAGTGCTAGAATGGTTTTTTCTATACTGTCCAAAACTAAATCTAAAAATGTGAAACATGATTGATTCAAAAATTAACATATTTTTGACAATTGAACATATTTTGCTGCTGCTACCAATGGATCTGTGTGGACCATTTAAAACTTGAACATTACCCCTGTTGTTTTTTTTTTTATAAATTTTTATTTTTTTCTTTAATTTACTATTACTTCTGCTTCATAATAGTCGTAAAATTTGCATACATATTTCATAAATTCGATGTAACATCTATTATGAGACAGAGGTAATATATATTTTATCTCACCATAATCCACAGTTGTAAACTTGGATAATGCAAGGGTCATAACTCTGGAAATATTGTGGCAACTTTGGAACATGATGTAACTTCCATCATGGGGAATGTCCCAAATGAATTTATCTGCCCTCAACAGTTTTCTCATTTTCCCTGTTCAAACAGCACAAAGCACTGTAGCAATCTTTACCCAATCCTACCCCACCAACACAAGCATATTTTGGGACCCCCACTATTTTCCCTTCTGAACTTTTTACTGACTATTGTTATTGACAGAAGTTGTAAAAGTTTTTTTTTTTAGCTCTTATTGCAATGCAGAAATGCTGCTTGATCCAAATTACTTTCTGGCCTCTTTACAAATATTTTGGTTCCAATACAAGAAATATGTTTAAATGATGAAAAGAAAAACAGTTGGTTTATCTACACTATTATAAGGTGTGCTCTTTTAAAGACACCTTTACTACCTATAGTTCTGGTTTCCTTATTTCCAAAATCTGATATATTTTTTTTCTGTTAAGTCAGTTTAATCATTTCCTTTTATTTTCTCCCTTCTCACTGATTGGAAATTTTCAACCTGATTTAAAATCAAAGTTTATGTTCTTATTTCCTTCTATTTATATTTATCTTCTACAGGTGACAAAGAATATTTTTCTCAAAAATGAAAACTGTGATTTTATTTTATTTCTTTATTTATGAAATTCATTCAAATTTAACTTGAATTATTAATTAATAACATTGGAAGAAAAAAATTTACTTCTTTCTATAGTTTTTCTTTTCAATCATAACATTAAGCAAATATTAATGTCTTTTTTTTAATTTTATTCATTTTAATTTTTATCTTTGATTCATTATATTCATTTGCTTTTGTTAAATTTTGACATTGTTGTCATAAAAGAAAATGATTTGAAAAACAAGCACTCAAATTTTATGATTATTTGCCTTTCTTTGTAACTTTTCAGTATTAAATGTGAACCTGTCAAATTGGAACCATGCTATTTGAAAAAATTGTTTAAGTTACATTGAAGAGATTCAGTTTTTTAAATCAAGCAGAGTCTGGTTTGACAATGCAGCCAAAAATATTGATAATAATCAGAATTATTTATCAAATGAAGGTCCTCTCTAAATAGAAATGGAAAATGATCAATCAAAGATATTTTTCCTCCTATTAACTTGGTGATAATAAATAACCAGGGAGCCAAATATTTCATTAGCAACTTTGAGATTGTATTTTCAGATTCAAACAAAAATGAAGGAAAACAGTTATAAAATAAAAATTAGAAATGTCCAAAATATTTTTCTGCAATCAAAATATCTTTATTCCCACAAATGTCAACGTGCAACAGTTTTATTTCTGTAAAATTTGTCTCATTATAGAAATGTTCTCATTTTATGTTTTTGAGCTGCCAACTATCATTCAAGAGCCTTGGATGTGTGTGTGTGTGTGTGTGTGTGTGTGTGTGTGTGTGTGTGTGTGTGTGTGTGTGTGTGTGTGATTATATGGAATTATATAATTAATAATGAGTAAATATAATATATTTTGTTTTAATCCTCTTTTCTAAGAAGATTCAGACAAAATTTCATTGTACTAACCTCTAAATTGTGTTAACAACTGTTTCCCCATTTGCAATATTTCTGAAAGAGTTTTTGTATTTGAAAGAAAAACTGACACTAGGTGCTCGTTTTTTAAACAAATTACATAATAATCCAGAATTTCAACATCCAGGTATTGAAATCTAAAAAAGTCATTTTCTGCATTTTATGAAAACATAAATCAAATATTGGTATATAAGAAATTATGTTCCTGCTTAAATGAGTTAAACCTTTGAGAAAATGAAATGAAATTAATATGTTACATAAAATATACTTGGCATTTAGAACTATTGTTAACAAGTTCACTTTTCATGTCACTTCCAACAGTCAATAAAAAAAGATGAATTTATTGCATTTGATTTTAGAAATAAAAGTGTCTAGTTAAAAATTGTCTATATTTTCTTCTAATTAATTTCAGATGCACCAACATAGTTGTTGTTCTGTGTCTGTCTATTGCATTATGTCGTGGTATCTAAGGTGAGGTTTGGCTTACATTTAGAAGACTGAAAGAGCTCTAAAAAATAAGAATCATTTTTACAGAATTATGTTACTGCATCCAGTCTTAAATCTTTTATGTAAGTCTGATTTCTTTCATATAATTCAAAGTTGTTTTTTTTATCTTTTGATTGTAGATTCCTTATTTTAAAATTCCTTCATTGTTATATTATATAATTGGTTAGAACCCATTGTTTACAGAGAGTGTATTTAAACAAATTATGGCCACAATATCAAATTCTAATATTTATGTTTGAAATAAAATGAAATACAAGAATTATTTAAACTGCAATAGACAATGGAATGCCATTATCTATCATTTGTTTGTTTTTTTATTATTATAGTTTGATTGAAAAATCTTGTCATTTTGTCAAGCTTGTATATCTCCAAGGACATAAATTAAAATTAGCATTAATGGAGTACCAAGAAAATATATGCTTCTAAAATAGATAATCTGTAAATAAAGATTATGAATTAAAGAAAATACATGAATAAGTAAGAACTTTATGTATAATCAGTTGAACTGGCATTAATAGTTTTTGACCAGTCTTTCACATAAGGTCGGATATGTTATTAAGAAAAGCTTGTTGCAGTGAGGATAAGAAAAAAAAAGATATTTGTATATGGCACTTTGCAATGTGTTTATCACAAATTATGATTAAATTGACTTCAGTTGTAGCTTTTATTACTGTGAAATCTCTTAATCTTTTATCTTATCTTGGTGGTTCCTAATTTGATTGGTCGGAAAAATCATAAAATTTAGTGGCTTTATTGCCTTGCTTGAGGTGAAATGATTTTTAAAAAATTAATTTCTTAATGATCAATTTCTAAATCAAGGGAGATAACTGAGCCCTACAAAAAATTCGATTTTGTCAATTGTGTCACTTTTAGACTGAGCTGAGATCCTTTCAAAACAGCTGGTATTAAATTTCTTAATAAAAATCAGGGAATTTGCTGCTAAAATGGTGAGGATTTCAATTTATAATGAAAAAAATGCTAAATAACAGATTGTATCTTTAAAAAAATTCACAATTCTTTGATTTAACTTTAGCCATTGTCATTTGGAAAAAAAATTAAAATTTTGAATAAACATTTTTGTAAAGAGATTTTGATGGAGAATTTTTATAGACTCATCATACAAATAAAACTAGAAATGTTTGGTGAATTTAGCTATTAATTTTTGTAAGCAACTTAATTTAAACTCTCTTGTATCACAAGAAGGACTTGGCATGTGAAAAATATTGAAATCTGTATTTGTACATTTATTTATACCAGCAAATGCATGCCTATTAAAGGTGTTGATATCACAGATCTCAAAATAAGTGTTTTCATCTACTCATGTATTTTGTGCCTATGCATACACACACACACACACACACACACACACACACACACACACACATACATACATATATTATAACTTCAAATATTACCATAGCAGTCACTCTGTATTTGAAATAGACACTCCATGTTCATTTATTAAACAGTGTGTATTATATCTTTCAGTCAGCATATTCCATTTGAGAGATCTTAGTAAAGAAAACTTTGTTCCCCAACAGGGATCAAACCTGAGGAACATATTTTTCTTTTCTAGGATTTCTCAAATGCACATGGGACGTCTATTTCAAATATATTGCTCTACTATAGTAACATTTGAAGTAATAAATATGTTAGATTAAAAATAAATCCATTAATTCTTTATATATATGCTGTAACCTAGAAAGGGTTACTGAATGAGGAATAATCAAAACAGAGGTTGGAAATGAAATGGTAATCTTTATAACATCAACAAAATACAATACTTGCCAGTGGCATGAAGTAGGTAAACCACTGCTAGTGGTGGACTACTTAGACAACATATTACTCTGTCTTACAATAGTGTCCAATATATCTATGACAATTGGGAAATAACCATTAGTGTTCATAGCTATGCTATATAACAATATATATGGAAGTGCTGTTAATCCTGGATACTATGGGGTGACTGGTTTGTGTTTCCTGGGTAGGCCATAAAGCTTGACTGGTATTCTATCAGTTTTGCCTATGATTTCCCTTCATTGGTAACTAACATTTTCACAGATTTATTACAAAGAATTGAATGTAAATGTTAGTTACCAATGAAGAGAAATTATGATTATGAAATTATCAAATTTGATAGAATATCACCCCACTATACTTAAGTTTTACAGCCAATCCAAGAAAAAACATTTTTACATACATATATATATATATATATATATATATATAAAAAGTGAATACTTAAGTCAAAACAGGCTGTTTCATGCTAGGCGCAATTGTCAGGCTGCCTGACAATTGCGCCTAGCATGAAACAGCCTGTCACCTCTGAGTGTTGACTTCAATGTGCACTTTTATATTTACATATGCTCTATCTCTGATATTGAGCACTTTATCCCATAAATATAGCACACCTTAAAACTATATTTCTTCATATATATATATACTTGACCAGTAATTAATTTTAAAACATGACAGCAAATCTAGACAAAATACATACATATTTGATCAACAAATCAAACATTTTGGGATTTTTTTCAATATTTCATTTTTCTTATCAATTTTAAAACATTCTAAGAATGTTTGGACAATGATGTTGCTGTTAATCATCAAAAATTGCCTAAATTAACCAGACTTTGTTGCTGATCAAATATCAATGATTTGCAAATTACTTTCATTTTTTACTTATACAATTCTATACACACATACAGGTGGGCTTTTATATTATGGGTTGGTGTTGGGAATGTTGTAATATTTCTTGCCATCCTTTGTCCCCAAAATACTTTTGTGCAAGTGTGTTTAATATTGGCTCAAAAAATGTTGGCAGCTCTCAAAATTGCAATTCTCTCCTTCTTCCTCCTTGTGTCCCACCCACATTCCCTTTAACCATCCTTGGATTTTGTCCCAGGAGACTTTGACATTTTTTTTTTATATTCTTCCCAATCCTTGATTATTCAAGAGATCTTTTTGCCTAGAAATCATCTGGAGTTGAACATTTTTCCAACAATAAGATTTCCTTTTTCTTCTTTTGTAATTACATATTTTGCTTGCCTTCAATATTTTATGCATAGATTTGTTTTGTCAGGAATTTGTTTCCCCTGGCCCTTGAACTCATTTTTCAATATTTCAGTATTGTTCTGCAACAAAAATCAAATGTGAAAATTGCAATTGTTTTGTGTCTTTTTTTTAACCAGACTCCATTGTTGTTGCACCTGATTAAAACATTTTCATTAAAACTGAAACCTGAAGACGAATGTAACAGTTGAGAGAAGTGGTGATTTTGAAAAATTTTAAGCCATAAATGAACTTAATATAAATGTCTATATATGTGCTTACTTAGTTTGCATAATTGCAATGATGTATGTCTGAATGTATTTGAAGATAGTGGGGTGGGGATGTATCCAAGTGTGAGTAAGGGTGGTGAGTGGGAGTGTGCAAGTGGGGTGTTGGGAGTATAATATTCATTTCCACCCATTCTCCTGTTCATTTTCATTCATTAAAATATCATCACATCGAGTATTACCTTCTTATTGTGCAAATAGCAATTGAAAAAATGGTGGGAGAGTTGAAAGCAAAAAAATTCACTTTTGCCTCTCTCTTCTCTCCTTCCTTTTTATCTCTAAAAGCAGCATCAGCCTGTCATGTTTATTATAAGCCCTGTAGAAAAGGGAAAATTTTAAGCCAATCAGGTATAAATTTACAAAACATTTTTGACTTCTCATTACAGAATTAGTTTTATTGTAGACAAGTTTTTACTGTAATTGTATAAGAAAAATTGTAATCAGCTTAGTCTTGAGAAGCCAGTCCTAATGTTTTATATCCGAATTCCACTTCTTAATTACTGATCCTTATTTGCAAGATGATCAACTAAAAATGTCAATGATTGTCTAGCAATTTATTTAATGAGAGTAAAGAATTGTATCTAAAATTTTTAACCTAAATCCTTGTACTTTTATTCACTGAGTAAATTATTATGAAAGGTATTTTTGATTCAAATTTCATTAAGCCTCCATTCTTAAGATATGAATAAATGCAAATTCAATCAAAATGTTGTCTGGTAGTTCATTTCATTGGCCTTTGTTTAAGGATCAATAAGTTGTTTATCAAAAAAAATATCTAAGTGCATTTAAATAAGTCGTAACACTGTTCAAAGAAAATATTAGCTCAATTCTTGTAAGAATTATTTATGTCTCTGTGATCAAGATGTTTGTTATTTGCCAAATCTAGTAACAAAAAAACTTCTCTTGCAAGTGTAATTAAAAACTCAAATCTAATCTGTTGGAATAAAACATAATTAATGATTTAGCATAGTTAAAAATGATATGGCTGCTGAATGTGTTTTCAAACACCAAGGAGTGACATAATCAGGGTTTGTCTGTTTTCTACTGGATTGTCACTTAACTTTCAGTGTTTCCCTTACTTTTTCACTTACACTCTCATTAAATTCCTCCAAATAAACATTCCTTAATACAATTGACACAATAATGGAAATCAATAATAATCAAAAACAAAACCTGGAAAAAACAATGTCAGCACTTTATTTTTCTAGAAATGGCGTTTTACTTACAAAGTTAATATTTAAAATATATGCTTTAAAGGGAAACTGCTTTTCCCTTCAATTTGATTAGTAAATTTCTGATACTTCTTCATGGAACTTCATCTTCACCTGATTATAAGAAATTTATGAATCAAAATATTATCAACATCATCATGGAAAGTTTTTACCTGTTCTTTTAGGCTAAGTGTACAAGACAAATAAGTTTCTTACAATGTCTGAAAATACCTCATCCCACAATTGACATAAAATTCATGACTATCTTTCTGAGTTCTAAAAGGTAAATCTGTTTGAGGTGGTGCAGACTGGAATAAGAAATTTTTTAAACAGTTCTTTCTTTCTTTTTTAACTTTGCAGATATAACTGATTTCCAAAAACCAAATTATCATAAAACCGGATTACATCGACTTATAGAAGTTATATATATTACAAAAATGAAAAGATTAGTTTCAAAATCTCACAATAAATGCTTGCTTATATCTGATATATTTTTTGGATATTTTGTGCTTTCAATTATTTTACATCTTTATATTCAAGACTTCAAATGTCATTGTTTATTGTTGACCAAAGTTGTTCATTCTCATTGTTTCTCATAAATTTTATTTGAATTGTTATTTGTTTCTGATCTCTGGTCATTAGGAAAAGATTTGCATATGACTTTCCTTTTCATATCTCCTCAAATAGGGAAGGTTATATATTTTCCTATAACTTAAATTCATATTCTTCATAATTCCATATATCAACTTCCAGCAATTCTGCTAGAAATGCACTTCATTAAATTTAAATTAAAATGTTAAACAAAACTTATATCTATAAAATTGTGATTTACATGTTCCTTTTCCTACAGTTTCTAATTTCAGAATGAAATCAACTGAATCTAATCATAAAATATATTCAGTATCTATTAATACCTCCTTACACACACACACACACACACTTGTACACATATATACATACGTACACACACAAACACACACACACTCATTCTAATTCATAATAAATATTTATTATCCTGGCAATATGGGCAGCAAGTTTATGTATGAAAATCTACAATATATTTTTAAGGAATTAATTTTCAGTAACTAAAATCTTAAATATTCTTTAAAATAAGTTTTTTTTTTGTCTTTTTCCATATCAATATTCTGAGAATTAAATAGTAAAATAGAAATTAGTGAATTAATTTTTTGAAATTGAACAGTTTTGATATTCCAACTTAGAGGATGACCATAAAAAATTCTTTTTGTGAAAAAAGAAAACAAAGTTTTTCTTTATAGTAGTCTGGTGACATACAATGCAAGATATTATTATTTAATATTTATATTTTGATGAAGAAAATTTAGGAAACATTATTGAACTTTTTTTCTTTCAATTCTGTTCATACAAAGTCATTCAGATGAATTTGCGTAAATTAGGTCAATCATTTTACCACCAGTTGAAATTCAAGGAAAGCAAAAAGAAAAAAAATTGGTAGCTCATTATTTTTAGAAATATTCTTAAAATGTCAAGCTCGAATATGGGAAACTATGTTTTTCATGTTGTGGGTACTTGGACCTGTGATGAATCAGATTTCATTTTCTTGGTGGTAGATCACAATTCACAAAGCAATAAGTTGATAAATTTTAACTGAATGACTAATTTAAACTTGTATAACACAAACAAAAAGGTTTTGTATAGATGTCTTGTAATCACAGTTATTGAAGCAAGTATACTGTGCATCTTCCATCTGATCAAAGTGATAACACTCCACTGGTCAATGAAATCAAAATGGCCTTTCTCAAATCCCTCATCAAATTTGAAATTATCATCCTCATTTACCACCTAAAATAGGACAATGTTTTAATAGAGAGCTTTATAGTTTCATAGAAAGTTTCATATTCAAATGTTCACTCTTAAACTGAAAGAAAAAATTCTTTCACCTTTAATTTAGACTGAGTTATCAAGAACAAAAATATTCAAAAGCTCTACAACAATGCACATAATCAGAACATCCCATAATTTTCATAAATTCATCTTAATAGTTATTTATGAACAGGAATGTCATTCAGAAATAATGGATAAAATGTTTGCTCTTTTTAATGTAAGAATTGATGACTAAACTTTGGATATAGTCAAGTTATGAGAAATATTTTTTATATTTTAAAAGGAACCTGAATTGATCATTGTTCTATAATCAGCTAACATTTCTTCCATTGTAGCACAGAATCTATATTTAGAAATGCAAAAGAACAGAAATTAAAATTTCTACCAAATTTTCTAACAATGCATCTTTCAGACTTAAATTATGCTGACTACATATTTTAGTGCTTCCTTTTGATGAAGAGAAAATAAATTTGCTATATTTTTAGGATATCTATTCTTTGTTCCCTGAAAGATTACCTCTCTTGGTACATTGTCCATAAATTTCTAAATTCATCAAGCTCTATAGGACAGCTCTTTTGTTCTTTAAGCAACTATTTTTCCAAATAAAAGAAATATTTTCAAGATTAATGCCAAAAGTTTTATCAAGAAATGTTGGAAGAAAAATAAAGCAATTAGCTTTTATTGTTTTATTATAAATTTTTCTTTCAAATATTTTGCCACCATTACAATATTTCTCACAATTATGAGCGATTTGAATGAATAAATAATTTCCTTTCCTGTCGTTTAAAAAAAAAAAAAAAAAAAAAAAAAAAGCAAAGTTTAATTTTTTTGATTGGAAAGGAAAAAAGTTGCAGTAATTTCTGTGTCTTGGTTTCTCCCTGATGAGTGCAATGAATTGGTGCTTTATATTCACTGGAAATAACTCATTGGTGAGAACCTTTTCAGGGAAAAAAAAAAAAAAAAAAATGAATTTCTCTCATTCATTAGATTCTTTTCGTTTTATGCTTGCCCCCCCTCCTCCCCACCACACACTTTTTTTTTTTCAGACTCTCCACAAACCCTGCAATAATTCTTTACAAATATTTTCACATTTAAAGGCTAAAATTAGGATTAGGGTCAGCTGCAAGATTCTATTCAGATGTTAGCCATTTGGGGTCCCTCAGGTCGCTCTCTTATATCAAATATTGAGTTTTTTTTTTTCCTGCACATAAAGCATAAAAGCAGTTTAAAAGCAAAACAAAACATCTGTTGTTGCACAATTCAGTTGTTATTGTTTGAGTGAATTTGCAAATGCACAATATCTGAAACCATTACCTCCCCAGCTCCATTTGACATCCTATTTTTGAGAATTTTGCATGTCTCACCTTCCATTTGGCATTGTTCTCCTGTCATCGTGTGTGTGTGTCAAAATCTGCAGATGTATATAAACATCTACACAAGGGATAAGTGTGTATGTAGGCAAGCAAATTTATATCTGATGGGAAATTTGCTTGTAATACATCATTTGTTAATATTAGAAGATGCTATCACAAAGACAGACGTTTTTGCATGATTACATCTGTTCTTTTTTCAATGATGGATGGGGGGGATTCGTTTCTCTGGGTTTTGCTAATTTTCCACCAAATCTTTTTTTATTGTCTTTTACTTTTTATGTATTTTCCTAAAATGAATCCAAATTATTTCTCTAATGCATTCAATAATTGGAATCCCAAACAATTTAACCAGTATTTACATCTAGTTGTATTATTACCATTTTTCTCTTTCAAGAGCTTTGTTTTTTCTTTTGCTCTTGGCTTTTGTCAACTGTAAAAACAAGTATTTTTGAGTTTTTAAGTTTGGTGGTAAACCTATTTTTCCTGCTATTTTATAAAAGAATGGAAATTTCTTTTCAACTGTCCTCAAATTGTGTGATACTAGCTTGATTTTCAGATAGGGCCATTTTTTAAATTGTGATATTTGAATGCACCAACATTTTGCAGTGTATGTATTTCACTCCTTTTTGCATTACAGATTGTCTGCTCCCAGCATGCAATGACCTGCTTTTCAATTGCAACATCCCTGTTTGATCTTCACCATTAACCATTAGACTTTTATTTATGACAGAATTTTCCTTTTAATTGCTTAAAATGTTATTTTCAACATTTATTCCTTTTGTAAGACACTAGTCACCTTCCTTCAATTATAGATTAATGTACACACTGTATATTAAGTGCCAACAACCTGACTCCTTCACAATTCTCTTGCTATAACACTAAAGTATTTGCTGTTTTGTGGTCAGTTGCTAAAATCTGTTGACAGAAAGCATTCAATTTTGCAAAATGGTTTTCAATGCAATCTACAGAAAAGATATGGAAGATTGAAAAAGATTGTCTCAATGGCACACTTGCATAATGAGAACTTTTATTTTCTGTGAGCATTGGCATGTGTTATACTGGATAAACAATAATCAAAGTATTGTCAGGACACTTAAACCAAGTGAAATGCACAAACTTTTTTTGTAAAACTTTCAACTGCCAAAAGCAAAGAATAAATGAAAAGGAAAAAATAGTCTGCAGTGATTGGTTTAAAATTTCCTTAGTGTCTTCCTTAAGATAAAAAACATCTGAATAGTCAAAGAAATTCTTTACACATTCATTTTCTTTATACAATGTTTTTCTATAAAAAAAATTATTTAAATGTTTGAAAAAAATTGACAAATTTCCAGTGATTTTTATCTTTTGAGTGACCCCCCCCCAATCACCAAATTTTTCCAGAGCATCATCACATTGATATTTGTGGGCATAAAAGAAATTGTTTAAACCTCCACAGCCACCCAAATGGCTTAATCTTATTAACAACTTGGCCACCTATAAAATAATGCCACCTCATTTTCTGAAAAGGCCATTCACTGCCCTTTTTTCAATAGACTTATTTATATGAACAACAATAAAAAAAAACATCTGAAGATTTTGCCAACTTCAGATTCTCTTTCAATGGATATTTCTGTTTGGTGTACAGAAAATTCTGAAATTTCCATTGGCTTCATTCCAGATCAAAAACTGGAAATTAAAGAATTTATGCTTTCAATCAAATTTTTATTTACATTTTGTAAGTTAGACAAGCCTCCCCAACATGGCAGAAATTAAAGAAATGTGAAGGAGTCTCAAGTGAAATGGCTACCAGCATTCACCAAAATTCTGAGTATCATTTTTCTTGTCCTTGTCCCCCCCCACTACCAACAGGCAATCTGCTCCCTGAAACTTCACACAGCTACCACTTCTTCCACCCCATGTACAGAATCAAAACAAAAAAACAAGAATTTTTACAGTGCACCAGATGCAGTCTTAAAATTTGTGATAAATATTTACTTCTTTGCAACCGTTTTTATTGCCAATCTCATTGTTATTTCTGTTGTAAATAGAAATTAAATTGTTTGTCCGTGTAAAATTTGGTTGCCAACCAATGTGTGCCAACCAAACCAAACCAAACCAAACGTGCAACTTTCCATAAATTTTCTCTGCACACTGCATGATGGCTACAAAACTTCTCAACACTTTATAAAATATCACCATTTTCTTTTTGTTTTTTTAAATGAATATCATCTTTGGAATTTCTTAGTGATTGACTTTGCCTAGGAAAGTGAGAAGTTTCTGTATTTTGGAAGCCAGACATATTTAGTCTTTTGAGAATCTACCGGCTAAAAATAGCAGTGACACTTCTCCTTTTGGCTGTGAATGGCAAGCAAAAGTAAAGGCTTTGCAGTTTTTACATGGATTCTGCAGACAGTTTGATGTGACTGCATTTTGCAAACTGTTCAATAGGGAATCGTGTTATGGTCACATGACCACTGATTATTTCATGAAAATTCTCTACTCATCTAGGTTAAAGTGAAAAGTAATATTTGAAATTTAAATTCACTTCTATAATGATTTGTAAATGAAGAGAATCTAGTGACCTGTTTTAAGTGATGATTTGAAGTTTTAACTCTAGGGAACAGCAGCATTTTCCCCACTCAGATTAGTTTTGTTTTAGATTTGTTCATGATTTTATTTTCTGTTTCTTAGGAAATAGAAACAAATCAATTTATAAACTCTAAGCAGGTTTAGTTAAATAAAAAAAAAAGCAGAAAGTTTCTACTGAGTCTCATTAAATTATTCCTTCTCATTTGCATTTTAGGAAAATTCCATCTTAATTTCTTGCATCCAATGTTCAGCTAATATTGCAAATTGGATGCAATAGATCTGAGTTGTTATCTATTACCAAAAATTCTCTACTGAACAGATGGATGATAGCACTTCACCAAGGCTGTTCTATGGCCCAGTGAGAAATGTTTAACCTTCATGCCTGCAAAAAGTGTGTCAAAAGGATAGTTCTTCCCTTGATACACTTTTGACTCTCAGCAAGGTCTATCTATAAAAATATATAAACCAAGTATAATGCAATATTTATTATTTACCTTTTATAAAGATTTATTTACCATTTTATGGAGAAATTTCAAAAGAAATATTTATTCAAAAATTTATGAAAAATTACAAAATTATCAAAATATATATAAACCAACAACAATGCAATATTTCTTTACCATTTTATAAATAACTATGAAATCTAATCTAATCTTAATAAATAATGTTTAATATCTTTGTCAATTCTCAAGACTAAAGGAAATGTATAAATCCATTTTCATATTTGGGTTTTATTAAAATTCTAATCATCGCTTTTTGAAATAAATATTACCAAGGAAGTCAAAAGAGAATGAATAGTGGTGTCAAGAGAATAACTATCCTCTTGACACAAGATATTTTTACGGGCATGAAGGTTAAACATTGCCTCCCAGTTAATATTAACAATTCACAACGAGGTCTTCTTTTCATATCATTTCATTCTCCACTAGCTCCTGTTCCAAAGTGAATGTATCGATCTGGGTTTAGAGCCCACAGTAATCTTTTCTGCAGTCATATGAAGATGCGAAACAATGGCTGACAAATTGGATGTTTGTCTGCAGCACCAAATGCTTTTGATTGGTCCGATTTTACTCTGATCATCAGACAAACTTTTGCCTTCCCCTCATTTGTCTGCAGGACAAACCCGAACAGATTTTTCTGGGCTACATCTCATCACATATTAATCAATGCCTTGCTATTCAAAGCCACACATCTTCAACAAACAAATCAGTACTTGAACCTGATTTACAGGTTTAAAATTGGAAGAATTTATTTGCTAAGAAAATGCAGAAATTTGGATTCTTAACAATTCAAAAGCAAAAAACTACAAACAAAAATATATTTCAGGAAGAGTCTCTGTTTTGCATATGTGCGTATGTATGTATGTCTGTATGTAATACACATTCTTTTGGATAACCACCAATTTTAATCCAAGCAGCTTATTATTCCCTGTTGCAGATGTAAACTGTAGCTGGAAATTGTGAATAACTGCAAAGGTTTTACACATTTGAACCAATAAACAAAATAAATTTAGTCAGGTGAAGCAAAGTTGATTAACCTTGGGACTCTGAAGTAAGGAGCCATTTGTATTTTCACTTGGCAAAATAAACATTCGATGGTGATTAAAAATGACAGATTGAGTCCAATTTCCCCAAATGAAATTCTAGGATTACAATCTGCTTGGATCTGTTAAAGTCCCTTCATTTCTATACAAAACTCCCCTGCTCAGCTTGCCTGAGTACATTCCATAAACAAGACAATAATACTAAGGATGTCTTCCTTCTCTATGCATCATGCACATAAAAAATGAAAAAGACTTTTTAGATTCAAGTTGAATGTTTACCTATTTTTAATGTTACTGATGCCAGATATGCACGAATTGTTTTTTATATAAATCCACCAAATCTCACTGATTATACTTTGTAAACTATTGAATCCTGTTTTGTGGCAATAAAAAATACTCAGGATGAATGGAAACACAACTCTTCTTTCTTTTTCTTATCACATGTATAGTTTGGAAAAATGTTACATTGATGTTAAACTGAAAAATTAGACTTTTTTTTTTCTTTGGAAGAATGAAAATCTTCAGATTTTTTTTTAATTAAGTGTTGTATTTTTATTAAAAGTTATCTTTGGACATTAGAATCATTTCCAATGTTGAGTCATTTGATAGGAAATTTGGAATTTAGGAAAGTTTTCAAATGTTACAAAGTTTTTTCTGCATTTTTTACTTCAGCTGAACTGACACTGAAAAGTGTCAATCGATTCCTCATCTGTGTGAGATTGAATTTTTACATATTGCATTGTTTGCATCTTGAGAAGTTTTCAAATTCAAACTTTTGCAAAATGTTATATTTTTGTTTCCCTCCTGTAATAGCAGCATTTTCTCAGGAGTGAATGTTGCAAATTTAGCAAGTGCCAAATATACACAACGCTTGTATTTCTGTTCTTCTTCAGTTTTTGTTGTAAACTTGCAGAACTGTTCAAAGCACTGATGAGAGAACTGGGAACGGATTCTGCTTGCTCACAACCAGCTTCTGGTGTTGATGTGAAATATAACCCTTGACTTTGTTCTACAACAAAAGAAAAAATGGTTTGGAAAGGAAAAAAAATACTAAGAAGAAAAAGAATGAAATAAGTAATTTGGCTGAAAACTAAAACAGAATTCTTCAAATATGGAAGTGAAATGCAGTATTTTGAGGCCAAATTAGTGAAGCCCTAAATAAGTGATGATTTTGACTAAATGACACTTGTGCAAAGTTTAATTTCTTATGATTAAACTGTCCTACAATAAACTTAATAACATATATAAGATTATTTGTAAGGAAAGACAAGGTGTCAGTGAAGAAAGCATTTACATAAAAAAAAATAACATTTACAACTTTTTTTTTTATATCAGTTTATTCAAATTGATATAAAAAAGTAAAAGTTGTAACCATTATATGTTATAAAGTTTATTGTAGGACAGTTTAATCATAGGAAATACTTAGGATATTTTCAATTTAACCGATTATGCCAGTTTTGATGTCAAGCTAATTTCTCAATGCTCTTGACATTTGAAAAAGAATCAAATGTGTTACCAATACAAAGTAAATTGTAATTAAAATGGAATTAAATATTTGGAGGTTTTATTACCAAAAACTCAGAAAATAGTTACAATTAGGTTCCTAATAATTCTTTGACTATTTGCAAAATAAACAAAATATATTTCTCTTTTTAAATTCTTTCACTTACTTCATAAATCAGATTTGCCAAAATACATTCGGTCTCATCATTATCAATGTCTTCCACCTGAAAATAAAAAAAAAGATTTAGTTTTCAAGAAAAGTTTTGAAAATCAACTTGAAAACAAAATTCATTACAATAACAAGTCAAAAATAATAAATTTCAAGATTCATTACATAAAAACCTATCAAAATGTTATCCTCACCAGACAACTTTTCTGAGTTTATATCTTGAATCCTTCATTTTGCAACAACTGTTTCTTAGCTACTGAATAGCATATTGATTAAATAATAAGAATTATTCAAGTAAACTAACCTGCATCATTTTAAGAACTGTTGTAAAGGATTCAATGGGCAACTGATGGCTTTTTAGGATCAAATAGCTGAAAACAGAATTTTAAGATTACAAGCAACAAAAGAAAGAATTAATGAACAAACACAAAACTAAAATATTCAACTTTTTCAGTAGTCACATATTCAATCATTTCGATATAATTTATCTTTGTTTTTTATTAACTTTCTGCAGAGATTTAGAAATAATTTAATCTTATGAAATGTTTGAAGTTACTCTAAATAAAAATTTTAATATTTTCATTACTTGAAACTTTAAGAATGTCACTAACTGAAAAACTTTAGGAGCATCAAAATCAAGCAGTAATGGCCTTTGTGCTTTCAAAGAAATAAATAAGATAAAAAAAAAAGAAATAAAAGCTAGCAGCTTACACTTTCTTGAAGAGATTACGGTAAGTAATGATTTTCAGCTTCTCAAGAATCAGGTAAATTCCACATTTGATGAAAAATGCTTCATTACGTTGTAAAGCTTCATTCAGCAACAACAAATTGCCTGAGCTGGAAGAAAAAACATTGTATAATTCATAATAAAAGTTTAACTTTGATATAAAAATATTTTAATGAAAAATACATTCACTGTAAAAGGAAAAATGTACAATTTTTAAATTCTTTTGTATTAGCAACATATTTTCCAACTATATTTTCATTAATCAAAAGAAATCAGGCATGTTCATCAAATATCAAAACTATGATAAATTCAAAGAATATATTGGAGAGGTCATGATATCTAAATTGCTTGCTTCAAAGTTCAAGGATTAAATGTGGAGACAAACTAATCAAAATCAAATTACTGTAGAAAAAATTAAGAAAATTGTGTGTACTTTACAATTTAAACTTTTAAATCTTTTAGAGAAATACCAAATAATTTCTCTAACTGCAGAATATTACCCAACATGCAACACTTGTTAAATAAAAAAACAGATGAGAATATTACTGCTTGTCAAAAAGAATAGTTTTCTTGAGGCTTAAAATTTTATACTGAATAACAAAATAATGTAGATGGATGTGAAGCTTAACTTAGTCTGGCACAAGGTTTCAACAGTAGAGCACTTAATGAAGACTGAATTCACTAGTCTAGTGATTAGTAACCTACAAAAACATTTTGATAATCTACAGCAAATTCCCAAATAAGAGATTAAAGAAAATTATTCAGAAATGAAAGCTTTACTAATTATTATTTAGAAAAATGTGATTAAAATATTACACAATGGAATAATCCCCACTCAACAAAAGGTTGGAAAACCAGCATTTTTACTATTTTGTACTCAATACAAAGCAGAAGAACTAAAATCTCAATCAAAAAAGACATTGTATAACATTTGTTCATCTTTGGATATTCTATCTTTCTAAGCCAATTGAAAAATAGAAGAAAGCAAGCAAATTCTCACCTTACAGCTTTGGCCACATCAGCAAATTGCATCAAATCATATCTTTTCAGCACAACCACTTTGGGCATGTAACCCTGAAAAAGATCAATGCAAATCCTTCTCATATTTATATTGTTTTGGCTTCTTTATTTTTTTTAAATTTAAAATTACAAGAAAAATATGCGTTGTGGAGAATGAAGGAGGGTCATTTTCTCAAGTCAATAGTTCTGTAGCTATTATACAAGACAACTCACCAACAACATTTTTACAGGTAACAAGTAAATAAGGATAAGCCTCTTGTTCCCTCGACTTTCTTTATGGCAACGCTCAAAAGCAAAGGTAAGGTATTCTTCGGCTGAAATAACAACAAAGAGATTGGCTTCAGAACACACAAAATTATAATAATTCTTTAGAAAAATATCTCTATAAATAAATTGGCAAAACATGAAAAAGTGAAAGGATTTTCTATAAATTCCATAAAATCCAAATCATTAAATTTTCCATCAAGAAACAAAATTTCTTCAGTATTTGATTTTTGGGTATTAATTTTTTTTTTATTAAAAAAAAAACAATTAATAACTTAAATTTTCTTCATTAACAAAAAAAAAAAATAAAAGATTCATTATAATTAAGGCAGAGAACTAAATTGGTGTTATTCATTAACATTTAAATTATTTAATTCATAAGTAACTAAATAGAGCTTGTTTCTGTACAGTGTCAAAGATGCTCACCTGCTTTGAAGTCACTATCAAACATAGCTTTCCTTCCTACAAAAAATCTATAAAAAACAGTAAAAAAATAAAATAAACCTGGGAAAGCAAAGAAAATGAATATGCAATACACACTGAAAATACATTTCTATGCAACACACAAGGTTTTTTGAAATATGATCTAAAGTCAGAAATACTGCAGCAGCTAAATTATTTATCCATACATGAAGAAAATTGTTTTTATTATAAATTGACTTCTATTTCAATTTCAAATACAAATGATTCATCAAATATTCAAATATTTACCTTAACACATAATGGATAAAAACACAAATGTCAGAAAATAAGTCTTTGAGTTTTAATTCCAGATTATTCCAACATGCATTGAAAAGGTTTGAATTGAACAATGTTAGGCAGTCATCAACTTAGTATCTATGATAATGACATCACTATTTATTCCTGTCATAATGGTAAAGCTGACAGATTCAATAAGGTCAAATTGGCAGCTGATCTAAAAAATGACATTCAATCTGTTAACTGGGGCAAGGAATGGTTTATTAATTTTAAAGCCTCCAAAATGGAACTGCTCTTTTTTAATTGTCTGAGAGAATGTTTTCTTTTGCTTTCCATCAGCATGGCTAAAACAATGAGTCACTGTTGTAACCTAGGGAAGGAAACTGAATAGAATAATCTCACAAAAGTTGGTAATGAATGATAATACTTAGAAAAAGAACAACATATGCAAGATTCGTCAGTGGCACTAGAAGTAGTCAACTGCTAGAAGTGAGTCAAGTGAATTCCACAATGAATCGCCAACTGTAGACCAACATACAGTATTTACTACTGTATTTATGTGAATGGGAACATACCCATTATTGTCCATAGGTATGCTACAACAGTCACCCACCTGGAGGTCTAAAAGGGTGACTCATTGTGCCTTCTCGGGTTAATTTTCTCCACTAGCATGAAGTGGAAGGATTATATTGAATTTATTGCTAGGTCTACTGCTAGGAAAGTTGGCCCATGATGTCATTACAATTTTTCTTGCTAGAATCTATCTTATGTATTTATAAATCTACCATTTGTCCATGTCTCAAATATTGCTGTCACATCTGGTCTGGTGTTTCTGCTATGTATTTAGACATTCTTGACAAAATCCAAAGAATCTGTAATATTATTGTTCCTGACCTGGTATTTTGGCTTCAGTTACTTTCGCACCACCATAACATAGCTTCCCTGTGTCTGTTCTATAAATACTTTCATTGTAATTGTTCTCTTTGGTAACTAGACTTTATGAACTGAAGCATACTGCTAGATTGACAACAAGGTCTCATTGTCTTACAATTGAAATGACTAGATGTAAGCCTAAAAATTCTACGCTAACAGTTTCTTCTCTCACATTTCTCACTTTTGGAACTCTCTTTTGGCTTCTTGCTTTCCAATCAACTTTGATCTTCAAAAATTTAAATGCAATATTTTAATCCTCACCTTCTCCCTCCTTAAATCCTCTTTTATTATCCTCCCCCCTTAATGTTTTTTTCTTCGATTCTTTCACATTACCTTGCATCTTTGTGACTTTGACATTGCTTGGGGTGAAATGATTAAATAAAAAAAAAAAAATTTCTTTTTACCTGTAAGTAACAAGTTGTGAAAGACTAAACCGATCTTTTAAAGGAGAGCTATCAATGGCTCGAATCAAAGGTTTACACAAATGAAGTTTATTGATCTGAAAAAAATTAAAAAAAAAAATTTTTGTTCCAAGATTAAAATATTTCAATTTTTCTGAAATACTGAAATTGGTTTTAGAAATACAAACGTAAAACACTTTCATAATTTTAAAGCATTAAAGAGTTACTACTTATAATCAATGAATATTCAAAAACATATTTGCTTTTCCTTTGCTATTCTAAAAATATAAAACTTACAAATCAAAAAGACAACTTTACTGCTTTCTGATGCTAATATTTCCTCATAAAGATCAGATCTTTGGGAATAAAAAAAAAAAAAAAAAAAAGAAAAAACTGTTTTGAAAAATAAACTAAAAAAAAAAATTGGAAAAATTTCTTAGATGGCCACAGGATTAGTAAAAGTCTGAATGTGAGTTATTCAGGAGAAAATATGGCCTTATGATAAATTAATGAAAAAAAAAGATAGAAACAAAAGGATTAATACATGTATACAATACTTTTGATTTGATTTATGATTTACTCTTTGTGAGTTATTAATAGCCAAAACATATTTTAAATTATAGGAGGTTGTTTACAGTACCCGGTGTTCCCAAGCAGTCCCCCATCTAATTATTAACTGGATTTGACACTTCCCAACTTTAGTGATTGAAACAAGAACCTGTGTTTTCAGCATGATATGACACTATTTAGCTATGGTAATTGGCTAACTAATTAACCATAGAAATTGAAACAAGAAATACTGAGGGTGGAAAGAAGTTATCCTGAAAGATATACCATTCGATATTAAAAAGATTTGATTTTATTTACGAAAAAGTTACTTTTCACAAAACACAGTAAACCCGGAGAAAAAGCCATATGTGAGATTTTGTCAGATTGATTAATATTGTTGTAAGAAATACCTTGCCAAAGGAAATATGAAAATTCGGAAAGAAAAGCAAAGCATTAAGATATTGGGCAGACCACATGGCAGTCATAAAAATTTCGGCCTGAGATGATTGCCGATACAGGGTAAAGAGAATCAATGTTAATCATCTTCCCAAGATATCATTTTTTTTTTTTTTCTTGAGTGCCAGCAAGACAAAAACCATATGGTATTTGTGGGAATTTTGGCATGAGAGAAAAATTTATCCAGATACGGGTGGAGAGGATTGTTATTATTTACTTTACCAAAGTGTCACTTTCAGACGCCGAGACATTGAGTAGCAATATGGTGATTATAAAATTTGGGGCATGAGAAAAGATAGCATGGAAGTATTGTGATTTGGTGAGATAAGGAATTTAATTTCTCAAGAAGCCAAGGGTTCCAGTAAAAGCTAACTTCATGAAGGGATCAGATGGCAAACTTTGACAGTGATTGATGGAATTGGTAAAGAGTGCTGGCTAAGTGGATTCTTAGTGACCAAAAGATCTGATAGATTTTAAGTGGCAACGTGAAATTTGTAAAAAATTTTGGCCGATGGGAAAAAGGAAAATTTTGTAAACAAAAATTCTGAGTTATAATTTTAAGGAGGTCAGCTTAGCCACAACCGCACAGCTAGGATGCCATTGGTCGAGTGGTAGCAATGGTGATAGGCGGAGGTGAATGGATGAGAAGGACGGAGAAGTTATAAACGCCCAATGAAGGGATTGGTATGAGATATCAATATGAGAGAGGAAGAGTTTAGGAGGATAGCTCTCCTCCAACCTCCCCAAAATGGAAAGTGATTAATTTTCGACAATACAGTACAGTACAGTTAGTTAGTTCAGGTAGCGGGAACCAGGGTGTTGCCTCACATAAGATGACTGAGAGATTCCACAACCTCCGACTTCGCCTATCCTACCAATAGCAAATTATACTGATGAACGAAGCCAAGCCAGCACCCAAGAACTAAACCAGTTGACTTAAGCTACCAAAACTTGCTTAAGAAATGTAAGAGTACCACAATCTGTAGAAAACAGGCTGGGAGGAAAACACACTCCTGTATATAACAGACGGATAAAGTTAATTTGTTATTTCTTAACATACTTGAACCTCTTGGGGTTTTTTTCCTTTTATTTGCTTCTTTTTCTTTATGCTTGTGCAATATCACCTTTAGTCTGAACTCAACATACACTACGGCCCAACGCCTGATTGATCTCATCTACCTAAGATCAAAATCACAATGTGGGTAGGTTAGACTTGAGATTGAAGCAGTTACTTCAGTAACCAGACGTTGGAAGTTAGCTGGGAACAACGGAGCTGGTATCGAACCGGGTACAACCACTGATCAACCAGGACACAGGCTGGTGGCAACAACTAAGAGTCAACCCCAAAACGCCAGTGAAAGAAACATTACAGCTTCGCGCCACAACTGGGAGTTGACCATGGGCTGACAGTGCAGTGTCACAATGAGTTGACAGTGGGACCACATGTATACAAGAAAATGACAAATAATGGATTTATAATAATCATATTTATCTTTTTATTATAAATGAAATGGGATTTTATGAAAATATGCTATTTACCTTGAAGTAGATTTTGAATAACTGATTCACTAAATTGAGCATTCCCCATTTCTTTGAATCTTCTGTTGCAGCACGACTGAAGAGAGAAATGTTAAAAATTAGATGAAAAATAAAGGAAAATTTTACAAATATAATTTCTTTTAATTGGAAATTTGAATCATAATAGTGTTTTCTGATAGTTCATTAGCCAAGAATAAACAAAAGTCTCAGTGGCCAGAGAAACACCTCATATATATATATATATATATATATATATATATATATATAGGAACCTCCACAAAAAAAAAAACACATTACCTAAGGTTCAAAATGAATTTTTAAAAAAAATCTTTCTGGAAGGAATCATTTTAGATTTAATTTCAAGCTAATGGTTTAAATTTAATATTTCCAATAAGCAAAATACTTTGCTGTATTTGAAAAACTAATTTAAATTGAATGGAAGATTTTTTTACTAAAATAGCTGATTAACACCCTTTTTTAGTCATCTTTCAAAGCAATATAATATTCTTTATTCAAAGATCTTCCAAAACTGAATTAGTTTTCCAAAACTTTATTTGAGGAATATTAGCTGATTTAAGTATAGTTAATCTGATTTGAAACAAATATTCTTTACTTTAAGCTTAAAATATCACAGAAATACATTTTTTGTGTTTTAAACCCAACAGTAGCTGTTTTGAGGTGTTGACAGCCTGAATACAGTTCTAATATTATTCTTTATCTATAAAACATAAGAAAATGACAGGAGTGCCTTTTTTATATAATTTGTATGTACTAAGTAATTTTAAAAATTTAGGGAAATATTCTCCATAATCTAATGTTTTACTGAATTTAGGAAATGTTGGCCTTAAATTTACTATAGTTATTGCTCTTATTTGATAATATTGTGTATGGTTGCCCGTACTTACAAAAATTGACATGCAAAAAAATTCAAAATTCTTTTAAAAATATTTGTATTAAGCTTTTCCATTTATGATAAGTAAATATAGTTTAATAATATCATCTAAAAGGCTGAAATTAATACAGAATTTGAAAAGTTTTAAAACTTAATAAATTTTTCTAATTTTACAATTTGGAGCAGATTTTGCATAAATGCATAAATGGTGTTTCTGTTTGGCAAAAACAAATTGATGATTTAAATTCTCCAAAGGTCCTGCTTTTAATTAATTATTTATATTAATTAAAAGCAGGACCTTTGGAGAAACTGAAATTTTAATTTTGCAAAATTTTAAAAAATTAAGTAATTAATTAGGTATTTTACCTGTCACTAGCACACACTCTGAAGCAGCCCATCAAAAGCTCAGCTGCTTTTTCTAGCTTCTCTCCACTTTTGCCCTTGCCTTTCTTCACTGTTTGAGCATCAGCCTAAAATGCATGAGAAATGAGGAAATGTTTTAACAAAAAAAAGTCTTTCTAATAATCTCGTAAAAAATGCATCATGATGAATGTAAATTTTAATCCACAACAAAAATTAATTTCATGGGTAAAAAAGAAAAGCGAGTAGAAATGTTAAAAAAAGAAATGCATAAATTTACTACTTACTCGAATAGCAAAACGTCGTAGATCTAAACAAACTTCAAACATGACAGGTAAAAACCAATTTTCATCTTTCTGACTCTGCAGAACTTTGTTGCATGCCATAATTTTGGTTAAGGATAGTAAAAAGTAAAGAAATGCATACAAACAAATGTTAGTAAGTAGAGTTAATGTAATTAAGATTTTGACGAAGATTTAATTTAAAAATAAATGTTTTTAGAAAAATATATTCATTTTTTTTTATTAACAAAAAAATATTTTAGCAAAAACATCCTTTTATTTCATCTAAGAAAAACAAAATGTTAACATTGACCAAGTTTTCTATTAAAAATTATTCAAATAATGAAATTTAAGAATTGGCAGTAAGATGAGTTCCACAACTCACAAAAACATGAAAATTAGAGACTGACACTCAAATGAAACAAATACCTACAAAAGGATATTGGACAACCAATGCTTGGCAGCCATAAGCACTAAGGAAATCATTGTTGGCTACAGCCCAGCAGCATCTAAAGAAAAATAAATTTCCATTAAAATTTTACTTACCAGTACTAGATTTAAAATAAAAAAAAGGAAACTAAAATTACTTTAAAGTTCATATTAACAGATTTCAAATTTTGAATGCTCAAAGTAAACATGAGGCTCCTTGCTTCAAGTGTCTTTTGGGACAAGTTCACCCCAGATCTCAAATGGAACTTATATATACCATCCATTACTAAAGATGCTAGAAAAATGATCAACTACTTATAGTGATTCAGAAAATACCAGACTTTATCCTGCCCTGCTCTATCTTTTCAAGAGTCAAATAAGAACAAAAATAGGAGTATGACTGTCATATCTGGGTGGTGCTACCCAATCATTTCTTTCTATCATTGAAAGAGTTCAAAAGTGTTTATGTGTTTATGTTTGTAATCAATTAATTATTTTTCACCCTACAACTCCTCTCCCACTAATGCAATATCAGCTAAGAACAACCATGTTATATACACAGGTGTGAACCATCCTCATTCCATTTTATTCTATTGGTAAGAAGGAAGTTATAGTCAGACAGCTTCTTCCCAAAAACCACTACTTCATAGAACGGACTCCTAAGAAGATACATCCCCAAACAATACAATCTTAACCTCTTCAAGCCTAGGGTCAACTGTTATCTATTGCAGGTGCCCTCATAATCTACACTTAGTTCCTTCTTCCCCCTCCAACATCCATAAGTGAGAGGACAATAAAAGAACAGGAATTAAGGAGATAGATGATAACTGACATTGCATTTAAATTTTTGAAGATCATAGTTGACAGGAAAACAAGAAGTGTGAGAAAATAAATTATTAGCATAGAACTTAGTTACATCTGGCAATTTCAACATTAAATAAATTAGAAAAAAAATCTATAAATTTCTGTGAAAGTCAAGATGTTTGTGCTTGAACCAACGATAACTTTTTCAGTGTCATAGAAATCTACACACAATTTGAAGCAGCACTACCAAACAAAACACGGGAATTTTGGTTGTGACATGATTGATTAAAAACGGAAGAAAAAGGCTGTAGAATATGTTGCAAAATTGAACAAGCAACAAATTCTATTTAAGAAGCAATCATCAATTGAAGATACTGTGTTAGAGGCAAGTTTTATGGTGGCAAACAGAATTTCAAGATGTAACAAATCATTCTCAGATGGCAAGTTAATAAAACAATGCATGATGGATTGCACAAGTGTTGTATGCTCAGAAATTAAAGCTAAATTTAAAGACATTTTATTATTGAGGAGGACTGTCATGTGATGCATAGAAATAATCAGTGAGGAGTTAACTCAACAGCTGAGGATAAAGATTTTCTATGTTATTTGTACGTGGAGTTGATGAGAATTTCCATATCACTAAAGAATTGCTGTCACTAGAATCGATGAAAAATACAACAACCAGTTAAGATTTGTATGAATGAGTGGTCAAATCAATTGAAAAAAATGCATTATCATTGAATAGATTGACAAGAATGATAACAGATGGTGCCCAGGCATTTACAAGTGTTTTTCAGTTAACATGACATGAACTAAACAATTGATCCCGCAGTATGAATTTCCTGAGAAAAAAACTAAGACATATCACTATATTAATTGAACTATATACTTAGTTCATGTCATGTTAACTGAAAAACACTTGTAAAAAAAAAAGAATTCGTGGATTTACCATATTACAAAATTCATATAAAAAGTCTCACTTGAAATTTTGAACTTTAGCATTGCAACTCGCACATTCCGATATTGTACAACCGTCAATAAATAGCACATTCTTAAAAAAACATCTTTCGGTCTACAAACAATTTATTTTGTCTTCGAGTTTTAACTTTAAAGGAAAAAAATTACAGCCCGAGGATGGAGACATGGTCTTCGAAAGTACTCACTTAAAAAATATACACTAGAAACATCTGACAACAGTTTTATAAATGAGGATCACATCATTCAATGGATTAATAGTATTTTAATGCATACATTATGTTCTACTAGCGAAGTGATTTCGCCATTAATCGCATTAATATTGCTGATTGATTCTATGTATGATTATTTCTTTATATATAAAATATATGCTGCCTAATATATATATATATATATATATATATATATATACACACACACACACACACACATGTATGTGTACATAAATATATATACACACACACACACACACACACACACACACACACACACACACACAGTGTGATGGCTAAATTGTTGTCATTTTATATTTTTAATTTTGCTCATACATGTGGTTTGTTTTCAACTTTGTCAACAACACAGTAGGGTCAGTTGGGAACTGTCTGTGAGAAAAGGAGCACCATGACACAATTTCCACCAGAAATTTGGAAATGGCATGCTGCACTGTTTGGCATTCATGCCGGAAACTTCAATACAAACATTTCAGACTATGTGTCAATCTGAAGACAATGCAGAGGATTTGGAAAGAGTTGAACGAGTGTGTGTGTGTATATATATATATATATATATATATATATATATATATATATATATATACACACACACACACACTATTATGCACTGATTTATTGTGATATTTCAGTTTTCTTCTGTGGCATTCTAACAGAATTTCCAAACAGAAGCCTTTATTCAGTCCTCAGGAGTAGATGATTCACATTTGGCTGCCCATGCTAGGGGTTATTTAGTGGATAGTCTTCTGTTAATTCATCTTATTGATGCTGCTTCTGTAGAGGTTATGGATTTCCTTATCTGAAACTGAGCTTACAACTACCAGGAAAAATGCAACAATTGTATCCACTGACTGACCAACTAGGCCATCTGTTGGGACACACAATAGCATCCACATACATTATTCTTTCTGGTGCTTTTTGTGTGTGTCATCATAGGTTGGTTGGTTGTTTTCATTTAGTGGCATTTCAACCTCTATAGGTTATTTAATGCTGAAATGAACATATTTTATACACAATTTTATTTTATTTTTGGAGATAATAATGGTTTAGTGTACAAATCTTACTAATTAACACATAGCTGGGAAGAAAAGGAGTAGATTCATATCTTTCTCAAAGATATTTGCACATAAGTGAATATAACACACCCAACTGCAATTGGAACTTAGCTCTCTGATTAATAATTGAGCCATTATACATTAGACCCCACCCACACATCCAAACTTACAGCACCTGGTCAGCCATCTCGGTACTGATCAAGCTCAATATTGCTTTTCAATGATCGTACAGGAACTGGTGTTTCAACAGGATGTAGTCATAAGCCTGTTATCATACAGGTTTTGGGTGAAAATATATTAGGAGACAAGGCACTTTGAAATTGTGTAACAATTTCCATCTGACTAGAAATAATTAAGTTTCATCTATTGTCCAGTAAGAAGACTCTTTTGCAGGATACCATTGCAGTTCAATGACATTAATTTGGTCTGTTAGATTCTGTCAGTGACCACTTCCAGCATCCTGTGCCAATGTCTTCACCATAACCATGGCAAAGCTGGCTTCCGGGTGCTATGCATTGCTAAATAGCAACCTGTGATTTGATTTGTTATGATTTTGAATTCATAGTTGTCCTTCATCTAGACTAATTGCCAGCCACTGCTAGAGAGCCCAGTTTGATTTGCTATTTGGCTAGGGATACAAGAGATCATACCTTTCCCAAGGATGTAAGTGAATATAAAGAACTTGAATGGAATTTGAACTCAGCTCTCTAATTACTCATTCCAAGCTACTATCCATTACACCAAATGCACATCCATAATTATATCCACTAGGCCATTATCCCATAGGACAATCAGATGGTATCATTTTGAAGTCTTAAATCTAATCAATGGTTTTTTCCTGATCAAAATCTTTCATGAAATTTAGATTTTTGGTTTAATTACATGTGGGGAAAATTATGAAAATGGCCTACCTCGGAAACACCTGCGAATCTGTGCAATGTGCAAACTCCAGTTTGCTCAATGGTAAAAAGAACCAAAATGGCAGCGCCAATGTTTTATGCCAGACGATCTCGGACAGTTAGCGTGAAATCTCGTTGTCTCGTCATTCGCATGTAAATCGTGGTCGGTCCTTAGCTGTATAAAGCAGGCACGTTTTTGTTTATGAGGACTGGGCTTTTTGCTCGTGAGAAGGTTGGACGTGTGACACTGTTTTGCCGGTTACCCTCCTCGTGGGTTTTTTTTCTATCTGCTACTATCAGTTGAGTCGTTGTGTTATTACCACAAGCTATTTCGGCAATGGACAAGTTTGATCTAAAATTGATTCCAGAATTCGACGGCTCCCCCACGGGCCCGACTGTCGTCAAATGGTTTGAGAAGGCCGAACTTGTTTGCAAAGTGTCCAAAATAAAAGAACCTGCACTGGTCATCCCACTGAGACTCACGAAGGGAGCCTACGCTGTATATCAACAACTCTGGGACGATGCTGACCTAGAAGAGATCAAGAGTGCCCTATATACGGCCTTCGGAATAGACCCATTCATCGCTTGGAAACAGTTCGTCGGACGATGGCTCAAGTCGGGTGAGACGGTGGATGTCTACCTGGCCAATTTGCAAAGGCTGGCAGTGCCGTTTGGCGGAGCAATGGACCACATACTGGGATGCGCTTTCCTGGCAGGACTTCCCGACAACACCAGTCAGCTCCTGCAAGCGTCTTCAAGATTGGACACACTGGGAATTAACGAATTGCTAGCCAGGGCCCGAAACATCTTGAAAGACAGGGAACAGGTCGCGGCAGCCGTGAGAACGCCCGAGACACCGCGGGAGGGCCCAAAGTGCTACAAGTGCGGTGGACCCAACCATTTCTCTAGAGACTGCCGGAGCCAAAGTGACGTAGGAGGCGGGTGTAGCCAACGGACACGAGCATGACTACGCTGCTATTGCTGCAACGAGTTAGGCCGTATAGCACAGGATTGCTCAGAAGACAAGTCAGGGGACAACGTGTGCGTTGAGGGTAAACGATGTTCGGCGCTCGTCGACACTGGATGTTCCCGATCGATCGTTAGTGCGGATCAATGCGTGACATGGAGCAGTCAACAAATCGAGATTCGGACGATTGACGGAGTGTTCTGGGCCTTTTGTGGTGTCGGGACTGTATCAATCCTCACAGACGGAGGGAATCATGTCAACGTTTTGGTGGCACGTCACAGACCTGCTGCTTGGGATCAATGCGATCTGAGCGTTAGGAGGCATGATAATCACGCCAGCCAGAAATGTGGAACTGGGTAAAGGAAGAAAGGTGTGTGCAGCCCTTTGCATTAGTGAGCCGGATTTCGACGTCTCTTTCAATTCCAACAAGAGGGTGTGGACCGCCAGGTGGAAATGGGCCCAAAAAAGACCCACCAGTTCAGCTTCACAACAAGGTCGCAGAGTACAAAGTTTCTGACAGCATCAGAGGAAAATATGAGAAAGAGCTTCAACAGTAGATTGTGAATGGCTGGTTGATTCCGTTCCTCCAGGAAAGACTAGGACCCCCAAAGGGTCTGATTCCCTTAATAGCAGTCGTGCAGGAGCAGAAACAGAAAGTGCGTCCGGTACTTGATTACTGCGAATTGAACGACTTTGTGGATGTTTTTACTACCGATGCAGAAGTGTGTGCACACAAGCTGAGAACATGGCAGCGGCAGGGAGTCAACGTGTCGCTTCTGGATCTGCGAAACGCATATCTTCAGATTCACATCGATGAAGCGCTGTGGCTATTTCAAACGGTTATTTTCAAAGGCCAACGCTTCTGTCTTACGTGGCTAGGATTTGGGCTAAATGTGGCGCCACTCATTATGAAATCCATTATAGACGCCATCACATCGCAAGACCGCACAATTGAAAGTGCCACATCAGCATACATTGATGATATTTTCATTAATGAAAGTTTGGTCTCTGCATCGCGTGTACGACAACACATTTCGGATTACGGTTTGGTGTGCAAGGATCCGGTGCAACTGAGAGATGGAGCAAGAGTTCTTGGCTTGCAAGTCTGGGAAGAGAATGACACCCTCCGATGGAAACGAGGAAGTCAGATTCCAGAAGTCTCTGATGTGTTGACCTGTCAGCGTATATTTTCGTTGTGTGGGAAACCTGTTGGACATTTCCCCGTGTGTGGATGGCTCAGGGTGGCAGTTGCATTCGTTACTGATTCGGCGTGTGTGCACTGGTGGATTTCTGACAGGGCGGCTGGTGAGATGCTGGTTAGGAGACGGCTGGACATTATGTCAGAACCGTGCAGATCGCCTCACCAGAGTACCGCACAGGTGGGGTGGCTAGAACTGCTCAAGAGAGGAGAACCGGCGCTCGAGAGCTGTGCAGTGGTAGGGAGACGACTGGATGAGGACCAGGTGGCCAATACCCATCGTCAAAGCGGACATCCGGGCGTGAAATGAACTCTGTACTTCGCCAGGTTAGTCGACCCGCAGGTGTCCAGAGAAAGCGTTAAATTCGCCAGAAGGCCTGCACAACCTGTCAGTCGATCGATCCGCACCTGCTCACTGGGAAAGAGGAGAACTGAGCGTGAAGAGCAACTGGAGCAGACAAGCGATGGACATAACTCACTACAATGGTGAGAATTTTTTAACGCTTATTGATTGTGGTCCCTCTAGGTTTGCGGTATGGCGGCTGCTGCACAGACAAGATGCGAGCACTGTCATTCGACTGTTGGAGAATGTTTTCCTGGAGCAAGGCCCACCCATGGAAATACTGACCGACAACGATACTGCATTCACCAGTAAAGACTTTAAAAAATTTGCAGACAATTGGGACGTGCATCTGCGGTTTCGATGTGCCTACTCACTGAGTGGAAATGGCATTGTAGAGTGAAACCACAGAACCGTCAAGACCATCGCATCAAGGAAGGGCTGTACAGTATCGGAGGCGGTTTACTGGTATAATGTCGCCCCGAAAGATAACGTTTCACCGTCCATGGCGCCGGCTGATGCACTGCACAAATATCATGTCCAAGTGAAAGGCATTGAAGCCAACCCGCTGCCTGAACTAGAAGTGACTGGAGGGAGATTGAAAAAAGGAGAAGTTGTTTGGGTCAAAAACCCACGCGGCAAGTGTATGACAAAATACGGCACTGGACGTGTTATGGAGGTGATTAGCCCGCAATCTGTGAGAGTTGATGGGGTGCCTCGTCACATTAAAGACTTGTGACCGGTGATGCAACTGCTACTGAGCGATGAAAGCGATTCCGAGTTTGAGAGTAGTGAACATTTGATCTGCTTGGAGTTAGACCTGCAGGGCAGTGATTCCGATATCAGCAGCCTCCCGGCGGACACATTGTTTACCGACACTCAAACCACAGACGAAAGCATGCATGAGGATGAAGCTTGTGTTGTCCCCCTTCGGAGGGGGAACTCGACGGCGACGATCGCCACCTCCTTGCCCTGTTTGTGATCATGAGATCAGGGGGGAGTGTGGGGAAAATTATGAAAATGGCCTACCTCGGAAACGCCTGCGAATCTGTGCGATGTGCAAACTCCGGTTTGCTCAACGGTAAAAAAAACCAAAATGGCGGCACCCATGTTTTATGCCAGACAGTCTCGGACAGTTAGCGCGAAATCTCGTTGTCTTATCATTCGCATGCAAATCGTGGTCGTTCATTGACTGTATAAAGAAGGCACGCTTTTGTTTCTGAGGACTGGGTTTTTTGCTCGTGAGAAGGTTGGACGTGTGACACTGTTTTGTCGGTTACCCTCCTCCTTTTTTCTATCTGCTACTATCAGTTGAGTCGTCGTGTTGTTACCACATTACATTAACAGCATTTTTTTCTATTAGCAGAAAATGTTAAAGAAATTGAAAGCCTAAAACCCAGCTATGGACAAAATCCTATACTAAAATTATCATATGAAGTTAGTGATATCAACAAAATCCCATTCCTTCATGTTTATGTGTGTAACAAGGCAGTGGCCCTGACTGAGTCATATGAGTGGACGAACTATGGTTTTGTGACGATGCATTGAGAGATTTAGCTATCCTGAGCAAAGAAGTAGTGATATTAGATGGAGAAAAATATGGGAGAACAGTTAAACAAGCTGGAAACTGATGAAAAAAGTTCAGTTTAAAAATGTTAATTGGAGCCTATAAAATACTTGAGGAAGGCATTGGAATGATTTGAACCTAAAACTTAACAAGATTCAGTAAAATCCAGTATAACCGAGATCCCCAGCCTAGATCCACATCTCCAAGGAAGTTGTGATGACGTGATTAATGTGTTTTCCAAAATTCTGCAAAAACCAGACAGAATTTACTAAAATATCTGGTCTTGAGTACTTTAGAAGGAGTCACATGTAATGCTAATAGGAATTTCTTTGTTTAACAAAGAGGGGTTTTGTATGGGTGCCTAATTAATCAAAGTTCCCATCCAGATAGTTATCCTTATAAGCATGTACACACACTATTTAACACAGTTCATGATTGGCAATAATGACAACACTGCTGTCTGTTTTTGTCAAAATTCTAGCAACAGCAACAAAGTTGACAACACACCCACATTTCATCCATAGATATCTCTCAATGTTGCAAGAATTTACTGAAGTCAAACCACATGAGTGGTATGGTTGCAACTTTTATATATTCTCATCAATAAATTGTTGATGATGGCTTTATCAACAGATTTTGTTCTTTCTGCTAGAATTTCCCACTTTTCAGGAAGGTTGCTCAAATTAAGTCACTAGGATTGAAACATAGCCCAAACCACAAACCCAAATTTATGGCCTGTTGGAGTGAAAATTACATAGTTTATCCCAACAAGTACATAACATAAAGAAAGATTAAGATGACACAGGTCCAGTGAAGGAGATGAACAACAGAAATAGCCATATCCAATTCACACATCCTTCATCAAACTAATATTGAGTATCATGATTTCCAACTAAAATTTATTTTAAATAGATGATGTGACCACTCGACACATTATATTTAGGTACTGCTCCAGTATTAAATTTGGTGCTGTGAAGGGACATGATAACCCCATGTTATACGTTATACATCAAATTTAACAATGTATTTAACAACTCTTTATATAAAAAGAATCCACTAACCAAAACTTCTACCTTATCAACTGTAAAAGAGAATGTCCACAGCGATATAAAATAACAGTTATAAAACTTTCTTACAAGCACATTTAATTTCCTCTTCGTGAAAAATATTTTTCAGTTAAATGAATAAAACAAACATTAATTAATAATTTCCTCAAGTACATTACTGGTAAACAAATAAAATTGTTCCTGCAAAAATTAAATACCTTAATTTAAAAAAGAAAAACCTATCAATATTTTTAGTGCACCAAATGCATAAAATTTACAAAGATGAATTTGTTATTCAACATAAAACTATGCATATCACTTGTAGACCCAATTAAACATGTAAAACTCACTATATACTACAGAAAATTAAAAACTTCCAATGTGATGATTACCAATAACATCAAACCTATGAAATCTAAACTGTAGACCACCAATGTCATTTATAATTACCCTTTGCAGAGTTGCATCCATAAAAATAATGATAAAACTAAAAACAAATATATTGGTCACATGACAAGCTCTTTATGCAGGTGTCACTTGAGCAATCTTAATTGGATAAGAAAACACAACCAACTTATTGTACCCATAAGAAAAATCCATGTAGATAACACTTATATATTAAGAAGATCTGGTTGTAAAAACAATTGAAGAAAATTGAAGCACTCCTAATAAAAACCACCAGACATATACTTAACATTACTGGCTTCAAAATCAATCAGGGCATCCTGGCTGTGTTTTGATGACTAAAACAAACCTCCAATATAAACAAAATTATCACCACGCAACACAGTATAGAAAACAAAATATACTAATAACAAAAATTAATTTTTTGTTTGGAGTACTGTGAAATGCCAAATTCTTATATCATTATTTTCTCTTCAAATTACAAGTACTATGAATTTTAGTTGCTGCTGTTGTTTGGCACAGTTCTTCTTTGTGATTTCTTTGCAGAGCCAGCACACAAGGTTTGAAGAAAGGTCTTTGCCAAGATTCATAAGTTTCACTCACTCAATGCCATTTTTAACCATTGATCTGAGAAAGCAGTTGTATACGGCTGAGAGTTAAGATATTTCTGAATGGGTTTGGTGCTATGCATGACATCCATATGAAAATCTCGATCTAACAAGGCTATTTAAGGACATGACTCAAGTTTTCAAGTTAATGTTTTGGCTTTATAAAAATTGGCCCTGGCATCTCGTATACAGTCGCTCTCTCACAGACGCGCCGTCACCTCTCTCTGTCTTTTTTACAAATACTTTCATGGTAATTGCTCCGAGGAGCTGCATTCGCTGGTTCCCAGACTTCATGAATTCAAGCGCCCTACGAGGCTGGCATCCCGCTCTCACCCTTTCACTGTCAAAACTATTAAATATAGCCATCTCTTTTACTCCAATAGCTTTATATCTCGCACCTCTCGCCTGTGGAACTCCCTTCCCTATTTCAGTTTCCCTGAGAGCTATAATCTCCAACTATTCAAATGTAATGTCAATTGACATCTCCAGTTGCCTTGATCTATCCACTATCCTTCTCCTCATCCTTTCCTCTATCACTCCTATTTGATCTTGCTCCAAATCTCCTGTAACCCCTTGCGTCCTAGTGGCTTCCCGCCTTGCTTGGGGTGAATCGCTTTAAAAAAAAAAAAAAAATTTAGTGGTGTTAGGCAAGACTACCTCCAGTACAGCCTACTCTATGTTTATCTCCTATAGAAAATTTGTTATAATTGAGCCATGCACTGAGATAGTTTGGTGTTTAGTATTTACTAATTCCACATCCTGAATTTTCATGAAAGATTCAAGCTAGGAGATATTACTGCTTTCATTCCAATTCCAGATCATAGTTTCTGTCTAGGAAAGGTTTATGTTGAGTCCTATTTCTTGGAACACTTCCTAGAGAATGTTGATTTTCTGTTTGAGATCATTCTTATCCCAACTATAAATATCTATGTCATCAGCATAACTCCTCTCATCATCAGTACATTGGCCTCAGGAGTATAAGCAGGATTGCTGTTTTCTATTGGTAGATTCATTTGGGATGTGGTATGAAATGCTGAAATGATCAGTGCCCATCTACTGACATGTTTGTAAATGTGCAGGGCATAGTTTAGGAAAAAATTAAATAAACCGGGGCTCTTATTTCCTCCTTGTCATATTAGTAGTAAGATTTGAAATGTTCCCATATTGGGTTCCCCTCCAGACATGCAAGATTTTGTGGACCAATAAAATTCCTCTATTAATAAGATGCATTCACAATATTCAGAACTTGGAAGGTGGTTTTGAATGGATGAAAAGATGAAGTATCTACTGATGTGGTCATATGCTGCTGTGAGGTCAACATAGCAAGTATACAGTTTCCTATTGGAGAAGTATACAATTTCCTGGGGTCTTTTTGACAATATATATGCCATCATTACATCCCTTAGCAGAATGAAAGCCAAAGTAGGTTGTCAGGAGTTGACTTTCATAAAACAATGAGAGCCTACTTAATACAATGTTTATTAATACTTTCACCATAATGGATCCAATAGCGATACCTTTGTATGTATGTGTGAGGGTCTTGAGAGCTACCATTTTTATCCATAGTGCATTAATGTATGATAAACCTCACTTCTGGGGGATGCATTTCTAATTCCAGACTTCTTCCATAAAATTGAGAAACTTCTTGTTGAATTTGGGGAGAAATTAAGCTATTTCTAAAAGTTCAACCTGAATGTCAAGTGATGCTTAGTTTTTTTAATAGTTTTCTTAATTTCCTCATCAATAGGTTCATTATTGTTTATGTTTGGAGACAGACTTTGTAATGATTGGATGAATATTGGTATATGTTTTATTTCTGAAAGCATCTTTAGTGTGGTCAGGATTAAAATATGATTCAAGATGCTTTTTTGAGTCCAGGACATTTTTGTTAATTTTCATTGCATGATGTAATTGTGATTTTTCACTTTTCTCCACATTGTCTATGATACTTGGTTTCATTAATTTCATTTCCAATTTTCTCAAAGAAGTAACTATTTTTGTTTCCTTTGTTAATTATTTCATATTTTCCTTTCCATTTTTCTTTCTCTTCTGTTTGTGTCTTTTACCAATTTTTTTCAATTCAGGATTGTTGCCCCTTGGGTGTGTCATATTCTGTCTAGATATTCTTGGAATGTTCTCATGTACTTCAGGTAATAAAAAAATGATAGCATTATTTGATTCTTCGATGATGTTTTGATCAAGATTTATTGACATCAATTTGGACTAATCTATTAGAGAATTCTAAACTTAACCATTCATTTTTGGGGTTTGGATGTTCAAGAATTAGTGTAAATGGTCATGAAGTAGTTCAATGTAGCAGTAATTGGTCAATACTCGATAGAAGAATCAGTCCTGGTATCTTGGTTTCAGTTACTTTCCCACCACCTTAATATAGCTTACCTGTGCCTTTTCTATAAATACTTTCACTGTCATTGTTCTGATGAGCTTTTTCTTTTTAATAACTCAACCTCAAATTTAAGATTGGTAGCTAGGTCTCCTCAGTGCTGAAATTGTTAAATTTAAATTCTATGGTAAATGTTCCTTCTCTTGACCTTCTCACTTGTGAAACTGTTCCATCTTTTTGCTCCCTTGTCAACTACAATCTTCAAAAATTTAAATAAAAAAACCCACCAGCCATCATGGTGCCTAGGTGACAATTAGAGCCCAAAGTTTCCAGACACACACTGCATCCCAGCATAAAAATTCAAATTCATTGGACCATGCCACACATTGCCAGTTTTCTAGGCTCCAACTAGCAATGTCATGAGGCCAGGTGAAGTAGTGTATGTGGTGTCATGGTGTTAAGAGTCTTACTAAGTATGTAAAGAATGCCTCCCAAAATACACTGGCAAAACATCCTAAAATTTAAAGAATTTAAATTAAAATACATACAACTGTAAAATGAAATGAGTAAAATGTGGCAATAAAAATAATATATTGTTCCTGATAGTTTCAAACATTCAAATTAAATTAGCAGTTTTATAATTTGTTGATGATGTTCAGTCAAACAGCAAAGAAAACATACTTGAGATGTGCAGCTACCAATTCATCAAATGGTGGGTCAAAAAAATTCTGACAATCGGCTTCTGGTTTTTCCAGTTGGAGACGTCGGTTTGCGACATGTGGATGTTTAAAAGAAAACAATGTCTACAAAATATAAACGAGGCTTATCAATAATTGTCTGAGATTAAAGTCAGTGAAAATTATATCTCATGCAATTAGGATTCTTACAGATGATATAAATTCTTAGCATCAATTTGACAGTTTTCAAATTGTTGAAAATGAATCAGAGTTTTGGAAAAACTTATGCTGTGATTTTCTTACAGGTTTTAATTGATGATGGGTGGTTTATTAGTATGAATTTTATCAATTTAAAATTTCATATTACACAATTATTTAAGATTTACATAATTATGTCTAAATATTAAATAATGATAGCATGTAGAAGCACTTTCTTTCAGGAAAAACAAAAAATATATGGTTCATATTTAAGTTTTTATTATCCATGACAATCAGTACTTTTTGAATATTTCCTGCTTAAATGAAGAGTGATCGTTTTGTTTCTTTTTTCTATATAATATCAAATATTTTTTAATCCTTCTTCAATTGCATACTTACAGCTGCAGTTAAACCATCATCTTTCCTAAAGGCATGTTCTACCTGAAATAAATAAATACATTTTAAACGTTTATATACGGCAAAAGAAAAATTTTAGAAATTATTATTTGATTTGTGACACTGTGTAAACTGCTCTTATTTGGATATTTTAAAATGATTTTCTATCATTTAAAATTGTATATTGTATTGTGGAAAATGTTTGGCCTTCCACGAAAAAATAGGAAAGAAAAAGAAGAAAGCATAAAATGTTACTATGACTGTCGACTCATATACAGACTGCTGACTTTATGTTTTCCTTTATTTATTCCTGGCACACAAACAATTTTTGTTCTAATCAATTCACCCCAGGCAAGGTGATAATGTCACTAAGACGCAAAGGACTACTACTGGAAGGGAAAGAGAATAAAAAGATTTTTTTAGAGGGAACCGGAAATCCAATGATGAACAGGAAATAAGGGATAAATTTCTACACCAGACCAGGGTGGAAGGAATGTAAACCGGGCGATAAGTGGGCCTAAATCCTATCGAGAAAAAATAAAATAAATAGCAAATAAAATGAACTGAAAGTTCAGGCAGAGACGTTAGTAGTAGAATGACTAATTTAATTCATTCATTCATAATTTGAGTTCTGTGTACTGTAATTTTTATTTTTCTCCGTAAAAGTTGCTATCCAATCAGTAGCTCTTAATAATTTTCAATAAAAAGTTGTTTTTTCTACATTGTTTCAAACCGAATGTGTCCGCTTTAATTTGAATCTGTAATTTTTTTTTTTTTTTGCCAAAACTTAATTATACACATTTTTTTTAGTTTTTTCTTCATAAACACTACAAATGAATAATTTGTCTTTCAACATTTTCAGCTTCCCTTTTTTAATGCTTGTTGAAATTGTAATTATTCTGATTTATTTACTCAAACAAAATTATTGACTGAATTTCATTAATGAAAACAAGTAGTAGTGGTTTTGAAAATCGTAACTAGTTTCATTGAAAGATGACATATATGTAGAACGTTTTTTTTTGGGGGGGGGATCATTTGGTCAGACTTTTTTTGCCGAATTATAAATAATAACAAAAATAAATAAATTATAAAAAACATGAAGGCTACATTTATTTAACGGAATGTTCATGCCTCTCAATTTCCGTTTCACAAAAAAATAAAAATATAGGACAAAAAAGTCGTACTGTGAAATTGAATGTAGATCGGTTAAATAAATAAATAACTAAGACATCTTGAGAGACCTGACGAAATTTGAAAAGGTTGGCGGCAAAAAAATTAGTTATTGGCGTAACATTTTTATATGCATAATTTTACTCATATAAACTTCTTATATTCTTTCATTCTTTAAATACATTTTTTCAATACTATTAAAAAGAAATAATAATCAGAATTAAGACTTGAATTAAAATTTATCGCAAGTTTCCACTGAGTTAAGGGTTGCTAGTTACACTAACTTTTTTAGGTAACGTGTAGTTCTGACCACCAACAATTGGACAGAAACCCTAAAGTAAATAACATTAATTCTGAGATTAATTATCGATTCAAAGTTTTGTTTACAATCAAATTGAATGAAGTCTTTTTCTCTGTAATTCATTCAAAATACTAGTGAAGAAACGTGTATTTACTTAACTGATGACAAAACATTTTCCTACAAAGACAAAATATCACTGAGAGGTTAATGAAGTAAGAAAATAAGTTTTATACTTTAAGGTTTAATGCTTTGTCAAATAAATAAGTATAAAACTGAAATTACATACTTTAGTGAGGTACTGATTGAGCGAATGATGCGCCATTTTTATGCTGATTATATTCAACAGCAGCGGTGTTCAAAGGCTTCAAGCGAACATAGAAACGACCAGTAAGAGATAAGACCTCTAATGAATCATTTATTTTAAAGTTTCCAATCCGCAACTACAATGTAATTAAAATTCAAATTTATGATTACATGTTTAATTTTTATTGAATATCATTTTATCTTTCTAAAATTTTTCATAATCATATCATATTTATTATTATTATTAAGAAAATGTACACAATCAAAATTCAAAAATAACCATAACTGTGAAAACGCAATAAAACAACAAAGACAGCTTAACAGCAAAAATTATGGTCTATGAGATTTTGTCGCTGTTGTCATTTCAACTTTGTTGTCTGGTTGTGAAACCTGGGCTTAGGATATAAACTTTAATATTTTACAGCCAAAAAGTGAAGCACAAACAAGTAATAGACGCCTTCAAATAAATCTCACTAAATTCAATTTTTTACAATTCTGTACAAACACGGATACAAAATTAAATAAGTGGTTTCTGGAACCTGATTGGATATGATGAGTCACATGATGTGCTCTCTACAACGTCTGAGCAGTTAAACTCCAAACGACTTGGAAATAGGTTAGGGCAAAGTTACTAAGTACATTCCTGCGCAAAACTCAGATAACAATTCAGTCAAACCCAAAATGATAAAAACGGCTTGTTAGCAACAGTCAGGTCAAAACTTGAAATGGAATTAGTCAGTGGACAGATCTGCGAAAAGTCAGTGAACCAGTCTAACCTTGACACATGTTACCATGACAATGCATCAGTCAGAGATGATTTTCCTCCATACAAAATTGTAGCAAAGTAAGTCTTCTCTCAACTCTCCTTGTTCACTGTGTTTTAAAATTACTGCTATCATACAAAATCAGTCAGCAGTTGTAATAATAATAGCCCCTTAAGAGTTATTGCCCTAGGGCACTCACTGAGACCCAGAAGAATAAAACATGACGTTCTACATTTAAAACCTATACAAGTGTTTCCTGTCTTCTTTAAATATTACAACATGGTGGTAGCAGTAAACTGAAAATAGAAAATATTCACAGCAAAAAAGAAATATGCTACCTAACAATAATAATAATAAAAAGGTTATGTCAAGTCAAATGGACTTAAGACCTCTTTTTGGAAGAAAGAAAGTAAAACTTTTAGCGATGAACTCAGCTCCTGTCATTTGCAATTTTTTTTTAAAAAATAGAGAACAAAAAAAAAAGAGAAAAGTTTGATTTTCTTTTTTTCTGTAAAGATCATTTTATTGTGATGTTTATAATTTTGTATTGTAATTTGTGGACATGACACTCAGATTTTATTTTTCAACCTAAAATTCAGGTAAACTGCTCCCACTGACTCTATATTGTCACAATATCCAAAAATTAGAACATTTCCACCAACAAAATTTTAAATTATTTGAAACACATTCACAAGACCATAGCAACTGATGATGATCACCATTGAAACCAAAAACTTCAAAGCCAACAGAAAAGAAAGAAGTCAAACAACAAGAGAGAAAGGCTCAACAAAATTGACCTTGTTCTCTGTCAACATTATTATGCAGTCAATGCCATCAGCTATTCCATGCAAGAATTGGTTGATGATTAAATTGATGAAATTAAATTGTAGGATACACGGTAAAGCCACTGGCATTGACAAACAAAATATCTATAGAATAGATGGAATAACACTTAGCATTAAAAAATTTATACATCTTTTTAAAAATATGATATTTTGTTGTATAGTTGAATTGAATGTTAATATAAAAATTTGCTTGTTTCCTTAGCTGTATTATTTATTTATTTTTTACTGATTGGCATTGTATTTATAAATATTTTCACAGTTGCCTTCCTTGTTTTATTCTGACTAAATGTTAAATAAATTTTGCATTATAATTTTCATTATTTAATTATCTGTGTGAAACTGATCCAAGTAATTGCTTTCTGTCAAAGTCTCTCACTACTGAAAAAAAAAGCACAGTCATTCTCTTCTACACTCCTCTCTGACCTCCTGATCACATAAATGACATGGAGATGATGGTTGTCTTCATCAAGTATTTCTATGTAAAGTTAGAGAGGCTCCGCCTGTCTCTTCTGCATTTGCGCCCACTTGGTCTCTTTTATTATTTGATATCATCATCGTTGTCTCCAGCATCTGTTTCCACTGGTTCCATACGTAAATAATCTGGCCTTGTGTTGAAAAACAGTGACAAATCTAAGTCAATTTCAGATGACTTATCACTGCGGTCATCTTCCGATGAAACAGTTCTCTGGCACGAGTAGAGGTCTCTGATATGGTGTGGCGTTCCATTGATGAGAACTGAATGTGGGCCATAGACCCATGTTACTGTTCCTTTTTTGAATTGCGTCGAACATCGACCATGTGAGGTCTTTACCCAAACCACACCTCCTGCTCTGTAGACTCTAGAATCTATGTGTTCAATTGGTGGTGTGACATCAACACTTTTTATGCAGGCTTTATAGTTGTATTTCGTATTGGCTGGTGCCAATGAAGCTGTTGTGTCATCTTTTGGCATCACATCATGCCAATATAATGCCTTCATAATGGAACATCCCGATGAAGCAGTGATACACTTTTTTTTTTTTTTTTTTTTTTTTTAAGCGTTTCACCCCAAGCAAGGCGGGAAGCCACTAGGACGCAAGGGGTTACAGAAAATTTGGAGCAAGATCAGATAGGAGTGATGGAAGAAAGGATGAGGAGAAGGGTAGTGGATAGATCAAGGCAACTGGAGATGTCAATTGATATTACATTTGAATAGTTGGAGATTATAGCTCTCAGGGAAACTGGAATAGGGAAGGGAGTTCCACAGGTGAGAGGTGCAAGACATGAAGCTATTGGAGTAGAAGAGATGGGTACATTTAGGAGTTTCGACAGTGAAAGGGTGAGAGTGGTGTGCCAGCCTCGTAGGGTGCTTGAATTCATGAAGTCTGGAAACCAGCGAATGCAGCTCCTTGGAGAAATTGCCATGAAAGTATTTGTAAAACAGACAGAGAGAGGTGACAACGCGTCTGTGAGAAAGTGACTGTAGACGAGATGCCAGATCAGGGCCAATTATATTGCATATCTGCCTCTGGAGCCTATCAAGAACCCCGAGGCAAACAGAAGGGGCTCCAGACCATATATGGCAGCAATACTCCATGCAAGGGCGAGTTGTTGATTTGTAGATCTGGAGGATCGATTCCAGGGAGAAAAATTTCCTGGCACGGCACAGGGAGCCAACTTTCCTTGCGGTGGATGAAGCAATTGACTCAATGTATTTGTTCCATCTCAGGTTAGCCGTCAATGTGAGACTGAGCAGCCACAGAGAGTTGCTCTTGAGAAGTTGAGCGTCAGACATTCTAATGGAGGGCAGGGAAGGATCTCTGTAGTGATTAATAGAGAGCAGTTTTTTTTTGAAGCATTAAAGTTGACCAGCCAATTCCTGCCCCAGTTCACAACCGATTGGAGGTCCTTTTCGAGACGCATGGCTAGGTTAGTTTTGTCAGTGACACTAGATTTGTTTTTGAGGCAGGAATAAATTGTGGTGTCATCCGCGTAGATGCCAACTTGGAAATTTATGGCATCAGGAAGGTCATTTATGTAGATAAGGAATAGAGTAGAGCCTAGGATGGAGCCTTGAGGAACACCTGCGTTCATGGGATAGGAAATGGAGGAGAATCCGTTGAGAACGACATTCAGTTCACGGTTTGACAGGAATGATTGTATTAGGTCAAACAATCAACCCGTTATGCCATAACCCTGGAGCTTGCGAAGAAGGCCAGCATGCCAAACCCTATCAAACTCTTTGGAGATGTCTAGGGCCATGGCACGAGCTTCCCCGTTATTTTGAAGAGCTCGGTAGACAGTTTCAGTGATGGCCATAAGCACATCAGCTGTAGATCGGGCAAAGCGGAAGCCATATTGCTTGTCTGAGAGCAGATCATGGGATGTGAGGTGGTTAACCACCTCGGTATTGATTAGGGCTTCAAAGACTTTGCCGAAGAGAGGTAGGAGACTGAGAGGGTGGTAGTTTAAAGGGTCAGAGGGGTTGCCAGAGTTCTTGAAGACAGGAACAATCGAAGAGGACTTCCAGCAGTCAGGAAAACAAGATTCCTTGAGGCAGTAGTTGTATAGTTTAGAAAGGGCGGGCGCCAGTTCAGGCGCGCATTTCTTCAAGGCAATGGCTGGTATCCCATTTCCACCACTAGCCTTGTTGGGGTCTAAATTGGAGGTAACGCCCAATACCAAAGACAGGCCTCAGTTCTAAGAGGGAAGTTGGGTATGGGCACACCGGAAGAGTCGAGCGTCGAGTTGAATGAAAATTTCCGAGCAAAGCATTCAGCCTTGTCGGCAAAGGAGGTCAGGACTTCGAACTGGTTGAACAATGGAGGTATAGAGGGTTTGCAATTGTTCAATACACTCTTGCAGAGACGCCAATAATCTTTGGAGCCAAATTTGCGAGATGCAATACGCTCCTTCATCCGAGCAGCAAATAGTGACTTAGCATCATTGAGGACACACTTACACTTGTTACGGGCAGAGGCAAAGAGACGTCTATTGCAGTCAGACAGGTCGCTACGGAATAGGTGAAAGAAGTGGTTCCTATGGGTGATGGCTGCTGAGCAAGCAGCGGAGAACCAGGAGGAGGAGTGCTACTTGACCCTATATTTCCTTGAGGGGATGAAAGCATCAATTCCAGCTTTAACCCAGGATGAAACCTCAGAAGCACATTCTTGGATGGGAAGTGTAAAGACATGATCCCAGGGGACATCGCGGAGGAAATCACGGAACGCGTCCCAGTCAGCTCGTTGATAGTAGAACGAAATTCTAGTGGTAGGAGGTTCTTTGCAGGGGGTGGAGTTGAAGGAGATGTTAACAGATACTACTGCATGATCAGAGTTACCAAGAGGGCAGAGTTGCGTGGCGCTACAGGACTCGGGGATGGCGGTAAAACACAGATCGAGAAGAGAGGCTTTACCTTCCCAGTTGAAGGCAACTTGAAATCAAAGATGGATGCCCTAGTTCTCATCAAACCTCGCGAATACCTCCCCACAGAATGCCGCTCCATTGTCAATGAGCAGCTTGGCAGGTGGCCCTCTCTCACAGAATAGCGGCTCTAGCTATCAGATGATACTGGCAGCATCCTGATGTGGTAACAGCTGACAGATGAAAAACTGACTAGGGCCAGAGTCAATCAGTAATGCCAGCCTTTATAATGGGTTATATCCATACCAACCCTGCTCCAATTCTCACACACATCCAACTGTCCAGCTTTCCATTGCACTGGTGCCAGGTCAATGGATTGCCACACTTCGCATTCTCCAACCACCACCTGAACCTTTGAGACCTCAGGGTGGTTTCATCATACAAAGTACAAGGTACCTTTCACACTAGGATGCCCACTACATTGATGGATAGCTTGAAAGTGGGTTGATTCCTGCTCTTCTATAGATGTGGCGCACACTGGTTCTGTTTCTTTCCAAACTTCATCCAGTCAACATTCAGGCACTTTAGTGTGCTGATCAGCTCAGTTTGCATGGGATCTGATGAGCTCTTTGTCAACAGTCAATTTATATTCCATCTTTCAGTATGTGATTACTTGCAATCCTTTGCAAAATGGTTGGGATCATTACAATGATAGCATGTTATGGAGCCATGCAGATCCCTGGTGGGAAGTTTCCTCGCCACATCCTGTGTTGTTTACACCACTACAACTGCCAGTTCCTCTCCCATTACTTCATCTTTTATAATTGTTTGCACTCAAGTCAATAGCTGGTCGATAGACAACTTGTCCCTCCAGGTTGAAGTGCAAAGGAGATGTTTAACTCAGTTTGGTAACCCTCACACATGCCAGGCCATGGGTGCTCATTCTGCCAAACAGGATGGAAAGTTTTTGTAACTTTGCCAGATAGACATCCACCAGTTCTCCAAGATGAAGTTGTCTCTCAGCAAATTGTCCATGGCAAAATTTTATTTGATTGAAATCGTCCTTTTCTTCCTCTCTCAACTGCTGGTAGACAGCAAATGCACCACCCATTAGCCTTAAAGGAACTACCTGTTCTGGACATTTAACCTGGCACATTTTACAGACTAACTCAGCCTTTTCAATTCAATTGTGGGTTTACCATATTTGCCTGCTAATGACTGCTAGATAGTATTGCCAAAGCAACATATAAAAAAATTCAAAAAACTCATTGTCTTATCCTATAGTGGTGTGGGGCTTAGGGATTAAAATGAACAGTTGATTTACCCACACCCAGAAGATTAATGAAAGATGATAATGATGAGGAAACAAACAGGTAATTTTACCAAAACAAGATAAGGAATTTATTCACAAATTTACATGCTTGAAATAATGTTAGTAGCTTGTTTCAGGAAAATAAATCAAAATTCTTAAAGTCTGTATTTTTAATGTATTGTCATGAAGAGGAAATATTCATACAACAGATTAAATGATCTGATGCAAAATAATATTAAAAAATAAAAATTAAGTTTTTAGAAAGTCTATTCATCAAATATTGAACTTGTGCAACACTGTTTAAATTCACTTTCTGTCTCTATTCCATCTGGAATAAGTAAAAATGATCTTAGAATTACAACTTTTAAAGAACTGTCAAGGTTTCCACTTTAAAATATTGTATGATACATAAAATTAAAATTATAAACACCCGAAAACTTCCAATGCAAATAAGAAGGTTTATTTGAGAATACTCAATACATTTGTTAGCATGAAATAATTTGAAACAAGTTTCTTTCTACCCATGTATTTATATTGTAGTTAATTAACTAAATCTCTTTTTTCAAAATGCAGTGGTCAGAATATGTTTATTTCAAAAACAAATCTTGGTTCTTCAAATTTTATCTTGTATTTTTGAATACTGAAAATAATATTATCAACTGATGCTTATAGTCCCTTATTTTGGTTAAGTGTTATGCCTATTGAGGCATGGTGGAATAATGGATAGTGGCTTGGATTGAGGAATCAGAGAGTGGAGTTTGAATTCCAGTTGAATCCATTACATTCACTTACATGCTAATACCATTGAGAAAAGTATTAATCTTCTTCTTCTCCTCCCCACAGCTATGGGTAAATAGCAGGAGAGATCAGGTTCTATAGCCTTGGATAGCAACTGATCTACCATAGAAAGAAATAGCAACCTACTGCGGGAAAAAATCTGCCCTGTCAGTCATGTATTGAAAAATACATAATCGCCTAAGTGTGTATCCTCTATGGCACATAACTGACTGTCATGGCTATTACTTCATTGGTTAATATTCAAATTTCTCTGTTTTTTGTTGATAAAGTCATTTTCAAAGGTTATAAATCATAAACCTTTTAACATTGCTTTTCATTACTCTTCCAAATGATGAAAATTAAATAGGTGCTTTATGATCTTCTGTAACAAGGTAACAACTATGTTTGAGTTTTTATTGGAATATTTTTATTGGGGCATGAAAATTGCAAACTGTAACTTCCAGTGAAAAGGTTAATCTAACAGATTAAGAAAAATGCTAATTAAGGCAATTGTAACCATAAAATGAAGATTAGAGCAGATATCAGAATGACTTGAAACTGACACTATAAGCTTACATTGCTAGGTGTGTACTTTTGGGTAACTCCAAAGGTCAAACATTTATTGGGATAGAATGTGTCAGCCAAAACTTGGCTGGGTAACTGAAAATACAGGGAATTGAACATTACTATCTTCCAAAATAGATTGTGCTATTGAGACCTCTTCTTTGCAGGTGTTCCCAAGATGTAACATTTTTATTGCTATGAGTCTGAATTTTTGTTTCCTTTTCCAGACCTGACTACTATCAACACCCACCAAGTTTTCAGGATAAAACAAATGGTTCACCTTATTTGTTTCTTTATCCTGAAAACCTGGTGGGTGTTGATAATAAATCTTTATAAAATGGTAAACATTGTATTTGTTTGACATATTTTTATAATCTTGTAAATAATCATTAGCAAGGGAGCTGAGATAGTATAGTATATAATAACAGTAGTGTCAACAGAAAAACTATTCTTTTTGATTTTTTGCTGGCATGAAGATTAAACTTTAAATTTTTATTTAAATTATCACTATTATCTAATTATCACCCAGCTTACAAATACTACTAACACCCACATGGTCATATTAAATGATTGTAAAACAAACATCAGTTATTTTGATTTGATTTAATTTTTAATTCATATTGCATCAAATGTCTCTTTAATCAACCTACACTATAGATTAGGTTAGAGGTTACTTCCTATTGCTGGGACTATGTAACCAAGTACAACTTGTTGCATGTTACTTAAAGAGGAGAGAAGATGAGCACTACCAAATAATTCCCATGAATCTCAAAAATGCTATGAAAGGCTCAACATACTAAACAACCAATTGGGTTATATCAGAATTTGACTCTGATTTTGATATTTTTAGTTTATATTTTATTTTTCATTAATATATTAAATGTTGATTATTCAGTAAAAATTTAATTTAATTAATTTTTAATGCTTTCTTTAGTAAATGTAAAAAATTTTCAACTCATAATTATTCTGTTAAATATTTGTCAGGATTCACTGGAGCTGGGGTTGTAAGGATTGTTATTTCCATATTTGGCGACAATGTTGTGAGTGAACAAACAGTAAAATCTTGATTTAAAAAAATCTGCAAGTGGAGATTTCAGTTTTGAAATCCAGGAAATTAGTCAAAACCATGGTGAAAATTTAAAGATTTTGGTAGAAAATGATTTTAAAATCTCAGTACAAGAATTTATAGTAAACTTCAATGGAATGATTTTAAATAATTTAAAAGTGAGGGAAAAAAACTTTATGACTTGCTTGCATCTAAGTTGTACAAGAGGAGTAAAAAAAAAATAGATGTGTCAAACCCTGCATTAATCATATTTAATGTAGAAGATAAACAAGCCAACTGGATAATTGACTCCTGATGAGTGTAACAGTCAACCATTATCCAACAAAACATGAAGTCCATGTTCATATTCCTATCACACCAGCCTAGGCACAGGGTATTCTGCTATCTTATTCTGTAACATAACCTGTTTTTTACTCATTTCCATGCTACAGTTCATACTTTTTGCTGTTAAACTTAGTGCTAAAATCTTGTTATCTATGATAATAGCTGCACACAGGGGTGGTTTGCTGCAAGGAACTCTACTACACATGAAGGCATGATCTCAACTCTGTTTAGCTCCTTGATTTTGCTTATCCAAATCAGCAAGTGAAAACATTGTAGTCTCTTTCAAACCAACAAAATGTTCACATTGATGGGACTGTCATTGCACAGTCATTTACAACCATGAATCCACAGCAAATTCTGGTCACTCAATATTTATCACATATACAGATTACCTTTGTTCAATACTAGCAAATGTCTTTGCTTGCTATTGATTGGGAACAACCTGAGTTGACAAGTGTAATGCATGGCCATTCATTAACTTGAACTACAATTATTGCCATGTGATTTGAGCTACTGCATTCATTTCATTTTGTTTACACCTACTATCATTGCTTCAGCTTTCATAACTAGTTGTTACTTGTCCCTGATCAAACAACACATTTCTTGGTTTGGTAGCTTTTGAGGTAGCAAGAGACTACAATTGTCTATGGCAACTGAAGCCTATATTCTGTAAAAAAGGCCTATTGCATGATCTCCTTACAGACAATGACACTGTGTTTGGCAGCATAACATTCAGGTTCTTTGTGAAGCAATGGGACATCCAGCTACAATTTCAGTAGATGCATATTTCATCAGGAAATGGGATTATATACAAGATTATATGGTTACAAGAAGGAAATAAGACAACAGCAGAAATAGATTTACATGATTTATTTCAATGTGTGGTTTTGGGACAGCTACCTTGTGCTATAGTTCATAAGCCGGCTGCCGACCTGGGTTGATCTCTCATAGTATTTCTTGCTAGTTGGCGTGGTGCTACTGCTGCTGACTGCCCGTGACAGATCTCTTCCCTGGCCTCCTGTTGATTGCTGTTGTACTTCCCTGTGTGACCCCTTTTATGGCCTTTTTATGGCTTAACAGGCTTGAAAAACGATGTGAGTATAATTAGGAGGGAAGCATTTTTATTGGTTGAAAAATAAAAACACTTTTTGTGACGGGGCCTTGTCCTGTTCCCATACGGCTCTCGCTCTTGAGTATGTTAGTTTATTTGCCTGCGAATCAGCCGAGATATGTCTTATTTTATTTTATAATAGGTGTCATAGGAGCATTAAGAGGATTGTTGTAAAAAAGTGGTGCTCAATACAAGAAGCCATTTATTGGCACAATGTAAGACTGATTACACATTGAACACCAGTGCACCTGCCAATGCAATCTACTACTACTTTGAGGTTAGACTGAAAGATATTGAATGACAGAAATATACTCAACTTGAATTGGGACAGAAAGAAATATGATAACATTCAAATTTGAACTTAAAAAACTAGTAATTTCAAGTGAGCAAAAAAAAAATGATTTAAAGGCCCTTTTACACCAATGAAATAAAAGAACCTAAATCAATTTCAAAACTTTAGTCCCTGGGAACCTCTAAAAGCACTAAATTTGGCAGAAAGAAGTGAATTTAAACATTGTTTCTATATGGTAAGTGCCAGAGTTTCTTAGTATTAATTATTGAAAACTTTGGAATAAGCAAACAGAATCAAAGGTGTACTGTAAACAAATAACATATGTTTATTTATTTGATTTTGGTTGGAGCGATTCCTTTGTAATCTAGGTCAGTGAAAGTTCTTTCAGCTAGGTAGCTGATAGTTTATAAGTCAGAACTTGGTAGCAGTCATCATCAAGTCTGAACCGACTGTTCGGTTGTACTCTCTTCCTACGGACGGGAGGAACCCGAAGGAGGCTACGCCGAAGGGCGGAGTCTCCTTCGGAGAGGTAAAACCGGCTCTGAACCCGTATATACGGGTTCAATGGGCATATTTTTGGCCGAGCTCACGGGCTCGGAATGCCCACGTTAAAAAGGCCTTGTGTCACATGACACCCTTGTGTGGGGGTGACTGAATATCGTCATCATCTTGATGGCAGCTGTTGAAAATGTGGTTACTTTGGAAACTTGTGTGGCGTCAATCTGTGGTATATTCTCAGCCCTCAGAAGGGTGGAAACATGTCATAAACTCATAACTGATTAACTTTTTCACATGAGACATTTTTGGGCAGTCTCTTTGACTGGTCTTTTTGTCTGTCTCTTCTCTTTGTCTCTACCTCTGGGATGTCTTTTTATAACCACTTAAGAAAGGGCTCCAGACTACTGGTGTGAAGCTTGGTTTTGGCAAAGCGTCTTTGTTTTTCAGTCAGTCTGTGTTCTGATTATGAAAAAAATAGTTAATAAAGCATCTCGAAACTGCAATTCCCCATTTCAGACGTCCTTTTATTTCTGTGCGTGGTATCTGTGGGTTTGTTTTTTTTTGTGTGGTATCTGTGTAATTTTATTTATAACAATCTTAAGTCAATGTGAGTTATGCCCCTTGTTGTTTGACAGGCAAACATGGACGACAGCGTGGACGTTGCATCTTCGCTGGAGCTGGTCGTGTGTGACAAAAACCAATCATATTGCCCTCACGACGACAAGGCCAGCCAGCTGCAGTCCGTCTACATTGGTCAGTCCATTAATGTTTTCGTGTTGGTTAAATACTGCCCAGAACAAGATCCAAATTCAGATTTGGAGGCCTGGCACCGACGAATAGGTCAGTTGGGTGTACATGGTTGTTTGACCCCAGCCCCACGACCCGAAGACGACGACGAAGACGAATCTTCCCTAATTTGTAAAGATGCTTCCATCTCCGATGATAGCTGGGATTTTGGACAGTGCAAAATATGCCTGAGTTTTACGGAAGGATCCGATTCCAGAACTGTTTCCCTATTTCACCTGGTTTGTTTTAACCTTTTATTTATAAACGATTGTTTAGAAAATTATCTTCTTCACTTCCTCTTTCTCATTAAATGCATATCAACAAACTTTTTTTTCACACTAGGTTTCTTTGTTATTTATTTGCTTTCTTGTTTTTGATGTTTTCAAAAACAATGACCATCATATTTAAATAAAGTTTATAAAGACTTGTTTCTGTATTTTTTTTTCTCTCAGGTTTTATGTTCATTGATCTTATTTTTTTTTTTTATCCAGGTCTTTTATCGTCCCGACATAATATTTTTGCACCCTTTCAATCTTTCCTCATTTTTTTTAATGCTATTTGACTTTGGGAAGTCTATGCCATTTTTTTTTCATTTTAAATTAAATTTAATTTTTTAAAGACATTTATTTTTTTAAAATTACATAAAATACATATTCATTTAATTACAGACGACTAAAGAAGTAGTTAGGTAGATTAATTAATTTAATTTTAAATTAATATAATTCATCAATTTATTGAAATATGATTGACTTTTTTTTCTATTCAAGTTTAAACTTCACTTCATTAAATCATTTTTATTGTACTGACGGAAACGAAAATGATACAAAAAACATTTTTTTAATTTAAAAAAATGATAATTTTATTATTAGTTTGAATGTGTCGAAGTAAGTGCTGTAAAATTAAAAATCATATGTTTTTTTTTTTTTTTTAGAATTTCAACTAATTCCAAAATTTGAAAATAAGGTTAAAATTTGTTTTGTTTTATTATTTTAAAGCTGATCATGACATGAGTATTTATTTTTTGGTTTATATTTTGCAATTGATTGCAAAGAAAATAATACAAACATCGCTACAAACAATATTTGATTTTTGTTTTTTTTTTCACTGAGCCATTACCGCAATTTCATATTTTCGATTAATTTTACTAAAGAATACATATATTTATTTGGAAATTCTTTTACTAAAAGAAAAGAAAATCTGATTAATGCTGATCGTTTTCTAAAATTTGAGTTTTTTTACTTTTAAAATTCTAGTATTTTTTTTTTTTTTTTTTACATGTATTGTAAAATTGTTAATGTTAAGCAATCGATACTTTAAAATAAAAAGTGTATATTAGCGAGTGAAATATTGGTTATTGATTGATTGCACGAAGCATAATTAGAGGAGGAAATATGTTGTAACTTGTAATTATTGTTCATTCAGAATTATTATTACTCTCTGTTTAAGCATCTCTTGAAAGAAACCTGTTGTTGAATAAGTTAGTGTTTGCTTAGCAATCGGTACGCACATGTTAGACTCAGGATGCATCATTCATTTATTTATCACTGACCCAAGTCACCCTGTTGCCTGAATGTCCTGATTCACCTTGCTTCCAATGTTCAAAGTCAATTTACTTTTAGTTTTAACATTAATTAAATCACCTCCCTTGACAAAGGAAAGTGATGATAAAAATCTTCTTTTTCAACTTTTTTCTTCTCCAACTGAAATCTATTTTGTTTTGTAAGCTAAAAATGCATTTTTTTTATTTTGGAATAAATGTAATATTTCTCTTTGTTTATTTTCTTTAAATGATGTATATAATTTTTACATAAGAGAATTATATAAAAGTTTACATTTTATTTGAAAAACATCTCATCCACAAATCCCAGACAAGAAACAATCTTCATTAAAATATGCAAATAGTACATTTTATTCTGACTTTAATCTTTTCAATGTCTATGAAGGTTAAGACAAAATTCCCAAAAGTTTAGGAGCAAATATATAAAAAATTTCAGGTCACTGTTTAACTTTACAGAAATAAGATTAAGTATATACAGACAATAAGGATCATCTTATGGGTCATGAAGTTATTATGCTTAATGCAACTTACAAAAAAGTATCTGGAATTTGAGAAAACAAGCTTAAACAAGAATTTGCTGAAAAAACTATTTGTTGAAAATTAATTTTGGACCATTTAAATGAATTAATGTTTTTCACTATTTTACCTGAAGGTTTGAATTTTCCATTTTATTTATTTATTTTTAAATTAAAAATTGATTATCTTTTATTGTTGTAACACTAGTATAAATTATTGTTAATTTTTCTTCATATAAATCTTCATTCTATGTCAGTAATTTAAGGGTTATAAAGAATTTTACATCAATATTTTTAATTTTCTTCTGATTAAATATGAATACTTCTGTTATAAGTACTTGTGTGTGCACTTTCAGTAATTGTTATCTAAAATATGTTCAACATTGTAATAACAGCAAGTATTAAATAAACTTTGTACTTATTCAATATGAACTCAATATTGTACTTATTCATAATGATTTGGTTTGACTAAATTCAAAAGATTTAGTCAAATTGAACATTTGTTTTTGTATTTACAAAATCTTGTTTTGAACAGAGAGTAGCTCTCCTTCCATTGACAATCATAATAAAAACGTTCATCTTCAGCAAGCTGGTGATCTAGAAAGAAATAGGCCTTTTCTTTCTACTGGATATTTTAATATAAGTTATATCACTAAACCAAACAATATTAATTTTATTTCAATTCTACTACTGAATTTGTAGCTTCATATATTTGAATTTAAACAGAAATATAACTTCATAATTTTTATATCACCTTTTTAAAACTTTAGATCAAAGGAAGGAAGTAATGTTTATTGTTTGATGAATTTATGGTAGATAAAATATTTCAGTAACTGTAATATAATTTACATTAAGGCTTGCCTATTAAGCTTTCCTTCAAGTGACATCTGCAATTGGGATGAGCAAAAAGTTAATTCTGCTTTTTGTTATTAATTGTTAATAGGATTTTTTTTATTTAATGTGACAACTGTCATATCAGGTATGCATTAAAAGAATTTGTCAGAATTTGCATAGTTTTGTTTATTGAAGATGGAAAATAAGCAACAATTTTGGCATATTTTTTTAAAATTCATTAAAATAAAAATGACTCATGGAGAAGATACCATCAAAAATCAAGACCAGTTGAGTTTGATGACAAACAAATTAAGAATTTACTTAATAATTAACATTATATTATGATGCAGGAGATATACTCAAAATATCCAAATCAAAAATTGGAAATAGTTTGCACCAGCTTAGTCACTTTGATAAGAAAAAAAATTCTACTGGACTGTATTTCCCTGTGGGATTTATTATTTAAACTTAATGAAAACTTTATATTTTTTTTAAAACAAATCATTGCATGCAATAAAAAGTGAAAACTTTACAACATGAAATGCAAGAAATTATGGGTCGAGCAAAATGAACCAACACTAACTGTCCCAAAGACTGGTATTCTTCCCAATGCCACCCTATATATGTGTGGGTGTGTGTGGAATTGAAACTAAGTCCTATGAGCTTCTTCTGGAGAAGCAAATGATTCAAGTAAGCACTGCTCTCAATTAAACTAAATTATAGGCATCAATTGATGAAAGCATCTGGAATTAGTTAAGAAAAATGTTGGAATTTTCCATTAAAATAATGCTAGATCACCTGCTTCTTTGTTGACCAACTTGTTTGGGATGTTGTCAGTCATGTCATATTCACCAGATATTGCACTTTCAGATTACTATGAATGTCATTTCTCTTGAAGACTGTAAAAATTACCTAGAGCAGTTCTTTACTCAGAAAGATAAAGCGTTTAGAACGTAGAACATTTTATTTTAACACAACAGTAAATATGTTAATCATTGATGAGTATCTCTTTTTATTTTAATTTCTGTTACTATTTATTACATCACTCAGACAGTCATTTTATGATTATCAGTAAACAGGAAATATTAGAAATAAATAGTAAACCTTTGGTTAATATATTGTTCAATAAAATTGTTGAAAATTAAAATTTCTCTTATTTTTACTGAGTAAAGTGAATCAACCTTTTGGTCAAATCAGTATTTTTATGTTATTTATTTATTTTTTGAAAAGCTCCAAGATGAATTAACAGTAAATTAAAAATTATTCAAGCAACAAGAAAATGAAGATTAATGAAAAAAGAGGAAACAAGTCATTTTTAATAACAAACACACAAAGAGAATGGTATGTTTGTGTAATAGGAATTTAATTGATTAAATGATGTTACATAGGAAAGCACTGTCTGAAATCACTTCTTTTTTTTTTTTTTCATGTAAAGCAAAAGTTTTGTGTTTGATGAAATGTTTTGACAAAGGTTATTATTAGCTCATTGCAAAAGCTGATTAGAAAATTAAAAACAAAATATTACATACTCACAAAAATATTTATTGTCCAAGTACATAGTCACCATTGTTTTTAATAACTGTCTCCCATCATTCTATAAGCTTATTGATACTATTTTTGTAAAAACTTTGTGTTTTTTGTTGGAAGAAGGTTGTGAGGTAGTTTTCAACTGACTGTACAGAGCCAAATCTTTTGTCATTTAAATTGTTCTGTAGAGACTGAAACAAATAAAAATCTGAAGAAACTAAATCAGGAGAACACAGCGGGTGCTGGAGGATTTCCCATTTCAACTCTAAGTTTCTACAAGGTATGTTTTTCAACATGCAGTTTTTTGTTGTCATTGTGGAAAATGACACCTTTTTGATTTGCCAAAATTGGCCATTTTTCTTAAATAGCCACATTGAGATTGGTGAGTTGGTTACAATGCTTCTTTGCAATTATTGTTTCACCAGCTGGAAGAAACTCAAAGTGAATTATCCCTCTGCAATTCCACCAGACAGCAATACCTTCATTGGTTGCAAGCCTACTTTTCTGCACATTCACAAACTTGCATTGAACATTATCATAAATAATCCATTTTTCATTGCCTGTTACAATTCTGTCCAAGAATGGCTCTTTTTCATGGTGTAACAACAAAGAAATCACTACAGAAACACAATTGAGCTTCTGTTCCGTCAGAATGTGGTACACATGTCAAGTTTGAAAATAAACCCAAGTCTCTTCAATAGAATTCGTCGGTTTGGCAATTTGTGTTTTTTTTTTTTCCTTGACACCATGGTTTTCGATTTGGTTTTTCAGTTAGTATTTTTTTTCTTTCTAAGGAAGCCATTCATTTTCTTGTGTAATGATAGCACTTCCAGTCAATATTTGATTTTGTTTGAGATTGATAAATTTGCAACTTAGTCCATTCAAATTGCAATTTTTTGTGTATTTCTGGTTCAAACTTAAAAATTTTCCATGTCTGTAAAGAAAATAAAATTATCTTTCTAAATATGTAATTTGTATGTACTTTTATTCACTGAATTATTTTTTTACAGTGAGTTAATACAGTATTTTGCTTCGAAATATAATTTTCTTTTTCTTTTTTTTTTTTTTTCCAGACTAAATTTTACATGTTACTTTGTTTCACAAAATCAAAGTGACCAATCTTTATCAATATTCTTGTAATTGTACTCTCAATTTGAAGACACCTTAAACTATAACCAGGAAGATGTTTATTTCTTCTCTGACCTGTGGAAGTGAGTTCCTTCAAAAATTATAAAGTAAGCAAAAAGAAAAGAAAGCGCAACTGATAGTAATAAATGTGTGGTAAAAGAACTTTCAAATTATTGAAACTACTGTCTGACACTGACACACTTGTTTTCAAGCAATTAATTATTTTATTTAGAGGCAAAGAATTCTCCCATTTATATCCAGAAAGTGTGTATTATATTAAGTCACGAAAAAATGATTTAAAACAAAACAAAAAATGTATGTTATGTGTAACAGAAATCTCTTTTAACATATAAACTTGGAATTGTTTTTTATATTAAACATAAAACAGTAAAAAGATAATTTTCCATTTTTTTGTTAGTTTTAAAATATTTTTTAAAAAAAGTTGCACACTTTTTTGCCTGCTTTTGTACATCCCTATCTTATGGTAAACTTTAAAAAACAAAACAAAATTAATCATTTTTTTTTTTTAATTTTTGTTTTAATTCTTTCCAAACTTGTTAAGAAAATTGGGAGCCCTAGATGTTATGCAACATTTTTAATTTCATTTTTAGAAAGTACATATTTCCAAATCTGCAAGTATTACCTATTCTTTTTTTAGATACACATTTTAAGACTGAAATTAAAAGCTATTTTAAATATATAATCTTAAGTGTATTCATTGGATGAAACCATAAAGATATTTGTACAAATAAAATGAATTAATTTTCCTTGTTTAGAAGAATTTTATAGAAGAATACCCAGTGAACACTAGTAGCTAAAAAAGAATAATTCTTACTTTGGGTTTAAAAGAAATGGCTTGTAGTTTTGAAAATATGCACATTTTATAACTGAGATTAAAACTTACTTTTTTTTTTTTAATATCTAATTTTAGGTGTATTCACTAGATAGAAACGTAATTTTATTTGTAAAAAACAAACAATTTTACACTAGAGACTTGCATATCTGGAAATATACACATTTTAAAAGTGAAATTAAGAACTATTTTAATTATTCTTAATATCTAATTTAGGTGCATTCCTTAGATAAAAAACAAATTGATTTATTAAAAAAATCTTCATTCATTTTTTTTGTTTACAGCAACTTTATTTCATGATTGGCATACTGGCTTACTAGAAAACAATTACCCTTACTGTTATGAAGTTGATACCCACACAACAGTAGCAGGCTTCACAAGAGACACTCTCTAACAGACTATCCCAAGTTCTGCCTATTTAGTATTATTCTCCTACATACCCTCCCCTTTCACTGGTTTCATTATAGGAGATCTCAATCTACTTCTTTCTTCTTCAATCTCCCATGTTTCATTCTCTGATTCCTCAGAAAACCCTTGAGCACTCATTGTCTCTTCTGATCTATTATCTTGTTCTTCTCTATCCTCATTTAACTCCTCAGTATCTTCAGTTTCTGAGTCTTCATAGTTTTGGCACAATCTTAGTTGGTTAGCATGTGCCGATAGACCTCTACCATTCTTGGAAATCAATGCTGTATTCTGTCCCTTCTGCACTACAAAACTTACTTTTTCTGGCCCCTTTTCACCGTTTTTCTTGTACCATACCTTCTCATCCATTGAGTATGACATTGTTAGTGATGCTCTGATTTGTCTTCCCATTAATGCAGATGGACTTTGTAATCTTCTGGCACGAGGTATTGTCTGATAACTTAATAACAATCTTGGTAGAAAATTTTTGATTCTTTCATGCTGTGGGGAAAAATGCTTTTAATCCCATTTTATGGTTTGCACCATTCGCTTCACTATTCCATTTGATTGCGGATGATAAGGAGGGGTTTTATACGGTATGCATTCAATGTTTCTTAGTCATGAACACAAGTTTTCATCGCAAAACTCTGGAGCATTATCTGTTATCAATGTCCTTGGTATGCCATTCCTGGCAAAGACTATTCGTAAAATTTGTTGCACTGTATCTGATTTTCTATCCTGAACCCTAAAAACTCCGGCCCATGCTGAAAATGCATCCACCAATATGAGACACAATCCTATACCATTCATATGTGCATGGTCCATGTGAACCCTGGACCATGGTTCAGTTTCCTTTGGCCACGAATGTGCCTTGGTCTGTCAAATTTTTTATCTCCGCACATTTAGGACATTTATTCATGTACATCTTCACGTGATTAGTGTTAGCAGACCACCAGGCTTCCAATTTTACCCGTTTTTGTGTAGCAGCTATTCTGCAATGCACATCATCATGCACACTTTTGATTACCTGTCTTCTACAATTTTCTGGTGGTACCACCAGATCTCCATTGAAAATACGCCATTTTCTATTGTCAATTTATGTCTGATTTCTTTGTACGGTCTTTCCACTTTAAAACAATTACTCCATTTGTTGTTCCTTATTCTCTCTACGATCCTATTCAATACTGGATCTTGTAGAGTGTCCATCATGAGTCTATTAATGGGCAATACATTGGTCTCCACCCAATATAAAATTTCATCTTCCACTTTCTCATTTTTCTCATGTTATTCCTCCTGAAACCGTAGTCGTGATAGTACATCTACGTGTGGGATCGTGTTTCCTTTCACATATTCTATTTTGTAGTCAAAGGCCATCAACTTCATTGCCCATCTTAGGTATCCTTGATGATGTAACCTTTGGCAATTCTTTTCTGGGATGGAATATGAATTCTAGCAGTTTATGATCTGACCTGAGCAAAAACTTTTTTCCTAACAAAAATTCTCTTGCTCTGGTCATGCTCCATACTATAGCCAATGCTTCCTTTTCAATATTTGAATAGTTCTTTTCAGCTGGTGTTAACTTCCTGGAAAGATACATCACCGGGCATCCTTCCTGTGACAAAATTGCTGATACAGACTGTCCACTCACATCTGTTGTTAATGTAACTTCTTTATTAGGGTCAAAAATCTTGACAACTGGTTTCTTGGATAATGCTAACTTCAATTTAACAAAGGCTTTTTGGTGAATATTAGTCCACTGAAACTCCTTATTTTTTTTAATAATTCAGAAAATGGCTCTATTCTTTCTGAATATTTTGATAAGAACTTTCTATAAAAGTTAGCTAATCCAAGAAATGATTCCAACCCTTTCTCATTATTTGGAGACGAAACATTCAATATTTTCTGTATCAACTTTGAGTCCAGTGGAATACCCTCCTCTGAAATTTGATATCCCCAAAAGGTTAATTTTTTGCGCTTGAATATACATTTATCCTTGTTTAAAGTCATTCCTGCATTTCTAAGTATGCTCATTACCATTTTAGTTTTCTGTTTTAATTCTTCTTCAGTACGGGTGTCTAACCAATATCATCCTGGTATGTTATTATAATTTTTACTTTTCCTTCTAGTAGATTTTCCATGGCTTTCTGAAAAATCAAACTGGCTGTCTTAACTCCAAATGGTAAGTGAGTCCACCTCAATACGCTTAGGGACGAGTTTATTGTTGTAACTTTTTTGAATTCATTGTCTATTTGGATTTGGTGGTATGCGTTCTTTAAATCGATTTTAGCAAAATATTTCCTTCCTGTAAAGAAATGCAATATGTTTTCTACATTTGGAATAGGATATGAATCTGAACAAATTTTGTGATTCACACCTACCTTGTAATCACCACACATCCTAACATCGCCATTATGTTTCCTTACAACGACAATAGGGGATGCCCATTTACCGCCTCCTGGGTCAACATGTTGAAGTATTCCTTCTACCATTTTGTTCAGCTTCTCAATCACCATTGGTTTTATATGTATGGAAAGCCTACGACTTTAAAAATATGACGGCGTAACATTTCTTTTTAGCTTAATGCTTGCTTTATAATTTTTTAATGTTCCTGTTTCAAAACTTCTAACATTGATAGCATTCAGTAATTGTGTACTATTAACACTTACTAAGTCAGTGCCTATTAGGCTATGACTTTTCATACAATCCACTACTATGATGGTGATTGTTTCAAATCTCTTTGCTGTTTCAAATGTCCCTTGAAAAGAACCTAACATTTTGATACAGGTTCCATTGAATTGTTTTAGTCTTACTGGACTTCTTCTTAACTTCGGTCTCTTTAATTTTTCCCCCAAGTTTCTAGGAATGAGAGTTACCTCACTTCCTGTGTTGACTTGCATCTTTAAATTTATAGCATTTAACTTTATACTCTTGAACATATTCCTTTTGATTTGTTTTTTCTATTGCAAAATCATCCATTTGATTTTTTTATTCCATTCTGTACTCTTTCCACATTTTTTTCTTTGTTGCTTTGCCATTTACACACGGCTTTAAAATGATTCTTTTTTCTACAATTATCACATATGCAGGACATTTTTCTCTTTTTAGCTTGTGTTCATAACTGCAATACTTGCATTTTGATTTTGTTTATTTCTTAATGGCACATATTTCCATCATTTCTTGTTTTTTTTTTTATATTATATTTTTCAATCAACTCGTCCTGTTGTATAAATTCAATACACACTTCCAAATTCATATTATTGGATTGCAACCTCTCCAAAGTTTTAAGTCTTTGCATAGTATCATATAATCCTTCCACCAGTCGAAGCTGAATCAATTCCTCCTCTGTTGTCATTCCTTTTCGTCCAAGTTCATTAAAGTCACAATACCTACTAGTATCTCTTAGTCTACTGAGATATTTCCTAATAGGTTCTCTAGACTCTTGTCTTAATGCTAGAAATTTGGTCCTTTCAGCAATGACCAATCTTTTTTTTGGTTGGATACTCTTTAAAATTATCTCCTTAATGTCTTTAGAATTTAGTTTCAATCTCCTCCGGGTAAGTCATTAAGGATACTTGCTTAATGGCTTTACACCCTGCGGTGGCCATAAATAAATCTGTGATTTGTTTCTGCTTTTGGTCATCTGCTTATTTTCTTCATTCTGGCCATTGCTTCAAAATACTTTAACCAGATAATAGCCTCTTCAGGGTTCTCCAAATCCAACACAACGCCATTTTGTTATGAAGTTGATACCCACACAACAGTAGTAGTCCTCACAAGAGACACTCTCTAACAGTTCATCCCAAGTTCTGCCTATACAGTGGTATGGTTATGCTAATTAATATTAGCCCAACCAATCCCACTACACTTACAAAAAAATCTGACTTCATAAAATTTAACATTAAGATGAAACTGGCAACATTTTTTTTATTTTTACTTGCTGTTAACTTAATTTTATCACAAAAAAAAACTTTTTTTTTTCTTTTTTTTTGAAACTGAAACAAATAGATTTCAGGCATCATGTTGTATTTTTCTTTATTCTCTGTTTGAAAACATTCTATGATCTCCTAGTGTCATATCAGTCATATTTCCTTTTTTTTCTTCATTTCTTTTGTAAACAAATAGATTTCACATTTATTTCCTAAAACTAGTCAATCAAATGTTTTTAACATATTTTTGTTTAATCTTTTTCTCTTACAATGGTATAAATATAAAATTTAATGTTATTAATATCTAAAAGTCTTTTTCAATAGTGTTTCTTTGGATATGGTCACTTAGTAGTGGCAGCACTAAACTGAATGATTTTGGTTTTGTAAATTTCGATGTGGTTTCATGGTGTGAAAATGAAACCAGAAAAGTCATTTTTTTGGTCAAACCTTCCATCTCTACTCTTCAAATGGTGAAAGGCAGGTAAGATATTGATTTTCAAACTCAATCTCTTCCATCAAAATCTTTGGTTTATTTTCCATGATGACAAGCTTCATCAATGTTGGAAGGTCACCTGGAGCATGGTTTAGGTTAAAATCAGCCTGACAAAATCTACTAAACCACTTTTTAACTGACTGAAGAGCTGGAGCATGACCCAAATAAACATTCTGAATGTTTTTTGTCAGAGTTCCAAAGCTTATTCCTTTTTTTTAAATTCATAGAGCATAATATGACAAAAATGCAACTTTTCATTAACTGTCATTCATTTGTAGACAAAACATCAACATTCAACAAAATCTGACTCACACATGAATGATGCAAGGTTTGAATCTAGAACATACCAGAAATCAATACGAAAACAAACAATAGTGTCAAGTTGCGGTCATTTTATATTAACAATGAAAATCGGGCACAAACTTTTGCAATGATCTAATATTATGTTTTCTTGATGATTGGAACACCATTACTGATATTTCTTTTGTGGTCTTTTAGCCAAATCTGCTCTGTTTCATTAGAGTATTACCATGAGAAAATTTAATTATTAGGAATTAATTTTATAAATTTTACTTTTTAGTTTGTTTTGTTCTCTACACAAAAAGATGCAATAATTTGTGATTTGCACATTTAGTTGTAAATCATTTAGTATTATTCTGTTGCTGTCTTCTACCAAATTATTCATATTCTGTAACTAAATTAAAAAGATAGGAAACAGTATAAAATTCTTTATGCTTTGTTCAGTTATAAAAATGTAAAAAATTAAACAAAAATGTTATACTAGCCAACAGAGGCAACTCTTGGTTCTAAATTAATTGTCATGCTAATGTTTTAATATAACTTTGCTTTGTGGTTTACATAGGAAAATGTTCTTTAAAAGCTTCTTTTAAAGGATAGTAAATTTCAATCTGCCATTTCTTTGAATAAATAAATGCACTTAATGCAAAATTCTCTCATCTGTTTAAACTTTTTTGATAATCTTTCAAAGCTCATGTCTCTTCAGAAACCCATTCAATGATTCTTAGAATATATGCTTCCTTTACTTTGCAAGTTCTTAATTATCTCCTATTTTTCTCTTTACAGAAACAGAAACCCTACTTTTATGAAGAGACTGTGTATGTAATTCCTTTGAGCCTTAGTCTAACATCTGTACCAGGAGACTGTAACCATGTTCAGCTGTCAGTTGCTGTCTGGCTTTCCCAAACTCCAACTCCAACAGAATGGATGACACTTGAGAAAGATTTCTGCCTGAGTCCAGATTCATTCAGTGGCTTACCTCCTCCACCAAAAACCGTCACCAAACAGTCATGTGAGTGCAATAACAAGTCAACTATTTCACAAAGTCTATCTTAACATTTGCTGCTTGGATTTGGAGTTATTTTGACTTTCAGAGTCTTATGAGAATTATATTTGTCATTAGGAAACCAAAATCTCTATCTTTGTTGTTTTTTATCACATTTTCATTGGTTTGTTTTTTTTTGTCTTCAACTACTAGCTTCCATCCTCAGAAGTTGTATTTTCTGTGCAAGCTTTGAATTATGGGTCAAATAAAGTTGATAAGCAGAATTTGATGCTATAACAAAAGGTTGAAGTCATAATAGGAGGTCCAATACAAATTAGCACAAGCTCTTGGTTAGTGACACTTTTACCAAAAGGAAATGACTAGAACCCAGAGCAAACACTGTAAGGGAATGTAATTAACAATAACACTGGCACCAATTCTTCTCTCTATCTACCTGATTGCATGCATTTCTATTGACATGTGACAAAAGCCCTAATAGAAAAACTACCAACAGAAAATTGGATGTAACAAGTTTCAAAACCGGCATCAAATTTCTGTCTGTTTATGCTTTCCTTCATCCAATATGCACGTGATTTGGTACCTTTTTTGTAATTGAGAATGTGAATCTTCTGATCTACTGATTATGTTTATGGCATCTCAAAGCAGATCTCTTCCTTCACATACTTCTCCAGAGTGGTGATGAAACATTCTGCACCAGTTTCTTTTCAGCTGATTCTTCCAAAAGGGTATGATATTCATGTAGCTCTTTCAAGCCTGCCTTCCTTCTCACTCTTGGATGCATTGTCTTCATCTTACGCATCTACCAAGATTTTCCCGTCCTCACTCGTGGACACATCATTTTCATTACTTGTTGGCGGATACAAGCCGCCAGGGAATGGACAGAGATTCTTGACATGTTATATCCTCCCCACACCCACTAGGACCAACTGTAGATTAACAATCCCATTGATCTGTCCCATATTAAAGTGGTGTGCATCAATTGTGTTTTATGCACACATGGTCTCCCACCTTGTATTCTGTTGTGTTCACCTTGGGCTTTGTTGAAGGCACTGAATTGATTCCTCAAAGGTGTAGAACTCATTAGCAGACACAGTAAGCTGTGAGGTGTCATCTTCGGGGGTAACATTATACCAATATATGGCTTCTTGGATAGAACATTTCTTCCTGACTGCATCCTCTTTATACTCCTGTGACAGTGGTCTGCTATTCCGTTTCCTACTAGGACAGTTTCATTGTCTATGAGTAATTTTTGGAGTGGATATTTTTCATAAAAGGACTCCAATTGACACATTATGCTGAATGAATCCTGCCAGGCCAATGATCACTATACAGTGAATCTTGTTGAACCACAATCTGCCAGGGTCAAATAATGACTATTACCATAGTGTTAATACTTAGCTGGTGCCAGATACTGCCCACTTCTAGCTTGCCTTTTCACCAATGGACTGCTGGGTCTATTGTTCTGCATTCAACTCAGAACATTGATTAGTGAATTTAACCTCTTGTTCAGACATAGAGGGGCAAATTCTGAATACAAAGTATGCAGTGTACTGCACTCCTGGGTGTCCACTGCTGTGGTGAATACCCATGATTTGAGTAGGGCTTATGGTGTACACACAGGTAGCACACATCTGATATACAAGGTTAAAAACCCTCTTTGGCCATTTTGAACCACTTCTGCGGTACTCTCATCATCCTGTCTGCCAAGATCTGACTTAATGCAACCAAGATCACATTCACAGACAATTTGTGCTCAGCCTCTGCCAAACTAGCATTCATGTGTACCCAACCTTTGCCAATCAACATATCAGAGCCAGTGGTACACAAACAAGGAGTCTGTTTTGACATGTAACACCTTGGTTGTTGCTTATGATGAGGAGGCGCATATTTCCAATTTAATAAACTTCTATTTTGACCGTAAACTTCTATCATCATTCTATGTATGATATTATATAATTATTTGAAGCCTTTTACATCAAATAATTTTGCATCAGTTTCCTTGTATTTTGCTGCAAAACGAATTTTCTGTTTATTCACTACTAAACAAAAACATTTTTATGTTTTAAGCTTGTTTTTGTATTATAAATATTTCTTTTAGTAGCATTAAACACAGCTCTTTATAATATGTAAATAT
>CAHIKZ030003812.1:3497500-3522500 GCA_903632075.3 Acanthosepion pharaonis
GCTGGGTATTTGCCACAACTTCTGTTAGGTTGACTCCAATATTCTGATTTGCTGTAGTTTGAGTTAGAGGAAATATGGTCTAATTTGATGATACAGCACTTTTGTTAATCTTAAAAAAAATGTGCAATATATTGATAAAAAGCTCAAAGAATTGCAATAAACTTATATTTGTTGTGTAACCAAAAAAAGTTAACTTACTTAAAAATAAAAGCGTTTTTTTTATTTTCAATATTAACTCTATTTAATGTTTTATTGCATTATCTTCTGTTGTCATTTAGACAACTTTATAATTATATCCACCTAGAAGTTTCAACAAAGAACTGTTCAAGATATCTTTTGGCATCTTCTAAGTCCTGAAAAAATAGAAATAAATGGTAATTCAGAAGGTGCAACATTTGGTGAATACAGCAGAAAACAGTAAAAACTTAGCAGTCAAACTATCACAATTTTTACGTGATCACTAAAGGAACATGTACGCAAAGGCTATTTTGATGGAATATTACACTCTTTCTCTTATTGCTGCCTATGAAATGGTTTAATTGGGAGCACTATTTGTTCAAATCAATCATTTGGTTGTTTGGAAGGATCTTGTAGGTGATGAAACCCTGTGGATGAAAACCAATCTTTCATACAGTTAAAGGGAGTTCACATGATCTTCAAAATTGCACTAATCTTTTCTTTTTTTTTTTTTTAATTTTATTTGAATCACATTTTTACTTTTACTAATATAAAAAAGCAATCATATTTGTTTTCTTCCACCTTCAATGTTAGTGTGACCTTAAGCCAACCAGACCAAGATATAGACTTGGTCACATCACTGAATACCATCTTATGACTTCACTAACTGCAATCTGGTTAATAGCATAAGGCAGAATTGTCCCTTGAGCCCTGTCTGGAGAGATCCTCTCAATGCTGAAGTTGAGTCTGGTAGATCACAAGGGGTTAAGTATGTTGTGTATTAATTTGCTGCTAAAAGTAACAAAATTGCACTGTGGTCAATTTTAATAGATCATCTACAAATGTTGTCTCAGGTTTCCTCAGATGTCAAAATCAAGGAAGAAATGTTGCAACGCCAGATTTGATGATAAAAGAAAATCTAAAGTATTATTTTCCTTCAGCTAGATGTTACAGTATCAAACAAAATCATGCTTGGAGAAATTTCAAACAAAAAAATATTAACATTGAGATTCTTTGGTATGAGTTTCTTTTCGGATCCACGAGAAAAAAAAATAAAGTGTTGTCAAACTTCCCAAATTATTGTAAGTTCATTCACAAGAGAAACCGCCTAGTATTAGCAATCAGCAGCAGAAATCGTCTGGTTTGTTGGGTAGCTGTGGTTCTGTCATTTCCACTTCTCTCCTGATAACTCTCTCTCAAACTAACTCTCCAGCTAACTCTGCGCAACTGCTATTAGCTGTTTATATAAAAATTAACATTTTTTTCTGGAGAAGGGCACAGCGCATTGGGGCAATTCACACCTATTGGAAAATATTTTCACAATATTAGGTTCTTCATCCTTCCCCTTAACCGATATCTCTAGAGGAGCATATTTGTTACCCAAAGATTTAGATAACCAAATAAACTCTAATAACTAATTGCACATATACACATTCCATACACATGTTAACATTATATTTTCTTTTGTTCAAATTAATAAATTGAGTTTTGAATCTCGAAGGAAACTTAAATTAAATCAAAATTATAATTTTTTTTTTTTTGCTTTTATCTACACTCCATACTGGTACATTAGAATCAATAAATTAAAAAAAAAAAGAATATACCCACTGTCACAATACAATTAAAAATTATGTTTTTACATTAAGATAATTAAAACTGAATGCCACTAATGATAAATAAACATTTTCTTTATTTTTAATTTTTTTTAGAATTTAATGTAAATTTTATTAACTAATAAAACTTCTATCCTTGATCTATGCAACATGCATTTGTTGTATTTAATGCAAATAAAATGTTTTGAGAAATACAAAAAAAACTGAAATGGTTATAACTCAGATATGAAATTGCTAAAAGCATAAAAATGATATATTGGAAAAATATTTTGTAAATAGTTATATCAAATATCTGGCATTATGGGAGGTAAATGCATTTGTAAGTAGGAAAAGAAAAGAGATTGCTTAAGAATGAAGAGTCCTGTAAACACAGAAAAACAAATATGTAGACACTGACGGAATTTGCATGTGACAAATTTGAAAGTTACTGTGTGTATAGAATTGTACAGGCAATTTTGATAACCAGTATGAATTCAATTCAGAATCATATTTTGTCCAAGATCATTTGGTAGAAAATTTACTATCAAAATTAAATAGAATATTCTATTACTTTTGCTGGTTTAAAAGTTATATAGAAGTTTTAACTCTGACTATAAATTTTTAATGTAACAATTGATTTTTGTCATACATATATACAAATGTTTTCCACTTACATATTAATTAGCAAAATCTTATACTAATGAACTTTCATCTCCTTCAATGTTATACTTTTCATCAAATGTTTTTTTCTTACTTTCTACAGATTAAAATTTTAATGCTTTCAAACTAATTTATCTTGTTTATTGTTATAACAAATTTCAATAAAAGGACTAGATTATTTACATTATTCGAACTATTGTCCTCATCTTTGTCGCCATATTTATCACAACGTTTCGGTTGTTGTCACTGGATCTAACCAACAGGACCCAAAGAGTGTGATTTTAATACCTGGTTAAGGCAGTGGAGAACTTTCAGAGGGAAATTAGCAGGAGATAACTGATAACTGACATCCATCAAACATGGCACGTGGAACTAGAAGTCTACCCCAGTGAGCAAAATAAAGGTTCAGTTCAAAATTCCAACCACCTGAAGAAGGCGGAGCATTACAGCGGCCGAAACGTTGTGATAAATATGGCGACAAAGATGAGGACAATAGTCCGAATAATGTAAATAATGTACATAATACCTCATCTCAGAAATATAGACAGACCCAAAAGGACTAGAATCATTCAGTTCTAAAAATGAAAATGTGGCAATGACTGAGTAACTTGAATATTGTATTGATTAAACATTATTATTGTATGTAAAATTAATAATACAACACATGATAGTTGTGGGTGTTAGTAAGATAATTTCAGATGGTCAGTAACTTATTTAAATATTTTTTGTATATTCACAAAAATTACTATTGTGAACATCATATGGATGTTGCAGTTGATTGAGAAAGCAGTTTCATATTTTAGATACTTTTCCTAATTTCTTAAATGTTATTCCCCAATGAACTAAAACTTAATGAAAACAATCAAGAAAACCTTCTCCTTTGCTGTTATAATGTTTATTATCTTTAAAGATTAAAAAATTTTCTTTCTAATTTCAGTGATGATAATCATGGTCAGAAAGTGTCACTACTCAAAACCACTAACTCAACATTCCCTCTTCAGCTCAGTCCCAGAGAAGTTTTCTCCCTTATCTTCACTATTCAAGATAAAGAACTTGATGGTCCAAACACTGTAAGAATTTTTTTTTATTATTATTTTGTCTAATACTCAGAGAAAAGTACTCTCATCATATATCAATTTTTAAAATAATGAAAATCTTCTCTATTTTTAATTTGATAATTTCCTTTCATCATTTACATAGTTTGTGTGTTAATCCTAGTTAATAATTCATATATTTTATTTAGACATTTTCTCTCGCCGTCCATATCAGCTGGTGCACTCAGAATTCCAAACAGATGGATGAACCTAAGACTATAACTACATACAGGTGACAATCTGTTCTTCCTCCTCCTCTTTTACAGTACAGTTTTTGATTGAAGTGAAATTGTTTTTTTTATTGTTTTTTTTTATCATTTTTAACTTCATTTAATATCTTGAGGAATATTTTTTTAAGCCATATATTGTAATATTATTTGAGTTTTTTAGATGAAGTATTAATATTAATCATTATTAATTTTTCACTAGTATTTTTTTTTTCATTTTATTTCTGTTGTTTTATTTCTTATTGCAACTCTTTAGACTGCAGCTGTCAATAAGCAATAGGGATCAGAAATAAAGGTTTATTTTTTTATTTCTAATTCATATTGCTTGTTATCATAAAGAGGGAATGAGGGTTGTAATGAAAAACAACAGAAATGAGTTGAAAGACATGCAAACTAGATATTTGTTTTCTTTTCTGATTTTTCAGTCTTCCTTCTTTGAAAGTTCATCATCCTCCATTTCTGGTATCTGTTGCTTGTCATGATGACATCAGTGTAGGGAAAAGGTAGAACACTCTTGAAGTATTTTTAATAAATCCTACATGGAAAATCTTTTTATGATTTAAAAAAAAAATCTGCTATCTTTTTGTTCCCAGTTATTTATTGAGGCTGTTACTTTATGATCAAATTTAACCAATGAAATTAATATTAAATCTTTTTGAAGAGAAAATTTAAATTGAAAAATCTTGCAAGTGTTAGAAATTATTACATCATTGCTTTAAATTGATTTTTTTTCTTCAATATATTTTTACAAAGTAATTAATCAAGTTTATTTCTATACTTTTAGTTTCAATGTCACATACACCATTTCCAATAAACTGCAAGATTTTCTCGCCCTTCGTTTATATTGGAGTCCGTCTGCAACTCCAGCTATAATGGAAATGAAAGAAGGTAAGTGAATATTTCTTCTAATGAAGGTAAATCTTAGAATTCTTTGAAAGCAAATATGATTTTATAGACTAAAAGGAAAAATAGATGTATATAAACGGTCTCAAGGTGCTAAATATTGTATGGGGTTTTATCAGTGAAATCTGCTTGATCAGTAATCTCCTATTGTGTAGTATTAGAAAAACCATATATCCACAGTTTGTTCTTCTGGCTAATAACAACCCTTATTTTATTTAGATATGGAATGAAACAAGACTAATTTGCTAGTTCCATCCACACAAGTGCTTCACTATTGTAGACTTGTACCATACTAAGCTAATAAGAATCAAATAAAGCAATCAATTGTTCACAAAATAATTCTGTTTATTTGTTATATTATTTTATTAAAAATTAACAATCAGTATTTTTTAAAGATTTTAAGCAATTATTATCAGAATCTGATACCACCATCCATTTTTTTTTAATTTAAAATAATGGCTTAAATATTTACATTTCTGATTGATCTAAATATTTTTACTTTCAGGTTGTATAAGGATTAAGAAACCAAAAGAAATAACAACCAATTCTATTATTTGTCAAGATCCTGATGTTCTTCTGGGGTAAGTTATTATCTTTTGGATCCTGATGTTCTTCTGGGGTAAGTTATTATCTTTTGGGTCCTGATGTTCTTCTGGGGTAAGTTATTATCTTTTGGATCCTGATGTTCTTCTGGGGTAAGTTATTATCTTTTGGATCCTGATGTTCTTCTGGGGTAAGTTATTATCTTTTGGGTCCTGATGTTCTTCTGGGGTAAGTTATTATCTTTTGGGTCCTGATGTTCTTCTGGGGTAAGTTATTATCTTTTGGATCCTGATGTTCTTCTGGGGTAAGTTATTATCTTTTGGGTCCTGATGTTCTTCTGGGCTAAGTTATTATCTTTTGGATCCTGATGTTCTTCTGGGGTAAGTTATTATCTTTTGGATCCTGATGTTCTTCTGGGGTAAGTTATTATCTTTTGTATTTTGTGTTTCGTTATTTCAATACAATTCATTTGTTGTTTAAAAAATCTTAATGTCTTTGCTGAATGAATAATCTGTTAAAAAGATTAGTATTCATTCTTCTACATAGCCGTGAAGTGAACCTAGACAGAATGGGGGTGGTCAGTGGTAGTTCACATGTAGCTTTCAATTACTGCCAAGTTGAAAGCTCCAATAAATAAATGTCTTAGTGAATTTGTGAGGTTATCTCAAGCAGTTGACAACTGTTTTAGCACATTTCTTCCCATTCCTTTAGATTTAGATGACCGCTGATTTGTTATTGCAGAAAGGTCAGGTTTAAAATTATTGAAGTGTTATTCAAATAAAGCAATTGAGAGATATAGGCTTATCAGATTTATAGAAGAAAAAAAGAAAATATACCAAAAAAATAGAAACAATAAAAATGAAGACAGTAGTTTAACAAAAAATGGGTGTAATAAGTGTCAATTTTATATATGAAGAATATTGTGAAAATTAATCTACCTTAGTTTTCTTTTTTTTTTCTTTTTTAGTTAAGATTTTCAGATGGTGTAATAGCAGCTCAGAAGGAGAAATTAGAGCTGAATTTGAATTCCCTTTGGAGTTCATTACATTCACTTACATGCAAATATGCTTGGGAAAGGTATGGATTCAACTCCTCCCCACAGCTATTGGTTAAATAGTAGGAGTTGTATCTAGGAGAATCTTTGTTATTCTCAAAAAAATTGTTAAATAACCCACAAGGGTTAATAAGCAAAAAAAAAAAAAAAATCAATCCTTTTTAGTTAAGATTAATGTGCTTTTTCTGTTAAAAAGTATTTGTAATTTTTTATTTGCTCTTATGACATATAAACATGTGCACAAAACTGTTAAATGACTAAAGAATAATGAATTCTCATTATTTTCATCAAAAATATATAACCAATAAATGAACCTTTAACCCCAACTGAATTATTCCTAATATGCTCATCCTCACAACCCATAGCATTTCAACACTCTTCTGTCAAGGAATGCATATACAGAAAGTCTTCTTTTAGAATTAATACTACTATTTTGATTAGAAACATGCTGGTGTTGTCATTTTTTCTTTTTTCTTTTTTTTCTTGTAGGAGTTGTCCTAAAGGTACAACATTGACAGCTGCTGTAAGATTCCAGGTCCTCCAACCAGGGTTATTTGAAGTAAGTTTATTATTCTGCCTTTTTGCTGGGAATGTTAGATGTTCTTGTTTAATTTCATTAACCAATATACTTAGGCCTTTACAAGTGGTCATTTGTTCCTAAAAAAAGATTTATATGCTTTATACAAACAATTTTCTATAAGCACTTTGAATAAATTTGTTTATTTGAATAAAGAGTCAAATCAAGATTATATTGTAAAATTCTTGTTTCTCTAATTCTTTTTTGAATGTTGTATTTTAAGTAAGCTTTTTGTACTTGATGCTTAATGCACTTTGTTAAATATATACCTTTTATTTCATCAATTCAAATTTTCAATTTTTGTTATTGGAGCCTCTCCAAAGACTTGTCAGCACAATTAATTGTTTATTATATTTTGAAAATCTGTCTATTGTGGCCAACTCCTTTTTGCTTTTTGTATGTTACTGAATTGATTTGTCATTGCAAACCACAATGACATCTCACTGAAAGGATAAGTTTCTATTCTTACCACTTGAATAAATGTATCGCCTTATTTATTTGCAAAGTAAGAATACAGATTTAGGAAAATTACTCTTGCCTTTTATATAAATGAGGAGGTACACTTATTCAAATTTAAAAAATTAATGACTCCCTGCATTTTACTTGACTTGCCCCACTACCATTTATTTGAGAGGTAAGAGTAAATCCTCTATATTTCTGATAAGGAAACATTGATTAATGAGCAGCACCTACTCAGCATTGTGTATTTAGTCACAGATGTCTTTGTTCCTATTTTAACAATTGATACCTTACTACCTTTGTCTTTCCATATACATTCCAAATTTGTAATATATTCAGAGTTTGCCAGGTAATTGAGAACAAATTATAAAGGAAAACAGATATTCAATAGAAAAAAAATCAATATATTTTTTCAAAATATTTTTATATATGGTCAATTTAGGAAAATCATTTTTAACATCAAAGATATCTTCAATGCAATTTCAGAAGTGACTGTGTCTAGGGAGCAGGTGGTTCTCAATCATGTTAGCCATCATGTCTACACAGGTGGCTTTGATATGTTATTGGTATTGTGAGGCTGCAACTTGTTTTATTGCATCAAGCAAGAGAACAAATTGTGGCCTCACAATACCAGTGCATCACCCACTGCCACTAGTGTTAAAAAGGCCACTTATCAGGGGTGAAAGGATCATGATTCTCCAACCAGCAACTCCTTAATTACATGAGCCATGTTGGTAGAAACTGTCCTACTGGAGCACATACAAGCTCTCTTGGGTCATCCTTTTGATCAAAGGCTTGACTATCATGTCAAAGACCTTGGTGTAAGCAGTGGCATTGGCTCCTATTAGCTTGCTGGTGTCTTTATGATATCTGTCAGTTTAGAATGTTTTCTTCTTTTGACAAAGGATGATACCTTTCAGTCAGAGGCTTCCAGCTCATTGCTGATTTTGAGCACAAAGTATTTGGCTACTTTAGAATTGATGTGGTTTGTGGCTAGTGTCATGAGCACAGCATGCATGTTTACTGTTTCAGATTAGAAGCTCCCATCTTAATACTCAGTGCATCTGAAAAAGAAATGAGAAACACATACCACATAACATTCATCATCATCATCATCATCATCATCCTTTGACCTCACTATGGTTGGTCAGAACTCCATTGACAATCCCTTTCTACACTGTTTGGTCCTGTATTGCTGTCCCCAGGTCCCCAATGTCCAACCCTGAGTCACAAGCTATGGTGTCTGGGAAAGTCAATTTTTATGAGAAGACACTTCCAGAAGGATGCCATAGGAGTAGGGATGAGACTATATCCCTATCTGCACAGTGGCTGGCAAACTGTAATCATTTTTGTTTAGCTTAAGAGAGATTGGTCTCAGTTCATAAATTGTGTTAAACATTGCTTGGGATCTCCACTGATGTTCTGGATTTTTCTAAGTAGATTTGTATATGTTCCATCCATTCAAGATGAACAGATAATGTCCAAGTTTCTGATCCATACAGTAGTACTGCTTCAATGAATGTTTGAAAGGTTTGGATTTTTAAGGAGGATGGAAGGTTTGAGTGCCAACTCTTGTGAAGTTTGTTACACACATCCCATGCAAGAGCTTGTGGGTGTAGAAGTCTCATTGGGAATCTATTATGTGAGATCTAAGATATTTTAAGTCTTCAACTATTTTGATGGATATATTATTGAATGATTTGAACTCAGATAGTTCCGGGGAGGTTGTGATATATTCTGTCTTACTCACATTGCAATAGAGACCTACCTACCTGGTTCACTGCTAGATCGAGTGATTGCAGAAAGGATTCTGCATCCCTGATAAATTGAGAAATTAATGTAAGATCATTGGCAAAGTCAAGTTCAGCCAGGTATTGTGGAGGGTACCGACTACTCAGGAGAGGTTTTAAAAAAAAACGACATAACATTGTTTTCCATTTATAAACAGTTGTCTGTGTGTTCTCAAATAGTAAATGCTCCGTATATTTTATTGAAAAATGTTATCTTTTGCTTCTTTTGTTTATCTAGGTTGGTCAACATATGAAATTAAACCTTCGATATGCTCTACCGTCATCAACAGACTCTCAGCTCAATGATGTGAGCACACCTACTGATTCAATTTCCACTCTGTCTCCTGATGAACAATTGATGGCATCTGAAGAACTGTGGCGGGAACGTAGTGGCAGCACTTCATCCGTCCGTAGCACTGGCCTCCTTTCTTGTGATGAGCGACGAAGATCTTTTGCCACAAAATCCTACTCTTTTGGAGATCTGGGACCCGCTTCCTCAACTGACTCTGATACTGGACGGCAGAAAAAGTAAAAGCCTCTTTCTTTGACTTTTCTTTAATCCATCTTTTATTCAATAAAGTTTACATATTGATCTTTTAATTCAGAAAACCCAATCAATTTGCTCACAACTCAGAACCCAGTAGACAAAAGGAAAGGAAAAGAAGATAATGAGTGTAGAGTTACTCCCCACCCCCAACTACTTCTTTTTTTCCTAATTCTTATTGATTGGATATCATATAATTTGAACTGTTTGTCTCTCACCTTCTGTATTGACAAAAATTATCTCCCATAAGAAATGCTTCACATTCTTGTTTTGCTTCTGTTCTGGAAAATGGATAATTGGTTTAACTTTAGGAAGAACACCTTGGATTTGTGGTAAGCATTTGATTCCATCTACACAATGCAATCAATATATTGATAGATAAATAAAAATCAGTATGTTGTTCAGGTAAATTATTTCCATAACAAAAATTTTTTTTTCTCATATTTTTGTATTTGCTTGCACATTTCCATATAAAATAATCTGTTTCCATTCTATTTTGTTACAATTTCTTGAAATGGAATTTTTGTTGTTGATGTTTTTAAATGAAGGATGTTGATGTATTGGAACTATTGTTCTCATCTTTGTTGTAGATATTATAGGTACAACATTTCAGCTATATATATCTTCATCTTCAGGAGTCCGTTTTAGGGTTTTTATAGGAGATACCTTGAGTTGATTCTTGTGTTATTTTATCCTTATGATACCAGTAATTGCTCATTTCTGTTGAATCAAAATATATGGATTTCACTACTTAATCTAGGGATTGAACTACTGGCCACTAGTTAACTGCAACAAAAATAGCAAGTATTAACTTCTATCTCCAATAAAAAAAAAACAAAGATGGACACCTGAAGATGGCTGAAACTTGAACCTGTAATAAGATCTATAAGAAAGTTAAAACCAACAATTCAAATAAATTGCATAGAAATATTTCAAACACATTTATTAAATGTGGTTGTGCTTTTTTTTTCCCAACTTAGCTATAAATATAACTTTTTATATCTATTGAGTGAGAAAAATAGATTGTGTGATTCCAAATAGAGAAAGCTTGTCTTGAAAATAAGCATTCAAAATCCAAACTTTTACCAGGGACACTTACCAGTGGGAAATATAAGTACATAATCATTTTAGTTTACAAGTTAGGCATAATCTTTTTATTTTTAATTTCAGGACACAAATTTTAAAACTTTATATCTGTATTTCAGATTCAAGAATATTGAACGATCACCTAGAGTTCCTCCTCCAAGGCCTCCTCCACCCAAAAGGTTACCAAGGGCTGAGCAAGCATTGAACAATCCTCGAAACTTTTTGAAGAAAAGCCACCAAATCTACATTCCACAGTTGGTATGAAGGAACATGTCTCCTCTTTGTTGGCAACAGATTCTCTCTCTCTCTCTCTCTCTCTCTTCTTTTTTTTTTTTTTTTAAGTTAACCCTCATTTCTGTCACATCCTTTTAAACCTTAGAGAACTGCTGAGGCCAGTGTCATTTGAGTTTATTTGCAATAATATAATGAAAGCTAGAAATGGCAATCGTGTTTGTTACTGAATATTCTAGCATTTGTTTAGAAATCGACTAAAAAAAAAACAAAAGAGGGAAAACTGGGTAACTGAACAATAAGCTTTTGCTTTTGATTTTCTTTCTTTATAATTATTCTATAAAATGCTTTTAAGTGAAAATTTCTTTTTACTTATTTCTGCCTATCATTAACATTGTATAAAGATTCAAACAATACACACATTTTACAGTATGAGTAAATTCTATATGACTGATTTAAATCGGTTTCAGTTAATCAATATTTTTATATTTTCATCTTTTTATACTTTTTAGTGTCTAAAATTGTGAACATTTTTTTTAAAATCATGGCATTAAAACTTAAGCAAAAAATATGATATTGTAAAATTCTAGAAGAGATTCTGTCTTAATCAGAGAAGACTATTTTAAAATGTCAAATGTTTACAAAAATATATTAAGATGCATATTTGAAAATTCTGTATAAACAGTAATAAAATGAAAAACTGACAAATTTTTGGCTTAAAATTCTAAGGGAAAAAAGTGAATGGTAAATGATTGCATTTTTATATAACTAATTTTCCTGTTTAACCCTTTTCGGTTAGCATGTGCTCAAGTGTAATTCTGCTTACAAATTTGGAGATAAAAAGTAACAAGCAGTAAATGTTTTTTTACAAAAATATTAGACAGTAATAAATTAATATATTTTATGATATTTTAGAAATTTAGTTTCTTTCTAAAGTTGATATTAATTTCACTTAGCAAATGTTTCATCATTATTAAATTTTGACGTAACAAAATTTACTGTACACTCTTAATTCAGTTGGTTAGATTTTTAATCAAATGACTATTTTATTAATATTTGTAGCCTCTTTATTATACTGATTCCTCAGACATGCCGACTCTATCAATTGGCTTCAGATCCTGGAAACAAAATCTATGATACTGAAATATTCTTGATTATAGGTTTTTCCAAGATAATTGCAAACAAGTGTGTGGAAAAGAATTGAAATGTTAGGAAGTACATAGTTTATAGATGAAATAAACTCTTTAATTATACACTATGATTTGGTATTATAAACCTGTTGAATTTTAAGAACTTTAGAATAAGTTTAAATCTTTTTATTAACCATTCATTCCAGCATTATTTGTTTTTGTCATTCTTAGGGCAAGTTTCTTTATAATGTAAGTCTGTATTGATTTGTTACAAAAACTTTAAAGAAAAACATCTTTTGTTCACTGTAGATATTAAACAGCCCAAAGTTTAATATTTTAAAAGACCATTTTTCAATTGCTTTCTTAAACAATATTATAAATCCATTTGAGAAAAAGATTTTTCAGGCAACTGTTTCTTTCATTTCCACAGAAGTTGGACTTTTTTTTTCTTTTTTTTTTTAAATTTGAAAATGAAATGGCAAAATACCTTTTAATCTAAAAAGAATGTATAAAATGAATATCTTTACCAAATGCAATTATTTCCAAAACGTCAGAATTGAAACACTTGTTATAATGTTTTATTGATATCTTTTTGCTGCTGAGAGAAAAAGATTTCCTTGCTTGATTTTCTGAAATTCAAAATCTTTCTCTGGAATTTTGGGACTGTTCCGTCACCCTTATTTGGTGCCAAAGAATGAAAGTTTCTTATGAAAAATTTTAATTCTGATTTTAATATTTCCCAGTTTATTTTTCTAACTTTTATAGAAGTCAAAATGACTCCCTTTTTATCTGCTGTTCTTATTGCATTTACGTTATTTGTAATAATTATTTCTCTTGTATATTCTATTTTTCAGATAAGCTAATATTCTCGTTTAGTTTTCTTCGAGTTATAATTAATGTAAATTTTGAAAGAATTTGTTTTGCCAATATTATTTGACCAATGATTGATGAAATCCATCCTTTTAGACACTGGTATACGTGTTATACTTTTCTGAAAAAATATTCTTTTAATAACAAGTATATGACCTCCTACAAAGCTTAACATTCACTTTGAAATCAGCAAAAGTCATGTGGTGGTTGTTTACATTCCTTCATTTAACCAAGGCTAATTTTTTTTGGTTAAAGGCATGATCTTGACAAAACTGCTATGTTTTATATTTTTACATGAGGATATAGTTATATATTTAATATAACTATATTTTTGTAATTCTGATAAATTATTACTTATAGATATACTCCTGTTCTAAGCTTTCTTCTAAATATCCCAATTTGTTAATTTCTCTGTTCATTTCCTCAACTCTAGAACAATTTTGTAAATTTTGTTTTTCTTTGTCTATAAGAATAAAAATCTTTGAAGATTTGTTTACCTACTAAAGTCTCAGACCAAATTTGTCTTACCACTCTGTATGGTTGAGATTTTTAGCCTTAAAAATAATGCAATGCAATTGATGTGTTCTTTTTTTTTCTTTTTTTTTCCCCCCCATGAAAGTCAAATATTCAAGTCCAATGTTTCACTCCCTAAATATTTTCTAATCTGCATTATATCACTAGACTGAATGGAAGGGTCCAAATTACTGAGGCTTGTTACTAGAAATCTACTATGGCCCTGACACATAGTGATTAGCCTTTGTTTGATAAATTGTACATTGTTGTATTCTTATTCTTTCTTATCTCTCTTCATGCTTCTATGGAACATGACTCTTCAAAGTTACAAACTTTTTATGGTAGTCTTACATGTACCCACCATAAAAAAAGTTATTTCTTCTGAAATGTAAATTCTTACAATGTTGACAGGGTTAATGGCTATAATTAAAGCAAATAAGTTACTTTTTAAGGAAGAACATTTTAGTAAAGTTCCATAACTAGATTTAGCCAATTTTTAATTTGAATAAATAAAAATTGTACAATGATCATATAAATAAAATCAAAATATATGCAGAATATTTTTAAGTAATGATGAAACTCATCATATTTGTATTGTTTTAAAATTGTAGAAATTGAATCTGGAGGACTTAAACAGTTATTTTGTCAAGATAGCTTAAAAGATTGAATTGAATTGTAGTTAATATTAAAGTGCCCTTCTGAAATAAACAAAAAACACTGCACATCACTTCTACCTGTGATAGATGTAAGTGATGTGAAATTATTTAATGAAACAAAATATAAAAAGTTAATGTTTGATATGACAAGAGTCTTTCCAGTATTTATTTTCTCATGTTTTACTAATCAGGAATTATACAATGATTAGATTACACTGCATTGCTCATTATCCACTATTTTCTTAAATATATGCCATTTATTATAGACAACTTTATATTTTTGTATGAAATGACTACAGACATTTTTAGCTGGAGAGCTTTTTCCATGTTTTTCTTACAAATATGATTCCAAATTGCCTCTCTTGCTACTAAAACTTGATATTTTACTAATGTTGATTGATTCAGATTTCTTCCATGTACCATGAGTTTATAGATTCATTTATTCCTTCATGATAAAATGCTTGAAGAACTGAGATTCTATTGTGAATGTACAGGAGTTTTTATTTTCAAAAGATCCACTGTGAAAATTATGTGAATGGCATAAAACGTTATTTTTTCATTTAAGTTTCCACTCTTTTCTTATCCAGTATTATTTTGTGTATAATTGCAATTCACTTTCTATTATTTGATGAAAAACACATATTATTCCAGTTATTGTAGCCTCATTCTGAAATGGTAAATAATATTTGTTCACCAGTGAAGGTTCCTTTTTTTAAACTGTCTTAACTTTTCCTAATTATTTCTTCATTCACACTGTCAAAATATTTTTGACTTCCAAGTAGTGATTTCTTGCATTAGTTTAATAATTCTGACAGTGAAAGTATCAAAAATGATTTATATGACTCTTAGCCATAAAACATTTTTGCAAAGTGACCATTGTTTTATTTATTCATTTGTGAGTTTGTATTTTAAGTTCAGTATCTTTTAAAATGTGCACTTTTACACAGCATGATCAATCATCTCTACAACCATGTTGCATAAACAAAATGTATCCTACGTACATGGGGAAAGAGTTTGAACAAGCATCCTCTGACTATAGCAAGAATAGCAGCAGTCCAAAGCAAAACTAATTAAAGTTTGGTCCGTCCTGATAGCTTTATAACTACTTGTATATTACTTGATTGATAATTGTATTTTTTTTTTTTTTTTAATACTTGTTTAGATGCTGGTTTTTTGACTATTGGGTCAGGATAATCATCACTATATCACATGACATGTTCAATGATTACATTCTATGAATTAATTATTTAAAAATGAAAACTACTTTTTATATGAATCTAACTTAAAAATGGACAAAAAGATTAGTAAATTTTGAAATTATTAATTTTTAAAACAATCAATTCAATGAGTTTAAAATTCAACACTATGTTTTTATTAAAGAACAAATTTTTATTAGTTATCATGAAAGATTAAATCAGTATGGTTGTCATATAATTTTATTTTCTAGAACACAAAAAGGAAAAAATATTGCTTCATTTTCATCGTTACAAAATGGTTTTGTTAATTTTGTATTTATTCTACGATAAGAGAGAGATGAATATTTTCTTTGATTTTGATACCATCCAAAGTGTTTTGCAATAACTGAATCTAATATCACAATAAAAGTTATTTCCCTTGAACTTGTTTAATTTTGCCCGCGAATTTAGGTGTTATACCGACATAAAATGATAAAATGGAAATAAGTACCTTTTTTCTTTTATTTCTTATTTTAAGTTAAAAATCTTTGACTCATCAATATAAATAGACAACTGGGAGAAAAATTGTATTTATCTCTTTTCAAAATGGAATCTAATCTCATGCCATGTCTTGTAAATTTTCAACTTTGCTTAACAAACTAGGATTGTGATCTGCTTGTAGGATTTGCCCCTGGGTGCAATAAACAACAATAATCATCACCATCTCCATCGTCAGCCTTATTCAACTCCTTCAACTCTTCATTTACTCAGGTAATATATGGACTACACTTTATCCACTTAGAAATTAGTGATTTGTGTTGTCTTCTGTTTCCTCCCCTTCTTCTAATTTGTTACTTGTCTCTCTCTCTCTTTCTCTCTCTCTCTCTCTCTCTCTGTAATTCAGTCACTATTAGTGTTTTAGACTTCATGTGTTGTTAAACTTGACTAATGTTAGATTTCCACAGAATTATATATGTTGCTATTTTAGTTAAGTAAGGTTCTTTAGAATATTTTGGATTCTGTCTTTTAAATTTACCAAACTATTAAAAGTAAATTGGTAAGACTATTCAACAATTGTTGAGGTTGAGAGGAAATTTTCAATCTGAAATGATAAATTTAATTTTGCATGTTCAGTTTATATGCTGATTGTGAGATAAAAAATAAAATTATATTTGTATGAGAAAAAGATCATGACAAGGAATATCTCCAAATTGTAATCAATTTTTTCCATGTTAGGAGATCTTTTTATTGACTTTTTAATTGCCATTTTAGTTGGTGCTTCTTTTCCCAGTTTACTTGAGTAAAAATGTTTTAATAAAAAAAAAGTAAAAAGCTTAAATGAACAATTAGGTTTTTATTTGATTTTACAAACAAGATTCATTTGAAATTTAAATTGAGTTAATGCATTGTTTCTTTTATCATAATGCTTGACTTAAATTAGATTTTCAGATTTATTTTGCAATTAATTTATATAACAACATTTGTAATTTCTGTTGATGTCCTGTTTAGTACACCAGAAAAAATGAGTAGATAATATGAGAGATAGAAATTCCTTTGAGAAATCTTTATTCCTAATCTCAAAAGAAATTTTGGTGGAAATAAGAAAATGTTGTAAACTTTATAGATTAATTGAAAAAAAAAAATTTTTATTCTGGATGTACATTCCAAATTTTGTTCAGAGAACTAAACTACCTTGTGTTTTTGATGTTGTTACCACAACATTTCAGCTGATTCATTCTCCTACCTTAACCAGGCATATAAAATTATATGCATCTGAATTATTTACATTTTGAACATTTTGGTCTATGAGAACCTAGAATGACACTTTTTTTTTCTTTATCCAAATTATAAACCAAATTTTTTTTTAACTGTAAACAAGATTTGTAGCATGGAAGTTACATTTAAAATAATTTTATATTAAAATCATATTTGCTATGATTGTAATTATATTTTGTTCAAATAAACAATCCTTTTTATATCAATGAATTTACAAAGCTTTTTCTATTCTATCTTTGATCAGTGGCAATAGAAACAGCAGAATTTTAATTCCTCTTTCTACTGATTTGCAAAGAAGGAGTGTATCATTGACACATCTTGAAGATAAAATGGAAAGATATTTCAAGAATAAAACTATTTTGTGTTTATTTTCATAGAAAGCATTTAAAGATTTTTTGCAATTATTTTTTTCAAATATAGATATGTAATATTTTTGGTATGACTTTATTATAACATTTTTATATTGTATACTTTAAAAATTTTCTTACATTCATGCCAAAATATTTTGAATGTATTGTATTGAAGACAGAAACCTTGATCTTGTGATTTTCTTGTTGCTTTAACAAAACTCTACAGATGAACTTGAGATGTAAAGCTGTGTGTTTGAAAATGCATCATTAAAAGTAATTTAAACAATGCTTAGTTTGAGGTAAAAATTTGATATATAAGTTGTTTGAAATTTACATATTGGCTTACATATTTAAGCATTTAAATACATTTTAAGATGATTTTCAAAATCATTTAAATTACTGAATATCTCTGAATGTCTGTATTCATTAAGGTTTCCTTTGTTAAATCCAGGATTTTAATTTTGGAACATTGTATTAAATAGGAGAGATAAATTGTTCAAATAATGTAAAAAAAAAAAAAAAACTGGTGGCTCAAGAAAGGTGGGTGATTAATTTCTCAGTTGCCTTTCTAAGGTTCTAACATTTCTGATCCACTAGAAAGGAGTTGTCAAAAGAAGAGGAATTGGTAGATCAAAGCCTAATCTAACATCAATCATTTCTTTGGTGTTGGTCTTTTCTTCACCATCACTTTCCCTTTCCTGTGTTTAAACACTCTATCCATTGATGACCCCCAAACTGTTCCACATTCTCAAATTGAACAATCAAATAGCCAGGCACTGTCCTACAACATGTCACTTGCCCTTTTGCTTTCAATGAAGTTAAAATAAGCTGTTTAAACAAGTCTAGTTAATTGAAGAAAGAACTTGTAATTCATCATAAATGCAAGCTAGCTATTTCTTTTGACACCTAACCACCCATGTCTCCCTGTTACCTTTTGGCTTGGCATGCATGACAGCTATTTTCTCGTCTTTTCTCCACTCTTCTTTCACATCCATTACCTTCATCCATAACATGGGGTCTTATGAATACATGCTATACTCACATAGACACTGCATTTTTCTCCTTTCTGTAACTTAACAAAAGAAAAAAAATGACTAAAAAGACTCTGTCATTGCCAGTGTGATGTCTGCCTAGTTTTCTAGTCATCATTTCTTGCTATTCACAAATAATTGTCATTTGTTGTCATAAATGCATAAGAGCCTGCTTGAAAGTTTCAATTTTGTTTTTGTTTCCACATTTCTGCTTTTACAAATGGCTCTTTTTTATTTTTATTTCTCTCAAACAGTTCCTTTCGGATTGTGTAACACAAACCTCTCAGCAGATTTCGGCACTAAAAACAACTAGCCATTTTTGCAGCTACAAAAAGATAACAGCCACTTTTGAGCTTATGGTGTTTTGAAGTCGTATGGATCAAAGTGCAAAAATGGTTTGTTGTTTTGTATTATTAACCTTCAGCTCACAAATAAAAGCATTCTCTTATGTAAAAAGACTCATTAACACTATATCAAGCAAGAACATCATGGCTCCTTGTTTTTAAAAAGTTTAAATAGGAGACTTTGATTTTGAATAGTTGTATGTTGTCAAAGTATTTATAATCACTACATATATTGCTGCTGTCACTGCTGCTGTTTTGTATAAATGTGACCCAAATTCTCTTTTTTAAATGTTATTTTTTATTTGCTTACATTGAACCTTGTTTGATTTGAACCAATTTAAAATTTTAGACTTTATATTTATTGCAATCATCATTTTTCTAGAGATTTTTTTCATTGATTCCCAAGTTATTATTGCATCCAACTATTTTATTTTCAATTTTTGTATGGTGAAGTTTTATTTGATTTGATCATTTTTAAGTAGAAATTTGTTGTTCAGCCTTTCAACAAAATTGCTCTTATTTTTTATTTTTAAATAAGGCTTTACATTGAATTTGAACTCTTCACATTGATAGTTTTTACTAAACTTTATATAGTCTGGCACAAGAGTTTCCAGCAACAAATAAACTGTACTTGGTCTACCAGACTTGTTTGTCAACCACTTCTCCAAAGTGAGGTTCACTCTGATTCTTTATATTCAAATAGAGATTTGTGAGATGGAAAACTTAAACGGTCCTCCATTTTTGTTTTCTCTGAAATATTCTTCTGCAGAATGTTTCTCGTCCAAAATATGAACAAATTTTTTATTTTTTTAATTAATGTCATTTTCTTGCTTGCCTCATGTTTGTATATTTTGGTTTTCTGCAGTGTGGACATTCCTCAGCCTTGTATGAAATATGAAGTGTAAAGAAAGAGTTTTTTACACACACAAAGGATAAATGAAAATAGTTTCATTTATAGACAGTCATTTAAGGTTTAATTGGAACATTTTGTGACAGAACCAAATTTAGTTTTTTTTCTTTTCTTTTCTTTACTGACTTCATAAAGTCAGAAATTGTTTTTTGTATAATCTGTGATATTTTTTCTTTTTCCAATAGTTTTCATTTTTTCTGAGTAAATATTTCATTGATATGTTTTGTAATTTAAAATTGTTTTCATGCACCATTATTTTTTCCTTCATAAAATTTGCTTCTATATTGTACTAATATTTGTGATTTTAAAACTCTCTACAAGACACAAATTATCTTTTTTTTTCTTCTTTTTTTTTTTTTTTAAATGAAATATCATATTCTTATAATTACAATCATGGTGTTTAATCTTTCACCAGAGATTTTATTGAATAAAAGTTTATTAAAATGAATTTACTTCTAATAAGAAATATTTGATCTGTTGTTGAAGGAAAAATTGATATTTTTTTTTAAATTTTTACTTCTTCCAGAAAATATGCAAATGCTTGATTTTAAATGATGTCTAAAGATTTGGCATTTTAACAAGTATTTTAATAAATATTTTACTTTAAGATATTTCTATTGTCTTGAGAAAAAAAACACTTATGAGAATGAAATGTTAATTTGTAACATTATTTGTCACAAATAATGATATTAAATAGTCAATAGTTGGATTATTTCATGGTTCAATTTGACATTAAATTGTGGCTGATTATTTAGTTTTTTTCTGAATGAGTGGATAAATAAAATTATATTAAAAAAAATTATTAAACAAAATCTGCTTAATATATCATTTTATTGCAGTACCATTCTTACCACAAAATTAAAACCAAAAAGTTTAAAGTTCTCAATTTTAATGTGTATTTATAGATTATTATCAATATCTTGGTGCTAATGTAGTTATATAATTGTTTATTCTAAAAAGATTTTTGTCTTCATTAAATATATGAATATACTTACTGTAGATAAGTATTTAAGACTCATTTTAACTTGTGTGAACACATTTATTGAAGTGCTTATTATTTTAAAATAAGAAATATTAATTTATTTTTTCTTTCTTTCATAGAAATCAGATAAAAATAATTTTCTTTTTTTTTTTAAACAGTAAGCTATAGTGAAATGAAATAATACAAATAAACATTCCAGAATGAAAATTTATGAATACATCATTTTTCTTATGGTTCTTCCACTGTAACAATTCCTTTTTCACTAAATTACTTCTGTTTTTTTTTTTTTTTTGTTTTTTTACTTTACAGAAATTGCTTAAAATATTTAGGAAAAATATTTTCTTTCTTTTCAACTCTATGAAATTTAATTGTTGCTGAGTTACAAATTATAAAAGGAATAATTCTGCATTTAGTTGAGTTGAAATTCCATAGGCTTTAACTAGTTTCTTGTTTTTTTTATAACACAAGGTTTGGTATTTTGCCTCCAATAAACAAAAACAATGATTTCTTTCCACCAGTAAATGTTCTAAGAGAGCATTGATTTCCACTTAAGGCAAAACCCATGTACAAAAGTTTTCAACAAGTCGTGAAATGAATAGAATTTCTTTTCTTACATAATTTATAATTTTTAAGGAACATTTGCCAAAACTCTCTAAAAACACCTGTATCTTGTACAGTTGTTGATGTCAACTGATGTGAAAAGGGTTGGTGAATGTGAAAAAGAAAATTTGGATTGTAAATATTGCAATGTGGAACTTCATTAAATTAAACTTTGAATATCTCTTCCGCTTTTTTATGGAGGAAATTTAAAAGTTTGTAATTCTGTATCTCGCATTATTACTCTCCATTCTATCCACCCAAAATTTGTGTTTCTTATTTTCTCATTTATGAACAAACATTCCCTTCGAAAGTTGTCCTTCCATAATTCTGTTATAATTTAATGTACATTCTGGAATTTTAGCAAATGCAGAGTTACTGTGTTCTGTGCCCCAAAATTATTATTTTAATTTAATTTAAAACCAATTTTACTTTTTAATTTTTGTTTGGACTCATTATACTAAGTCAGATTTTATTATGCAAGACAGTGTTTTCACAATAAAATTGGTATTTGTTGGTAAAATTTTCAAGATGTATAAGCAACAAGTGTATCATGTGAGTTTCAGCTTTAGATAAAGAATACAGATCATAACTTGTTTTAGGGAGTGTCATGTTTTATTATGCAAACACAATAAGTGTACCATAAATTCAAAAGATATCACCCATTTAAACATATAGCTGATGAATACAATATCCTATATACCCAAATAAATTATATTACATCTTAATATAGACTCCTTAGCATTCTATAACATTCATCAGCTTTCTATTCATTGATATTTTTAACTTGAAATTTTAATCTTTTTTTTATTTTTATCACCATTATTTTGGCACTCAAATCTCTGGACCATTTGTTTAAGGAATGACTATCATTCTGTTTTTACCTCTTATTTATGAAATGAATTTGAACTTTCTAGAATTTTTTTGTTATCAAAATTGTTGAAACTGATTACATATCATAAATGAAGAGAGCAGAATTATTCTGCCTATTGTAGAATAAAACAATATGACCAATATGGCTAAAAAAAAAAAAAAACTAAAAAATAATAGTTGAAGAATCTGGTAAATTAATGTTTATCAGTACTTGTACCCAAACTAACTTCATAATACTGTAATATCAAGTGTAAGTGGTGAAGCATTTGATACAATGGTGTATCTACTATGAAATTAATTAATCTCAGAGGGACCCCTGTAGCAACTTTCTGTTTAATGAGGGAATTTTTAGTGATAGAATCATATGAGCCAATAGATTGAAGTAGCTAATGTTAGCCTTAGAATATGACCTCAAAATTCCCCTGTAATTGGTCAAATTTCAAAATTTTCTTGCAAAGAGTTCCCCATATCTGTTCAAGCTTCAGGGTCCCGAAAATATGTCTGCCACTGGTCTTATATTCTTTTTAATACAAGAATCATTTTGTGTGAGAAGCTAAGATTTCTTTCCTTGAATTTTGGTTGGGGATTTGGGATTTAAGAAATTGTAAGTAAAATATCTTCTTAATGACAGGACAATCCCACAGCCTAGTATGAAAAACATCCAAAAGATTTTGGATTATTATTAGTTAGCAAATGTCAAGTTTAATTTTTTCCTTCTTAAAGAATGAAATCTGAACCTGCGATCATAGGTGAATTTCAGTTAGAAGAAGTATATGCAGTATTTGCTGAAACTGCTGCTTCCATGCAAAATAGCAATGAAATTTAAATTTTGTCAAAATGTACTAACACATTATTATATAGAAAAACAATAATTTTGAATGCTTCACTTTGGTTAGCTTTATCCTGAAGTTTAAAAAAAAGAACATTGAAGCAAATTTTGAATTCTTTGGCTTTCAACCAATTTCAGGGCTAATTTGAAATTATTGGTGATTGACTTTTCTCAGAAATTTATTTTTTAATTTCTATAATTTTAGAAAAGTCTAAAATATCTGAATTTTCTGTGAGACACAATCTGATGTAAAGTTTAGGGTACAAAAACTTTTAGTCATCAAATAGAAATTTGTCAAGTGTAGAAGACATGAAAGAGCATGAATTTGAAATGTTCACTTTATTTTTTTACTAATTCTGTTTGAAAACATCATTAGACATGTCCTCTATACATTCTACTCTTAGTAGTTCATTAATTCTTTCATAAAGAAATGCATTAAAAAAAAAAACAAATGACTATGTTGGACAATATTTATTTATAAGAATGCATTTAATTTACAAAATGTCTTTGCAGAAATAATGAAAAGTATCTTCATTAGAGGATTTTTTAATCTGTACAGCATGTTTATTTTCAAGAGGGTCCCATTTTAATCTGATAAAGCAGAAGAGAATTGGTTTATGGCAGGAAGCAGATTAACATATTGAATAAATAACTGCTATTGTTAAATAAAAATGATAATCTGCTAAATATCTAGATTTTAATAATGGCAGTACCAAATTAATTTATCTAATAAATAAATTAATGGATAGATGGATGTGTGTGTATTTTTGTAAATGATAAAAATTGTATTGATAAAAAACTAATCAGTAATTCTTTACAAATTCTGACTTAGAAAAAAACATTCCTTCCATTTCTTTTTCTTTAAATGTCAAAAAAAAAATTATCTGTCATTTTTAATGATTGTGAAAAGCAACATTTGATTTTAGGATCAATGGCCAGATTAAATCAACATGATGGAATGTTCTAGAAATCCATCCATTTTGTTCTTTTTTGTCAGGGAAATATTTTTTTCTTTTGTTGATTCAATTTTGATCTGAAAATTTTTGTTATTTTAGTGTGTTCATGGAATCTTTTTTTTTTTCATTTTTTAATATTTTGATCTCTCTCCTTTTTGTTTTCTTTACATTTGGTTGTAATTTTGCTGTTGGCATAAACAAAATTTGGGTAAATGTTTTTCTTTTTTTTTTTTTTAAATTACATATTGGTTAATAATTAAAATTGTTATGAAAATTGACTTCATTTTCTTTATTTTCTTTCTTTGTCTTTTGACAGTTTCATGACTTGTATCTTTCTTTGGTTAACTTTACAGTTGAATTTTGTTGTCTTTGTATCATCCTAACACACTTTTACTGGGATTGAAGCATTTTTACAACTATCACACTTCCTAAAATTAAATTCTTTCTATGTGATATACAGAAATGTTTTCATGTTATAAAGCTTGTGCTTAGATGATGATGTTGGTCTTCATCACCAGTTACAATGATGATATTATAAAAGCTATTAAGTTCAAATTTTTACATGTAGCCAATTTACTGTTATTAGTTACAATGGTTTTATACAATACACTTAAGTTTTGAATAAATTTACAACTCTCTTGTTAATTGAAACCAAAGCAAAACAAGTTGTCAAAATGACTGCAAATGAACTGATGTACAAAACAAACCAGACACTCAGTAAAATTGTTATCTTTACAGCTGCAGAAGAATTTCATATGTTAGGATAATTAAAGAACAACAATCATTCTTATCTGAAAGCTTTCATTCAGATAATTACATGTTTGTTTGTTTTTCTTTACTTGATTCTGTGCTACTGGTTGATGTTTTCCATTTGTGTTTCTGCAAAAAGTTCAAGTCTGATAATCATTGACAACTACATGTTTGTTGAAAAGAAAGTTTTCCCAGTCATAATGATTAATTTTGAATCTTTAAATATAAATCTTCATTTTAGTCACCTGATTCTTTTAATTCCATTCACTAAATCAAATAATTTTCTTTTATAAAAATGTAATCTTTGTCTAATAATCTAAA
>CAHIKZ030003813.1:0-52500 GCA_903632075.3 Acanthosepion pharaonis
TATATTTGTAACTGCGTACAAATTGTCCGTTTTTATATGTGCATATATTTTTATATTTCATCATGGCTGTCAGCTTCTGTGTCTAAAAGTCGCGGTGCAGCAAATCGATAGTAGTAATATAAAAAAATACACTTAATAATCGTCTGCACCCTCTCGCATTCGAGCATCGAGAGATATCCTCTAGCTATATTTCCTTTCTCACCTCTGGCACCGGTGACAGAGATGGCTGTGAAGGCCCAGCCTACTCTTGAAGAGACGTTAGCAGGAGTCAGAGAGGAGTGTGGTTTGAGGATGCGCCTGGGCTAGACGGGCTCTCCTCGCAACATGTCACAGATCCTCTTCATGTCGAAGGTTGGACTCAAAAGTTTCGGTCTCCCTTTGGATTGTAATACGTCAGGAAGGACGATATGCACTAACGGCTTCTTAAGTCTCAGGGTCGATTTTTTCTGACAGGGATGTTTTCAGCTAATCCCTGAAGCGTCATTATGGGCTTCTGCGTAGCCTCTTACCGCTAGTGAGTTCTCCAAACAGAATGATACGTAGAAGTCGAATAGAACGCACTTTGGACACGTAACCCGCCCACCGGAGACGATGTTGAAAGATGGTAACTTCGATTCTGGGAAGAGTAAATTAATAGGCAATTTAATTTATATGCCCTTTATAATCGACTGAGCTTTAAAAGACTACTTCCCAATCGCACTTTTACAGAAAAATGTGTAGATCCTAAGTATAATATATGTATTTATTTTTAGTGTTTGACTTGCAGTGGAAGACATTTTATAACAATATAATATTAGTATCATGGATCACTTGGTTAGAGTTAAGAATATAACAACTGAATCCTGGTAAAGATGTGTATCCCCACCAAAAGAAAAAATCACATGTTTACTGTACTTTTTTATTCTCTTGCAGACCAAATCTAACTTTATTTGTTTATTCTAGTTAAAACCAAACTTATGTGCAATTTTTATCTCTCATGCAATCCAACCTATGTGCAACTTCTAGGGTAAAACTAATTTATATCTACCTTATTGACTTCTAAGCAAAGAAAACCTAGGTGTGCATTTAGAACATTTGTGCAAACCAAATCTATGTTCACAACATCTCTATTTACCATTTTAATTCAACAGTAAACCAAACCTATCTACATTGCAAGGTAATTAAAAATGCCCGCCTATATTGTGTTCATCAGAATGAGATATTTTGGCACTAAATAGATATACCTTAAACCAGAACAATCCTTTCCTAGAAGTATATCTTCGTGAAATAGCCATGTATTTATGATCCCTTTTCTGACTACGAATGTAAGGATTGTCAATGCTACCATCCAAATCCGTCAACTGTCATTACTTGGAAAATTGGAAAAAAACAATCTTTTATGTTTTTTTTTTGTCAATATCCTTTTCTGTCACAGTAAAAGTGGTCGACTGTAGTGGGGATCATTGATCCAATACGAACGATCGTTTCCTTAGCTGTATAGTATATGCTTCGCCATAGCTATATACACTTTTGCATTCAGAGTTTCCAGCCAAGGCTAGAGAACTCAATCTGGAGAGAGCAGAAGAGTTGGTTTCATACCATTCTCAAAGGTACTAGCATATAAGTAAATGTAATGAACTCGACTGGAATTCGAACATAGATCTCCAATTCCTCAATCCTACCCACAATCCATTTCTCTACGGTACCTTAGTAAATATAAGCCAGTCAATGTATATTTGACTTATTTGTAGGCGCAGTGCGATTAAATATATTCAGATGAAATTGAGGTCGACCAAGAAAGCAGATTGTCCAGGTTAATGTATTAAGTATAAAATTACGATCACTTTCGTTATACGTTTTCTCTATTACAAATTTTAATGAAATAGTAATTTCTAGATTAAATAACACGATAATTTGTATTGCACAGGGATATAATTCTGAACCTATGCAAACAGCAATAATCTGGAAAATAGATCGACTCGGTTTATTGTATTAAAAGGAAAAAATACTCGTGTATATTACTTGAGGCTTGTACCAACATCATGCACAAACATGATCGAGAGGCCAACCGTAAACTATGGAAATTTGAACATATGCCGATATACGCAAGGATTAATAGATAAAAAATTACTGGTATGAAAATGAAAGTATCTTGAATTAATTCAGACATTCACCTTTGCTAATGAACCAAGAAGCATAAGCAACACGTTAACACAAATAAGGTGTGACAATGTTAAACAGGTGGAATATAGACAGAGAGCAAAGATTCAGCAACAATTCACTCCAAGCAATATAAAAAGCGCTGAGGCACATTCAAAATACATTTATTCAAAATAGACTCATGGATGAATAAACAAGCTCATCAATGAGAAAGCAAAGTGACAGGAGAAGTTACATATATACAAATAAATATACGTATAAATAAATAGATGTTTTTATGCAACATCTTCTATATTCACAAGGTTTAAAGGACAAACACACACGCAAACACTCACATATACAATATAAACTTGAATATACACGTACAAGAAGAGAAAGCTGACGGGAAATACTGATACAAAAAAATGTGTGTTTGTATTGATGGTTTGATGTAAGAATAAATGGATGCATATGTTTTCATGGTTTTCCAATATCTCTAACAGAGCATGGTTCAAGACATCCGTATACAGTAAAACGACATTCACCGGACAGTACCACCATCCATACAGCGTAAAGAAAGGGATCGTCCGTTGCTTACAACACCGAGCAAAAATCATAAATGGCGACCCAGATACATTAGATAAAGAATTGGTCAATGTAAGTAGTACCCTACAACCTAACAACTACCCTGGGTACATGGCAGCAGCCCCTCAAAACTGGGATAGGCCGATACAAAAGGAGGACAACAACACTCAGAAAACAGTCTGCCTGCCTTATGTGTAGGAGTTAGAGAAAATAGAAAGGATCTGCGGTTCATATAACATCAGGACAACCTTCAAAAGCTGGACGACACTTCGCAGATATCTCTCCCGAGTAAGACCCCCAGACTGAGTGTACGCTATCCCGTGCAGCCGCGGAAAGAAATATAAAAAGGAGACAAGTGGAAAAATAAGGCGTGGCTAACCACATATGGGGAGAAAAGGGAGTTCAACGCCCTTTGTGGGATTAGGTTGAAACAAAGAACATTGGAAAATTCGTAAACTTAAGGAATTAGCACATATACTGGGCCACAAAAATCTCCTGAGCTGACCAAGCATAGTAATGTATACAATATGGGAACTAGTAATAAGAAGTGCTAGAGAAAAGCTTTAATAACAACAAAATTGCAGTAAGGGCTTTGGTAAAAACATGCAATGATAACAGCCAAAAATTGCAATATGATCACTGGTAAAAAATGGTTGCTGATGACATTAGGTTTATAATACCCAGAAATGTCCTCAAGGGCATGTGGTACAGTGGATAAATGCGTTACTTAGATCCAGTGACAGGACCCTAAGAGTGTGAGGTCAATACTTGAAGTGAAGAACTTGGAGAGGGGAATTAACAGGAGATAACTGATAACTGATATCTATTAGACATGGAACATGAAACTAGAAACTAGAACAGTCTACCCCAGTTCGACATTCCAACCACCTGAAGAGCGTACAACGGCCGAAACGTTGTAATAAATATGGTGACAAAGATGAGGACAATGTAAAAATGTAGACTTTTGTCTACCAATTACACGTGCAGATCTAATAGCCTAGAAAAGTGTTTTTCAAACGGTGTGCAGCGGCACACTGGTGGACCGTGAGCGGGCCGTAGTTGTTCCACGACAAGCTTTGATGGTTATTGAATTATTTTCAATTGAAGCACCAAGCACAATAAATGTATATAACAAAATTAAAATAACTTTAAATTCATTGGATGAGTATATCATTATTATAAATAAACCTATGGAATGTATACGTATTTTTATTAAAAACAAGAACAAATGGTGAATATGTTTTTGATTCGATCGATAAATACTTAAACTGTAATAACTTTTGGGGGAGAGATTTCTATATCTGTACGATTGAAACCCTGTCTCTGCGCGGAAGCTTGATATTTCATTAAATGTTAAATTATAGAATGAACAAAAAAATAAATAAATATAAATTTTTTAAAGAATTTTATTTATTATCAGTTTATTACAAATTATAATAAATTGTTTTGATTGCGTTAAAAAATAAATCATAAAAGTATGCACTTTTGTTTCCTTAAAAAAAGTATTTAAGTGTGCCGAAGAAGTTTAACTATACGAGGTTCGTTCAAAAAGTTCTAAGCCTCACTTAGAAAAATTTGGAGAAACAAAAGTTTTTTACTATTTTTCAATATAGTCCCCTTAACATCATTGCACTTACATTGCAATCCCGTCACGCAAGAAGGTTATGTCCTGCTAGTCTAAAACCTCTTCCGCAGCACATATGATCGTATCCTGGTTTCTATAATGGCGACCATTGCAGGTGGAATTTGAGTTTAGAAAACAGAATTCAGATGGTGCTAAGTCAGTTGAGAAAGGGGGATGGGGTAGAAATTCAAAGCTACATTTGGTTGCTTCAGCTACTGCAATCTAAGCAGTGTGAAAGGGCGCGTTATCCAGAAACATGGCCACACTATCTCTCAGTTTCTCTCTACGTTTCAACTTAATATCTTACTTCTGATGCATAGTACTTTCCATTAATAGCTTTTCACTTTTCTACGTAGTCTATCATTATAAAACTTTCAAAATCACAAGGATAAGAAGCGATCATCTCGGGAGTGGCGAAACACAGTGTTTACAATATTGGCTTTGATTCAGGTTCAAAGTGGTAAATCCAGGTTCCATATTGAGTTACTCATCTGCGGTGGAATGTCTGAGCGATTCATAAGTTTCCTGGAAATGTCATCCTTTTTCCGTTCTGATGTCAGCATTCTTGGAAACCATTTTGCAGACAGATTGCTCATAACCGTGGTCTCAGTTAAAACAGTATAGACCGAATCAGAATTAATGCCCGTGAACTTAGCTATCTGCTGGACAGACTATACTGTGTATGACATCAACTTGTTCATCAATGGTTGCAGTTTTTGAACGACCTGACCTAGAGTCAACTTCTATGCTATCCCTGCCCCGCTTGAATTCATCAGCATAATTATTCACGGTTGCATGGGACGGGGAAACCTCAACAAGTGCTTATACCATGTCCTGGTGGATTTCCTTACTTTATTACAGCTTGAGCGTCACTTTTTTCCATTTTTAGATTTGTCGCACACCTCTCCCCTTTGTATGAGCCTCATCTGCGCAGATATTAAAACTTAAATAGTTTTTTTATAGTTTTATAAGAAGTGCTAGCGTGTTGTCAAAACAAAAATGTTCAATATATCTCTTCTTTCTGGGTGTGGCTTAGAACATTTTGAAAGATTCCCATAAATTTGAGTGTGCTGTGAGATAAAATAAAAGTTGAAAAACATCGGACAAGAATATAACAAAAGCAGTGAGTATACTCGGAGGTTAGATTAGACTCGGATGTTTTATATCAGAGTAAAGTTAATTCATACCCTCAGATGGGCTCGATTAGTATATACCAACTCGTATACATCCTCTTTTTTTCATATAATAATATGGCTATTTTCTAAGCATAGCTTAGACGTGGTACAATGCCGAAAATGTGGGTCACCCAGTGAGGATTGAACTCACCACTCAGTCGTAATTGTTCTAGCGAGACAAGATTTTTAACATTGCACCACGCCAAGATGCCTGTTATATGTGCTTTTTTGCATCTAATGTCTCGGCTAATACTGTGGATCATGCAGTGTCTCATGTTCGTAAATGTTTCTTGTGTGCATTCTACAGCCCTCAATTGTTTTGTATGCATGTTAACTTCTAAATGACTGTTGATTTTAGCCGTTGAATAGATTCCTATCAGCTATTTTTATCATTTTGTAAATTGGAAGCAGTCACAAAATAAGACAAATAGATCAGTTTAAATATGGAAGAATTTTTTGTTTGTTTGTTTTAACAGATAACGAAAAAATGCCAATAAAAAGCGCATTGGAATAGCAAAAGATGCATTGTAAAAAAACAAAGTATATGTAACAGGGAAAGAAACAGTCGCTAGAAATTTTTTTAAAAGTGCTAAAATGATATGCAGCATAAATTCTCCGATATTCCAGTGAATGTTTGATAATTTTCTCACATGAAGAGGAATCATATGACAACAAAAATATTATTATACAGGATTCTAGTAATCCAATGAACGGGGCATGTAAGCAACGACTAAGAATAAAGAATAATGTCACTTATATGCTTAGAGTCAGAAAGAGACAGTTGCATTTTCTAGAACGCGTAATGAGGAAGGAGAGCATGGAAAATATAGCACTCACAGGGCATATTGAAAGGAAGGGTTACAGAGAGAAACACTGTGTATCATATCCAACAATATTGTGTAAATAAATGATTGAGAGAAGAGAGTAATACCAACGTCCAGAATGGACATGTCATATTGAAAAAAATTGAAGAAATAATAGAGATGAAAACTTGTCTAGATATAGTTTAAACGCAGCTATTTTAGACAACTTTGAATAAAATAGTTTAGTTTGGTTGTCAAGACTTAGAAAGACTTGGATGAATCTAATGGTGATTACGAGGGATTTTTAAGTGATCACTAGTGATGTCAATGTTATGCCTCCATTTACCTTCCCACAGGGCCTCAACACGGAGGCCTACATCAGGTGCTTCAAGACGGTAGTGCTAACCTGGGCCAAGAGGGTGGCTGCTGGAAGACCATATATCTAGCAACAGCACTCTGCACGATGTCACATAAGCAGGGTAACAAGCTATGCTGTCAGACGATATCTGTGACAACATCACCCTTTCTATCTGGCCACCTAACTCTCCAGATTGCAACCCACTTTTTTATTATGTGTGGGGCGCAGTTCTGCAAAATTCTTTGCAACACCAAAGAAGGCAAAACAGAAGGCAAGGATTATGTCGGCATTAACCAAGGAGGTCGTCCAAATGAGATGCAGCAGATCCGGAAGTCGTCTGGAGGCCGTAGTTGGAGCCAATGGCGTTTTTATTGAATTTACTCTTTAGTATTTGAATATATTTTTGTGTAATATTTGTAAATATATCTGTTAAAATGAAATGTCAGTGTTATTTTCATTTTTAAATAATTTAGACGACTTTAATATATATATATATATATATATATATGTGTGTGTGTGTGTGTGTGTGTGTGTGAGCTTGTGTCTGTAGACCGGCGAAAATTAAGGAATCGAAATCCAGTCGAGTTCATGACATTCACTTGGGAAATTTATAAATCCATCTCTTCTGTCCCTCCACATATGGGTAAATAGCAAGACGGCCTTCGTGTTGAACGTTCTAAAAATGATAAAATCTGAATTCAAAACATGTGGAGCGTCATTGTGTATCTACTGTCGAACATTTCTCTGTATTCGGCTCTTCCGAAAATGTAGTGGATTCTGCACTTCAGCACTATAATCAAATGATATATGCGTGTAGTCTGACTTTTCTAAGAACTGAGCTACTTGACTTTCATAATATATAAATGTTATTTTTTGTATTTGATGGGCTCGACAGTCCGCCTAAATTGAGAAGTCCAACAATAGGACTTTTCCGTTTAGGCCGGCTGTTATTAATTTCACTGTTTAAGTAAATAAAAATAAAAACAAGGATAGCAACTCAAATAAGTTTATTTACTAAAAATAATGTTTATAGTAATAAAGAAAAAACTTGTGTGTGCGTGTCTGTGCGTGAGTGTACACTGAAGAAAATTACAAAACCCTGAATAATTAATCTGATTGTTACCTGTGTGTATTACGTGCAAGCGTAGTAGATATATATTCATCTTTCTTATTACATAATGACACACATACCAATGTATGATTTACTTATGTTTTTACTCGGTGATACATGGTGAGATAAAATTAAAGCTGTTCAAATAGTCCAAGGCAAGCAGATATCACTTCATGGAGATGTACAAGTGTTCAGTTTTTTTTTTTGTTTTTTTGTTTACATTTAAAAATATTTTGCTGATGTCAGACTGAGGGTCATTTAGAAACTGAATTCCATCTTGGAATGATATGCTTCGATGTTATAAACCTAAGGCAAATAAATATTTATGTTATAACAGCGGGATTCTGGATCTAGATGACAGCAAGGCCTCTGCAGAACAAATATAACCGTAGTAGTGACCTTCAATCGGATGATTGAATAGTGTTTTGCCCTTAGAAACAAATAATATATACTGGACTGTTAGTTAATGTCTAACGTTGTATTCTGTCAGTGAAGGCTGCACACTTTTCTCAGAGATGGAAAAGGACTTTTCAGAGATTTTTAGAATACTAGAAAGTGATTATATGGTAAACGATAGATTTAAGAAGCGTAAGAAACTTATGTTAATAATCTGAAAACGGCTTATATGTTGGAGACACACAGTGGAGAAAAATGGCTTGGAAACGTTAAAACGCACAGGGCACAATGAAGGCAAAAATAAGCAGTGAAAAATCGCCAGAAACAATTTTGATCGACTCTATAACAGAAGATTTACAACAGGATGGAAAGTACTTAGAACAAAAGACAAGATCCTGAGAAGAGATACAATCACCACAACCGAAATAAATATAGCAGAGAAAAAATGACAGCCGGACAGGCAGAGACGGACAGAGATATAAAGCAATATGGAAGCATATAAGGTTTTATAAATTGTTAGTCTAAAGATGGACCAAGTATTTATTTTAAACTGTCACATATTTAAAAATAGTCGCCTTCGTTTTCAATCCACTTAACTAAGACTTCAACATTTATCAGAGCGATTGAAGATTGCAGAGTTTACTGTTCATTTATCTTATACTAACGTGTCAAACTTAGGCTTAATGTGACACTATTCATTGGCATATTGTATGTTTTGAGATAATCTTAAATATATATATATATACATATATATATATATATATATATATATATATATATATATATATATATATATATATATATACATGGTTGTGATGAAAAGTTTTCAGATCGAACAAGAAAATGAGAGAAAAACTGATGCTTGTTCATTGGGTTTCAGCGCGCGTTCGTATGTCTCTATGCAAAAGACTCAATATCTTTATAATTATCTATGTATGCGTATCCATGGCGCCATTTAATATGTTAGTCACGCGCATATAAACATAGATCGACATATAGATATGTACGAAGCTCAATTACTCAGGCAAAAAGCCAACGAGACATAATGGGAAGTGAAAAATTGTACTACGGCAATATTGAGAGTGAAAGACACGTGCCTGGTTTGAAAGATGATATTCAAAATATAGTCATATATTGGGCTCGAACTATAATCCCCGGAGAGGGGAAATCATGCAACTTTCTCGCAAGTGTTCATGTACAAAAATATATATATATATATATATATATATATATATATATATATATTTAAATAAGTTTTCGTGGTACAGAATTTAATAATACATAGGCAAAAGACAATATTTATAAGGCATTTTTTAATAGCAAAAGCTAAAATAAAAACAACCGGTTTCGTCCCAGGACTTATCAAGTTTATATATTCTGGGAATTTAAAAAAGCGTGTAAATTATTTTTTTTTTTTTAATTAACGAATGTAATCGAATGGGGGGAAAATATGAATTTCAAGAAACTAGAGTCCAATAATATTCAGACCCAGCAAGCATTCCCTCTGTTTACAAAGGGAAGGCTCACGGGATCAGATATACAAGGACTCTAGAACCTTGAGGTGAAATGTGGAGTGGGACCTAGATAAAATTATAAATCGGTCACCACTAAAATTTTCCACACATTTCCTACTATTTTTTAAGTGTTCAGCAATAGCAGAACCAGAACTGTTGGTCAGTTGGCTATTCCTAGAGGACGTATTCAAAATCCTGGGGGGTAAATGCCGTTTAATACTCGAATCCAAACCCTGGGACGTCCTCCCTATGTAGTCGTGTCTACAACTACACTTGTATTGGTAAATCACTGAATTTACATGATGGGGACCATCATGTAAATTCAGTGATTTACCAATACAGTGATTCAGTGATTTTTGAATCCGTCCTCTAGGAATAGAGAACGTCCTTAAGAATGGAAGAGAAAGCAGGACGGGTAACAAATATTACCCTAACATTCGCCGAAAAATAACAACTATTGATTAAACGTGAAATACGTTTCGATAAACTCGCACCCTCTGTACCAATATAGGGGAGACGCAAACAAACTGGGCATTTATCAGCTAATTGCTGCTTCACCCTATGGAATTTACTGATGACGTCTTGAATAACGGAGTCTAAAATATCCAACGGATATCCGCTTTTTGATAGTGTCATTCTAACAAAGTCAATTTCTCCGCAGAGAAGACCCTCAGAACATAACTGTGCCCTGTGAATTAAGGCCTTAATCAAATTAATCTTACGTTGTCTGGGACAAAAAGAGTCCCAACGCGTATAAAGTCCCGAAAAAGTGGCCTTCCTAAATACGGAAGTCTCAAACTTGTTAATGATCTTATGGACAAGGATATCCAAAAAGGAAAGACAAGAATTGGTCTCCTTTTCTACGGTGAACTTAAGAGCAGGGTGGACAGAGTTTAACTTGGCGAGAAATATGTCGGCTTCGGCCTGATTATTAAAGAGATTTACTGGTTTATTGTTTTGTCCCCGTCAAACTCTTTATTTCATCCTGAAGTACTAGAGGTACAGTATATGAAGTCTGGAAAACTGTCTCTCTGTAAACTGCGTGATTGTTTGCTGGGGCTTGCTATCATTAGTCTCTAGTACTTCCGACCACCCGAATTTCACTTCTCTATCCGCTCATCAATCATGCAATCATTCAGTAATTAGATTTATTGTATTTTACTCTTTTTCTCCCGATTTAAAAAATTAAAGAGCTGGGGCGAAACCATTTAGTTTATTCCTTATCGCACGATGCTATTCAAAGTTTCCCGCTCGGTACAATCATCGTCTCTAAAATACTATACATGATAATAGCATAGTTCATGAAATTTTGAGTAGCGCTGCGCGGCAAGGAATTATTATCATTATTTTTAATACATCGCTGTGGACTATATATATATATATATATATATATATATATCATTTGACACTAAGCAAGATAATATACCCACTGGAACTCAAGATTTACGGAGTGTGAGAGAATATGACAACAGGAGAAACATTATTAAGAAATGAGAAGAATAAAAAACAGGAATAAAGAAGAGTGAATATAACGATTGTATTTAAACATTTGAAGATCGAACTTGACTGGTAACCAAAATACCATAAGAGAGTTCGAAGACTGAGAGTTACGAGAAAGAAACTGTTAAGATTAGCAATTAGGGTTATATGTAGCCATATCAAAGGTAAAATATCGAGAGCCTGGCCCAATCTATTACTGCGCTTAAATTCATAAAGTGTAGGTACCATAAAGGAAATTTCAGCAGAACTATTATCATGAAAGCAATTATAGCAAAGTCACTGTGAATCATACATATTATACATTATACATAATCCGCTGACCAACAATGGAAATAAAGAAAAAATATGTTAGACTCAACCAATGTTTGAGAACTTCACAAATGAAAATAAGAAATGGAAAAATCAAAATTAAAAACGTTTTTAGTATTTAACAGGAAAATTAGAAATTTTTAAACAGTATATATATATATATATATATATATATATATATATATATATATATATATATATATATATATATATATATATATATATATACATAAACCAAATGATTAGATATTAGCAATTTTATATACGTGCGTTAGAGTGCATACAGGTAAGCGAATAAATATTTATTAAATTTAGTTTAAGGTGTAACCGAAACAGTGCTCAGTGAGGTTAGAGAGAGCTAAGAAGTATATATTAATAAATATATAGTTTGATGAATAAATGATTCATCGTCAAAAATATTAATGAGTGAAATCTGCTTATTAAACGAAATGAACTTAGCTTGTAATCACAGAAAAATAACTAACTTAAAATATTTTAATTCTGGATAGATACATTATCCTAATATCACATTCCATTTGCATCTTTTAAGTTATGTGTCAATTAGCCACCTTTAACTATTTTAGCCTCTATATTTAACGACCTATACGGTGTTCCGCTTTTAAACTTTAAGCTTGCACTTTTTTTTCCTTTTACAATGGCCCAAAACCTACATTCTATATTTTGTATTTATACCCCTATAATATATTAAGTTTTTTTTAACTTTGAACTTTGAATCTGCGTTTAATTTAGCGTTACTCCCATGAGACCCAGTATTAAAAAAAAACAACCATTCGTGCCTGATGAGTTGGTAATACCACGAACCTTGCAATATATTCTTAAGTATATGTGTTTTATATATATATATATATATATATATATATATATATATATATATATATATATATATATTATTCATGTTATTAATATATATATATACATATATATACATATATATATATATATATATATATATATATATACATATATATATATATATATATATATATATATATATATATATATATATATATATATATATATATATATGGGGGTGTATGTGTAGACATAACATTGATTATATATGTGTATGTATGTGTTTGTGTGTGCATGTGTTTGTCAAAGGGCAATATATAAAGTCTTCATATGTGTGCTGAAAAGCTATCTCCCCAAATAGGAAAGGATTGCAAAATACACTCTGATGTTATGACATGATGGTTTTGGGAAGTGGGTCTTGCCGAGAAAATATTCGTGTCTGCTAACGTAGATAATGTAATTTTTTTGTTTCATACGTATGTATTTTCTAACCATTTATTTCAATAAATTATACTGCTGCACAAATGCATCTGTTTGATAAGCCTTTGTTTAAATTCTGGAGTATATAACCGGAAGAGCATTAGCGCACCTGGCGTAAAGATAAAGAAAATCTAAAACATAAAATACACATCAGAATCGAATACTTCATCGGCTCATGTCACCATGAAAGGATATACTATGCACACAAACAAATGTGATCTCTATACAAGAGTTATATATATATATATATATATATATATATATATATATATATATATAATGGTCTGTAAATTTACATTGACCACTATTCCGTATTATATATATATATATATATTAATATTCTGTAAATTTACATTGAGCAAAATTTTGTAAAAATAAAAATATCTATAAAAAACACCGGATTATAAATATTACTGATCTTTGTATTTATTTATAGATACATACATACATACATACATACATATATATATATATATATATATATATATATATATATATATATATATATATATATTTATATATATACATATAAATATATACATTGATATATATATATATGTATTTATATATATACATATAAATATATGCATTGATATATATATATATATATGTATATATATATATATATATTAAATAAATACATATATATATATATTAATATACATACATATATATATATATATATAACATACATACATATATATATATATATATATATATATATATATATATATATACATACATATATATATATATATATATATATATATATATATATATATATATATATATATATATATATATATATATATATTAGTCTCTGCCATATAATAGAATTCGATCTTGGGAGACACAGTTCCAATTTAATATTGAACGTCTAGAACCCATATACAGGGTGAAGCAGAGAAAACGTTTTTGAAATGGCTATTACTCAACCCCAGGGACAGGGACAACCGGTTTGTGTCATTTTTTTCTTTCAGTTGAAGCCATGAGCATTGCCTGTTCGCCTACAACAATTTCATGATGAATAAACTGTCGGTCACAGCAGTTCAGCGTGATTTGCGTCGCCGATCCAACATACACCAAAACCAGGCTGTCCCCACTCGTAACACAATCATACGTTGTGTTCATGCAATTCGTTCACGAGGCACACTAATGAATAGAAGATCCGTGGAACGCTTCAGACAAAGTTTGCTGCAAAGTCAGTATCGTTTTGCTCGGAGGCATGCTACTGAACGTAACCTCGATATCGTTAAGGTGTAATTTTCATGAAAAACTGCATTTCCGCCTCTAAAAACCCTTCACTTAGGAACAGTTGAGACCCGGATACAAAGTACAGTGGCCAAACATCGCACGTCAGGTGGAAGCAATCTTTGAGGTAAATGGCAACCTCATTTTTTTCATGAGTTATGCTCACTTTCATCTCAATGTCATAGTGAACCCACAGAATTGTCATTACTTGACTCTTGAAAATTCGAGAGAACTGCACGAAAGACCACTGCACAACCCACAGTGACTGTTTCGTGTACTGTTGGAAAAGCTGGAGTCACTGGTTCTTACATTTTAACACCATAATGAAAATACTGTGACTATGAATCCGAGCGTTACATCGAGATGATATACAACATCTTTGTCCCTGAATTACGACCTGTGTGGTTTCACCTGAAAATCATTGCCTCCCTCGGTCCTTTGATTTGTCCATATGTGATTATTCTGTATTGAGAAACCTCAAGGCGTATGTTCAGGAGCATAAACCCGTACACTGGACGATTTCAAGGAAGCTGTTCACGTGGAATTTGCCCAGATTTACAGAGCACGGCTGGAAAGTGTGTAAGCTAACTTCCAAGAACGCCTTCAGAAATATATCAATGAAAACAGACACCATACGTGGGGCGTAGTTTTCCACACTAGGTTTTGTCAAATGTTAATTCAATATGAACATATTGATGTCAATAAATTTGTTTTAAAGCTAAAATTTAAGATGTGAATTTTTCTTAAACGTCCCTCCTCTCTTCCACACCTGTATATGGTTTATTTAAATTGATCAAGGTTTGTGTAAAACCAGTCACGTATTTCACAAGTAATGTCCACGAAATTTCAAAACGTCCTGTGACTTGTTTGAATTTAGATTTTTCCGTTTTTTAGAATGGCTGACTCCCAGTTAAAGACAACCCTGTCTATCCTGCCATTTAAGCTATTTGAACCCACAAGAAGATGGATTAAGACCTTATTAAAACCAACAGTGAGAAGCGAACGAAACCCCATCAACCAGAATTTTAATGTATCATTCATTTGTATTCAAAACTCGTCTCGAAGGAAATGTTCGTATATTTGGAAGGATAAATCTAAGAACAATCTATAAAGCAATAATCTTGCCTGTTAATGATAAAAATTGTTTATTTAACATAATCGCCTTCTTTGTTAATGTACTTAATAAACCGAACATTATAATTAATATTTGAAATCATAATTGTGCATGCGTCCTTACTGAACCTTCGTAATTCGCACATCAGTGTATAATCCTCTTTCTATGCCAAATTTATCATCATAAATATAAACATTTTCTTTCATTTCAAACACATTGTATCCAAAACACCTTAATTCTATTTAAATTAAAAATTCACAGCTCATCGACTGAATTTCTCACCGATTTGTAGAAATCACCATTAGGTGTACAAATCTCATGACTGAGGCTAAATAAGCAATTAATATCAATTACACTGATTCCTGTATAGAGATGTTCTTGATGTTGTTGATAAAATAACAATTAACAAAAGATATTTAAATGATGGGAAAATATAAAGAAGACTGATGTAGAATTAAATAAGACTGCATTTAATAATGGCGGTGATGATGAGAAAATTTGAAGAGGTTGAAGAAAATGATGATTATGATGATGATAATGATGATGATAATTATGATGTAAACGTAGGAGAGAAGGTTTCTCGCAAGAGGAAAAGAAATCGCTTGAATAATAATAATAATAATAATAATAATAACAATAGTTAAGCGAAAAGCGCGATTTAAGAAACGAAAAACACATAATTTGATAAAGTTAAAAACTATTTCAACGAAATGTCTGTCTTCCTCGAGCTTTAGTTAAAGATTATCTTTTAAATTTTAAGTGTATATAAATCTACAAAAAATATAAGTTTTCTAAGGTTTATGATTGTAGAACAAGGCCGAAAAAAGTGGAGAGTATGGTCAAGGTTGGTCATTACAGGTTATCTTATATCTAGCTAATAGGATTCACGATCCATTCATTCGATACAATATACTCATCAGCATAACATTTGCCCCTTCATACACTAAAATACCTCACACAAACTGGGTAACTACTGTGAAAAATCAAATGCCAATATATACACGTGTGTAATATATATGCACGCGTGTAATGTTTGTATGTATATTAATATATATATATATAGATAGATAGATGTGTGTGTGTGTGTGTGTGTGTGTGTGTGTGTGTGTGTGTGTGTGTGTGTGTGTATTTAAATTTTATCAATGAAATAAGGGTGGGATGATGACCTCGAAAATGAAGGAATTATGTTAGTAGTAGCCGTCCATCTCACAAAAATTTGAGTAACCGATGTATTCTGTCTTCTAACAAAACCAAGAGGCTCTCTCGCAAAGCGAGAGGAAAAGAATAAAAATTATGGGCATTAGAAAATTCAAAAACTGACCCAGTCAAGATGAAAAAGGGCGGGCCAAAACAAACTGTGGATGTTGTGTATTTCGACTTGGGTCATAACAAAATCAGAAACCGGGAACAGACCGGGAATAACACTTACTCATATTAACGAGGCACGCTTGGAAGAATCTATCTTAAGCAGGGGAAGGCTTTTCAGGGAACCGCCCCGTTGTGACCTGGGGGACTTTAAAATAAAATTAAGCTTAGTCACACTCAGTCAAACCAGGCTCGCCAATGTTACCCACCTTTCGTTGAAATCTTTTGATACCAACCTCTTTCTATCAGTTTTAATCTTCACCCTGAGCTGATGCTGAAAGAATCTAATCAGATCCTGACGAGAATAGCGATCGCATTGAAAGATTTCCTTCATTCGCGTCCTCTAAATCACCATTCGAGCCGTTGCCATTAGTGTCAGAAACACCATACATTTCACCCCAGAACACGGGAGCGACAGATTGTCACACACGTAGGCACGGTCAATGAGCACGGGCTTCTCGGAAACGATATGAGCCGTCAACTCGCCGACATAGTTGCTTGTCTTGTAATGAAAAAAAAACGAATGAAACGCCGGCAGTGGCAAGGCATGCAACTGAATCTTAGTTAATATTATGGTGATCTTGTTCATCTTGGAATTTTGCGTTATTTGATTAGTTACTAAGGAGGAATCAATCAAACAGATTAGTATAATAATAATAATAATAATAATAATAAGAAGAAGAAGAAGAAGAGGAGGAAGAAGAAGATTGTCATCCTTTCAGAAGTGAAAAAATTATCATTAGAGGAAAAAAGTTTTATCAGATAACCAATAAAGAAACATGACCAAAATCTGGAGGGAAGACACCACAAGACGAGAGTAATACAAGGGCTTACCAAATAAACCACCTGACAGGGCAAAATAGGCGCTACAAAAAAAGGAACGTTTTATGTCATGTCTATCCACAGTCTTTTACTTCTTATTATTTGTAAATCGTCATGGTTTCTTAGGGAAGACAGAAGAGTAGTTTCAGCGAATTTTCTCAGGGATTTGAATTTAGAAGAGACTTTTCATTCAAATCTAGAGAGAACATTCTACTCTGCTATTTAACCTATATCCAATGTGGGACAAGAATTTGATCCATCTTTTTTCCAGGGTTATTTTTATTGGAGGAAGGGAAAGATTGTACTAGAATTTGAGCACTGCTAGTCGATTCCACCTTGCGCACTGAAAAAGCCTAAAAATACTCTCTGATTTTTTTAGTCGTCAATAATATAAAGCCATTACACAGAATAGTTTACAACTAAATGAAAGCCAAAATATATGACGCGTTAAAATATCTTTTGTGTGAAGAAAGTGATGAAATTCTCAATTATATAAATAAAATTGACGAATTATCCCAGAAGGATAAGAAAAGGCGACACAGCTAAGATGAAACAATGTTTCAATAGGAATGGTGTGAACAATTTTATCTCACCTATGAAAACACAGAGTAAAAAAAAATAGAAATATATTTTAATATTTTTAGAAGGTTGTCATTTAAAACGATTAGGCTATCCAGACCGTAAAATTTCACCCTCACATTTAAATAAAATAAATAATCATCTGTAGATATTAGTGTTCCAATACTTCATAGAATAAGATATTGAGAATTACCATGACTTGAAACCCACTAGAAACCACCAGATATTGTCATAAACAAACATCATAATTTCCATGTAGTCCAAGCACAAAGTTTTACCATTCAGATACTGCATATATATATATATATATATATATATATATATATATATATATATATATATATATATATATATATATATATATATATATATATATAAACCAAGTATGGGATTTGTATACGGAATAAATTCCAATAACCAAAAACTACTATACTTAAAAGAGTGCTCAATACATAATAGAGCGAATATAATTATCTATTTAATAATTGAAACATAAATATGATATAAAATCACTACAAAAATAGCCATTTTGTTTCAACACTTCCGGAAAACGCTCATGTAACAGCGTTTCCCCCTTCCGAAGGATTGTTAATTATTTTGAAACTTTTAAAACCATTTGTCTACATTCAACATCATCACTTGTTAAAACCCGGAGGTGTTGAAACAAAATGGCTATTTTGTAGTGATTTTATAACATATTTATGTTCTAATTTTTAAATAAATAATTAATATATATATATATATATATATATATATATATATATATATATATATATATATATTATCACCACGCACAGACACGTTTTACTACTGTCACTGCAATCAAAAAGAATATAACAAATTAAGAGTAAAGAGACCCAAATAATAACAATATTACCGACTGTAAATACACGTCAAAAACATTATTTTATACCGTCAAACTTTATTGAATCCACTCTTAATTAATATAACGCATGTTTACCTAAATACACTTCCATACATACAACAATATTTATGGTTTTTCATATAGGCTTGGAATTCATTCTCTCCTTGAATTCTGAATGTCATAAATTATACTAACATTGGTTTAAAAGAGTTGAATGCAGGGGACACATGATTTGATTTCCCCCTTCTGCTCCTCCTCCTCACCTTCTACCACACCTCACGTCATGGGTTTATTCATTTATTTTTTTAATTATTGCGTTCATATTTTTTAAATAAAGCGTTATATATATATATATATATATATATATATATATATATATATATATATAGAGAGAGAGAGAGAGAGAGAGAGAGGTACAGTAATGTTTAAACTCGGATTGAAGAACTGGTGGAGAGAGTCGGGTCCATTACATTCACTTACGTTCTTATAGCCTTGTAAAAGTTATCAATCTTCTTCTTCTCTACCAAAATATGGGTAAATAGCATGACAAACTGGGTTCTATAGCTTTGGGTGGCAGCCAGTCTAGGAGACGTTTGTGATCCGTCAGGCAGTCTTGCACTAGAAACACCATTTTTACTGCGGCTGCAGTACACGTGGAGCGACTACGACCCTAATGGGTTACAGGATCGTGATCATGAATATATATATATATATATATATATATATATATATATATCAGACAAGTCTCAGCTCAAAGATTTACCATTAAAATAGAAAATATCGCTGAGACAGAGAAACAAGCGAGAAAGTAAATCAAGTATAGTCGGGATATAGTGGCTTCCTCAAAAAGATGTTCAACCAGCTAATCACGCTGATTAAAATTCAAAATGCAAATTCTTTGTTTTAGCCTTTTATAATTAAACGCACATCATTTGTTTATAAAATAGAAACCGCCCTTGACATCCGATAAAAGCAAATAGCTAGGGAATTTGAAATTCAGCCAGATCATTATATCTAGGCCAGAAGATTAATTGCTGTCAACAAAGAATTTAAACTGTCCTAATTATTACTTGCAACTATTCCAGCAGAACAAAGACCAAGAACATAAAGAATGGAAGAGTTCATTGAAAAAATAGGTAGTTTACAAATGTGGATATGGCTTCTAATCTCTGAGGGGAGAATGTAGATAAGAGGGTAAGAACTGGATGACCCAAATCATGGCAAACCGATGATTGGTGATAATATTCAGAAAAGTGCAAGAGAATTTCCAAATTACGCAGCCACTTGAACCTTCGTAATGACCAAATGAAATTTCTAGCTTTTCATATTTATTGGATTAGGTAATATTTATGGCGACATTTTAGGATTATGCTGATTAATCAATTTCTCATGCGCAGTTTATACATAAGTGTTTGTTTGTTGTGCATTATATACGCGCACACACAAACACACACACACACATATATACATATATATGTGTGTGTGTATGTGCGTTTGAAATTGCTTGAATGCAAGTCAGTTCAACATAGTACTATACAAAATCTTTATTTTGTATGGAAGTTTACCAACTGCAATAAATATATTCTTATAATCGAAAAACTACACTATAGGTAGAATGTATATGTTCCTCTTACATTTCTTTAAAAACAACTTAAAATGAGATCTACTTGTATTTTGAAGGAAACATTGCAGTAACTGCAGTGAATTTGCTTTTATTTTTCAGTTTTTTTACCAGGTTCCTCTTACTATGAAAACAATTATATGAATTTGTATTTTCGCAATACATTTTGCTAAATTATGAATATATTTTATAAGAAACATTGTATTTTTTCACCGTTAACTTCCCCTGTAGACTTTTTAGACTTACGAAAGGGCTGAAGATTTCATTCACATCAAGGAAATTTCAAAGATAACCAAAGCGTGAGAGTGAGGTTTTTTCAGTAATTGAAGAATGCTTGGGGCGGACTGCAATCTACTTATTTTCAAAATCATTTGAAAAGAATATTAAGAATTTGTATAGCAGTAATTAAAGAACGTGGGTGTGATATTGAGGAAAACAAAATATGATCTTGTTATATGATCAATTTTTGTAGTTAAGTGATTTCTCCTTTTCGAAATAAAAGCAAATACACTGTAGTTTTGACAACTGATCTGCTATTTTTTATATACAATAGTATATATATATATATATATATATATATATATATATATATATATATATATATATAACTTCTTTTTATGTATATATGAAAAATGAAATATGTACTAAATCCAAATTGATATAACAAAACTACCGAATATGTGAATATTACTGATAATCCTTTCACTTTTGCCTAGAAAAGAAACAAGAATTATATATTAAATGAAAACTATAGTAAGCTGCAAAAAAAAATCCATCGTTGTTCAGGTAAAATAACAGATATCGGCGAGGAAAGTGATATCAGTGAGCCGAGTTCAAATTCCAACCCGGTATCCAGCGTTCGATTTAGCACAAATTAATTTAGGTAAAGTTTGAATCTGTCTCTTCTCCCGCAACATATAGGTTAAGTTAATAGGTAGACTGCGCTTTTTAACCTTGAGTGGAAACTAGTCTAAAAGAAGGAATAATCGAAAATTTTAAAACATGGTGAAGGCAATGGGAAACAACTTTAATATTTCTTCCAATGTGCCAAGGTATTATGCAGGCACTAACGAAAAAGACAAACATTAATGAAAGACTCCCAAGTTTCCACTTAGTCCGCTAATAAAGACAGAAAAAACGATAGCAGGTTTTCAACATCAGCAGAAGCTGTACCAAAAGAGAACCTTAAGTGGAGAAAACACACAACAACAAACAGGTTTGTCAACACGGATCATAGCCTAGTGGATTAAACCGTTGATTCGTACATTTAGTGACATACTAATTGTGAATACAATCATTGAACTGTGGAGTGTGTGCTCGAAGTTACTTGAGACATAGCGTGTAGTAACAGAGCAGCACTAAAATAAGAAATAGACGTATTATTCCTAGACATGAGCAGTGGAACGAGAAGAATCTACTCTCGTAGATTAAATAAACGGTTCACTTGGAAATTCTTCAAGTTTATCCGAATAGAACAGCGGCCGAAAATTTGTGATAACTACAACAAAGATGAGGATGTCCGTATGTAAATAATGTAACTGATGATAACTGCTCATCTTAGAAAATCCGAATGAAATCTAAAATATCCTTCTCAAATTATTCATGATCAAACCTAGATGAAATATCATTGGAGCAAATTGTCATATATACATAGATCCATGACTTAATATATACCAAAATAATTCTTGATACCAAAATCTCAGTTTAATTCATTATATATCCTATATACTTCCTACATATTATCGTACAGATAACAAACATCATCCTGTGAGACATTATTAAAACATTATTAGACATTGCTTGTAGTCATAGTTTGATAATGGAAGTGGCTAGACTAGTCCTGGGTATAACGATAAACTACATCGGGCAGTAAGATCCAAAGATTGAATGTTTTGTGGAGCGTAAAAACATTTCTTAATTACTGTTGTTCCCAGATCCATCCTGACCCAGGGTGGTAGCACCTGTTAGTGTCTCAGCTATGGACAATTAGTGAGTCCCTTTAACAAGATGAAAAGACAATGAAAGTATAAAATACATGTTTATATAAAATTACCAGTAATACCATGAATAATAAATTGAGCAATACATTTTATAGAAAAATGACCAGCAATACATTTTATGCGTACTAGATGGCATGAAACCTCGTTCAAAATATTAGATATCGGCATTAAATAACCCTTGTAGGTTGATATGCTCTTAAAAAAAAAATCAGTCAACTAAATAACGCAACATGATATTAATCCACATACTATCCGACAATTTGTTAATGAAATCAAACTATATTCGAAAATATAGCTTTAACAAAACTACAATTTAAAATGCACATATCATCGCCTCTAGTAATTATGTCCACACAAACATGTATATGCACAAAAGCTGAGTTTCATCTACCTTGTCCTCACCTGTGAAAGCAATATATGTCATTTTTATTACTTCAAAGTTCACAACAAATGAAATTTTGGCATTAAATGATCCATCTTGAGTTTATATGTCGTTAAATAAACAAATGGTCAGACGTCATCAAGCCGAGTCCCTTACATAATCAGTAATAGGGAAATCTAAATATCAATAGAAACATATGAAGGACCATTATTGTGCTGGGATAACAGACGCCATCGTGTTAGATGAATGAAGAGATTGAACAGTATTCTGGATGCAATTAGCTCTGTTCAAAATTCCATCTACCAATAGCGAACAAGACTGGTAACATATCATACGATCGCTGTTATGTCAGAGTCTGGATCTCTGCGACATAAGAGAAGAAACTAAGATTTGGTATATTCATGCTATACACTAAACCAACGCAGTGATATTCAGTTTTACGATGTATATGTCTATTACATGTACACGAATGCAATGTGACACGTCTATTTAAGAACACATGTGTAAATTCAGATAAGGTGTCGCTTCTTAGTTCTACGTTGTTTCGGCAAAAGATCATCAGATTCATTAAAATAAAAGCTGTTGTAATCGGTAAATAACAAACTGCACGATTTCATCCCGCATTTGATCCGCGCTTGACACCACTTGAGACGTGTACATGGTTTTTGTCTTGTAAGTAGAGATCTGACTAGAAACATGCGTTTCAGCAGTCCTCTAATAGACAATTATTAACGCTCCATTTCTGGGGCCACGTTTCGTCTTTCTGTGGTGTAGACACTGTGTTGTTTGCGATTGCTGCACTTACAAATCAAGTAGGTCAATATCTATCCCTCCAGAATCTGTTTCACCTACAAACGCCGCACCATATCCGAAATGCGCAGTAGCTCTTAGAAATGACCACTCAGCCTTTCGAAGACCAATAAACCGATCCTTCTCAGAAGGCTGTAATTGAACAAAAAATAGCACCTGTGTGTTTCCGTCTTGCACTGGATGCTTTCACAATATTGAACATTATCGGAGCATGCAATTGCATCTGAAACTCACAAATAAACGTCGTATTATAATGAATATTACTATATATATGATAAGATTATTGGAGACTTCGATAATTGACTCAGACTATCTATCGTCAATCAGCACGTACATACAGGGACTCCGTTCATAATCGGCTTCATTCTTCATAATGATGTCATGTCATTTTAAGTCAGTTTTTCAACTATTATGAAATCAAGGACAGTTGCGCTGCAATGAAACGGTAACACACATAGTTTCTATTGCGATTCTCCAATTCTATACGAGACGGTTACTAGGTCGAAGTCAAAATAGTTTTGTGCTAAAGACAGTCACGCGATTTATTGAATGGATTTTGACAATACTTTATATGATTTTCAATTTTGAAGAAATAAAACGACAAGAATTAAGTCGACAGGAAGAAACATGAATGGAAAAGAGAAGAGGAAGGTGTCTCTTTGATTTGAAATTTAGTTGAAGAGTCGAATTTCTAAAAAGAGATTAATGATCATGACAATGAAATTTGGTCAATAGTTGCTGTGTGCAAGAGAAAATGTGGAAGAATCAAACAATAAAAATGGCGGTGTCAGACAGTTTTACTGTTTATATATATATATATATATATATATATATATATATATATATATATATATGCTTGTATGTACATGTGTATGTGTGTGATCAAATAATTCTGAGAAATTGAGCAGTGAATGAGAACTGTACATTCGGTCGCATTTACCTCACGATAATAAATGACATCTTGAAAAATGCGTACATGGCGGCACACAAGCGGTAGCGGAACGTATATATATATATATATATATATATATATATATATATATATGTGTGTGTGTGTGTGTGTGTGTGTGTGTATAATGTTGCATAGTCAGTGCCGGTGGCAATAAATGAGTGATCGATGTAAGATAAGAGTTAAGAACAAAAAAGAACTGTCTAATTATCTTCACAAGAGGTTATAAATATTAATATTACAATTTTACAGCGGTCATTTCTCAACTTGGGTTTTGCCAGTTGTCGGATGAATGAAACTCCATACAGTGAAGAACACATGTATAATTATTATTATTAATAGTATTATATATATATATATATATATATATATATATATATATATATATATATATATATGTGTGTGTGTGTGTGTGTGTGTGTGTGTGTGTGTGTGTGTGTGTGCGTTACCATTTTTTAATGGGAAAACGTGTTTGTGTCGCTACGTCTGTTTTTGTTTTTTTCAATCAACTTAAATCGAGAAGTCCTCTTCCTCTATGTGATGTGACGCTTCAGGACGTCTGTGTCCATAGCTTTCCATAGCTTTCTATATCTCTTGGTTCTTATCTGCATTTCTCCTTCATCCAACTTCGCACAAGGTTGTCAGGTGGGTGGTTCGTTGCCTTCCTCTATCTTGCTCTCGATATGATGTGTCCAACGAATTTCAACTGCCTCTTTTAATGTAAGTGTTTACATTTGTTCCCACTTATTTCAAGTCTTCTTTGTTGCTTACTCGTATCTTCTATTGATGTTTCTTTTTTTATACTTCTGTAGAAACACATTTCTGTTGCCTCCAGTTTCCACTTCATCTGTGAGGCGATTGTCCATCATTCTCAACTACAGAAGTAGATTGATATCGCATGGAAATTCAGCTTTCTATTCTTTGTTCCTAACGAAAAAGTTGTTTCTTCTTTGTTTCTTTTTTGGAATACATCTTTCGCAAATATACTAAACATTCAGATTTCGCTGCCTCATTTTCCATAAAGGAATCAAATTTTTTTCCAAATGTCCATCAGGGAAACCACGCCTATTTCCAAAGCGTGCCGTTACCAATTTATCCATAGGAGACCATTTTCAGTTACCTATTTAACGAAATATCTCTCACTGGGACTTCTACGAATCTGTATCTGCTACCGTCAGTTTCGTCCACGATAAGTAAACAGTAATTTTTCGCATTTCTTATTACACTAATGGTTATAATTTTTAATTATTTTTCAATGTTTCAGAAAATTAAAAAAAACGTGTAAGTAACTCAAACACGTTTACCCACTAAAAGTCAAATGTAATAGTAATGAAAATAATGTCAGTTTAAAAGGTTATATTTAAAATTTACTGTAATATATATATCCTAAGTAAACCAAGAATACAGTGGCCCAAAGGTAACCGGAAGACTGTTTGGACTAATCTTGACAAAGAGCTTTCTTTTATCCTTAATAACAATCTTAAGGGTCACATAGGGCAAAAGATCAGTTCCTTTTGTAGAATAATATACGACGAGTGATTTGAACCGGTAATGGAAAAGATAAAAAGAGGAAAACGACCAAATCGACGACAAATATAGAAAGGAAAGTTAAGATCAGAACAAACATTAGTGAAATATTATGCGCGCATCATCACGACCTAACATGCGCAGGTGAAATATTTGCATAGCCGTTTATAACGATTTTTAAGAGCGCGTCAATAACGGCAAACGCGTTCAGGAACTTTCATTACGGACAGAAGCTGCAAAGAGAAACAATCGTTTTATTTATTTCATTAAGAATTTGCAAAAGAGGAACAATTAATTATTTTTTTTCATACCCTGCCTGGTGGCAAATGCTGCTGGTGGCGCCTGGGGTGGCGGTCCCGCCATAGCCACCGAAACCGTGAGATCACCCCTGGTCGGCGGCTGATGAAGTCAGGGTATCGCACGTGCTAACACACGTTGTATGTTAAATATTAAATATATATATATATATATATATATATATATATATATATATATATATATATATTGGTTGGACGTGAGAATTAAACAACACGTACCTGCGATAATACTAAACAAAAAATTTTCTTCGGGCGATACCATTCGTAACACGTATGGGTCTTCCATTGCGGATCATTTTATAAAGAATCCAACTTGTGCGATGGATTTCAGTGTGAACTGGTTTTCCGTCTTGGCCAGTTCGCACTCCTTTTCCATCTTAAGGTGTTGGAGTCGCTTTACATCAGGTCAGGCAGCCTTCTCTTTGCAAACAAAAGATTGTTTGCTTGGACTTGCTGTTCTGCGCTTCTAGCAGCTTGGTTGGTATAATTTTATTTTTATTTTTTTTTATTTTTTTTTTCCCTGTCCATTCATTCATGTCACCCATGACAGACTTTTTTCTTTTCCTCATAATCTAAATTCCCCGTTAACAGTTCTGACGAGAGGGGACGAAACCGGTCGACTGGTGTGTGTTTTATTTTAAACTTATCATGGCCTGCAATACAACATTTCTAGTTTTTAATGCCTTAATACGCTTTTGTACCGTCTCAAACCTATTTAAATATATATATATATATATATATATATATATATAAACCAACGGGCCCCCAGTATTTAATGGACAAAATCCACAGAAATGGTAGTATCCAGCTGAAACTCAAAACGACGTAGCGAGCAAAATTTGTTAGTTCCAGAATTAGCCGCTGTTTACTGGCGCAATCAACAATAGCCGTTGTTGTTCGCTTGAGCGCTCGTCGTGTAGACACTTGAATCTTCTGTCGAACACGTTATACTGATTTTGGCAGAGTATACAGTATTTTCTTTCGTCAAACCTTTCACTATTGCATCCAATCGTAACGGAGGTGAGAAAAGGAAGAACACTAACCTTAGTATTGGTGACAAATTGGAACTTCTTAAGAAGCAAGAATCGGGAGATTTCCGTGGCCAACGTATGTGAGTAAACAGAGTGAAAACCAAACTGTAAGTGACATACGTAGGAGTAAGGAAAAACTCTAAGCTTTTGAAGTGTAGTTTGATGTGGGCCCTACCAAAGACAAAAAAGGTGTTGTTCATAAGCATAAGCACATGAAAGTGTGTCAAAGTAGGCATCGGGATGAATCTGTTTACTAGTGGGTTGTGCAACAGAGAGCAATGAAGGTGAACGTGTGTAGGGTTGAGATTCTTGATGCAAAAAAGAAATCGGAATCTTTGGCTATCACTTTCAAGAGCAGTACAAGTTGTCTGTGGTGATCAACACGGTATCCATAATAAAGTGGTACAAGCTGTAAGTGCTAGTTGCGATAAAGATGTCGTGTTCTCAAGCACTGTATTGATGCATTAGTTGTGCATTATTACAACACAAAAAACGTATGGTTCAATATTGGCATCTTCAGTGAATGGTTTTTGCAAGTATTTCATTCCTGAAGTGTGTCGTTTTCAAAAAGTAAGGGTCCATAGCTTTCCACAACCTCCTATATTTCATGGTTCTTACCTGTGTTTTTCTTTCAGCTAACCTCGCACAAGTTCGTCAGGGCAGTTGCCCGTGGCATTCTTCTCTTTTGCACTTGATATGGTCTTTGATGTTTATATTTCTCAAGCTCTCCTTCCTTATGATGTATCCAGTGAATTTCAACTGCCTCTTTTTGAATTTAAGTTTTTACATGTGTGTACATTTGTATTACGTATCGTTCCTGAAGATGTAAAGGCAGTTCTCATAATCAATGTCCCAGCCCAACCGGATGTAGATCGAATAGTTAGGGTTAATGGGCGTATCCTTGTTTTTTTTCCTCCTCACTAACGCAATAGCATTGATACAACCAATGGATCAAGAGGTAATAATGGCGTGCAAATGCCTGTATCAGAGAAAATATCTTGAAGTCTTGATCGTCTTGGAGGAAGAGATAGATCTAATACAATAGACAAGAGGACAGCGCATCAGGAGTTACAGCCTCAAGTCAAGAATCTACAACTTCATGTCTGCGTGGAAATAAGTCAAGTTAACAACTCTTTCTAATTGATGGAAAAAGTTAATGTTGAACGAAGACCTTGACCTAGTCTTTGAGTGTTTTGAATCTAGTGATTTTTATAGCTTATTGGTTCGTAATGAAGAAACAGAAGTAAGACTTCAAGATGTGGAGAATGATGCCGACCCCGGGTATCGAGTCCTTTCAATTGGGAACATAGCAGATTCTCTTGGAGATGGTTCGTCAGCCAGATGTAGAAGTGGTTCGGAGGAAGAGGTGATGGAACGAACGAGAATGTCTAACGTGCGTGATTCTGTTGACACTCTCCTAAAATTTGTTCATCTGCCGAAGAATCGGGAAATTAAGGCGTATTATCAACACCTTCGAACATTAAGGAAATGGAAAATTCACGAACAGTATCAAAGTGGGAAACAATTAAAGTTGGATTCGTTCTTCCAGCCCAAAGAGACGACGCATGAAAGCGACCGCGACTAGCCACCACCACCACAACAACAACAACTTTTTCCCACTAGTTCGCAATTATCACCCCTCCCAAGCATCAGTACTGCTTCGGAGTAGTTCCATGGCTTCCAGTAATTACTAATGTGAGACCCCGCTATAAGATCACAGCACTTTCAAAACAGTATTAGACTATCACAGCAATATTTAAAGGTATGTTTAGGTAAACTTTAGAACTTTTCAAACTTTATTTAAAGGTAAATTTAAAATGTAATATATACAGCATCTCTATCTATATATAACTGTGTGTATGTAATTTATTTTAAGTTACTATAAAGTAACGTAAAAATAAAATACACGTATATATATACGTTATTTACATTTATTTACAAACATTTTGTACCATATTGGATGTTTTTTATTACGAAAAAAATGATTCACATTAACAGACAAACGGCTTTAACGAACGACCCTCCCCACTATTAATGTGTTAAATTGAATTTTTATATATATATATATATATATATATATATATATATATATATATATATATATATATATAAAAGGCTGTATGTGTGTGTGTGTGTGCAACGAATGCACGGCCGCAATTTTCGACGGATTTGCACCAAAAATTACATGCACATGCGACGTTGCATTTCCCAATTCCCATCGATAGTGGAAATAATCATTTTTTTTTCATGTATCTACGGCAGTTTTCCTGTAGTTTGCGGCCATTTTCTACTGGCCAGAGTGAGAGCCTATAGCTGGCTGCCACGAATAGGCAAGAAGATTCTATTAGCCAGCGTGAGAGCCAACAGCTGACTGACACGAATGTTAACTAGCATGCTAGCATGCAAAAAAAATCGATAGCTGCATTCGTCACAAGTGGGAAAAATTTAAATCTACATGGCACTTTACTCAAATTGGCTCATTCGCTTGCTTAAACTCAACGTTGATTCTGATTCCGCAGAACTGGGTTGGGTGTGAAAAAGTATTTGTTGTTAACATTCTTTTTTCATTCGGTTTTTCCAGTTACGAGTCATTTTTTAAAGCTGATCGTTTTGTGTTCATTTTGTTTAGTTCTTTTTTCGTAACAGATTTAATATTTAGTATAGAGCTTAGAAAAATTTCGCAGTGTGAGATAGGCAAGAAGTAAGGCATATAGCAACATCAGCACGGCAAAGGGCACTCCTTTAAAGGCGAGGAAGGGCAAAAATATTTTAAGTCAAGTGATAGCGATTGCGGTACGATTTTGAATCAACCACGGGCAACGCCGAGGCCATGCTGCTAGTATATATATATATATATATATATATATATATATATATATAATTATATATAATATGTGTGAGAGAGAGAGAGAGTTAAGTGTAAAATGTAGATCAAATATAAATGGGGAAGCGACAGGATAAAATAAAAGAACAAATATTAATCTAATATGTTTCACTTTTATCAAAGCTTCTTCAGAGATTGACAGAAAACAGACAAAAATGCAGAAAACACTGATTCTTTTAATTATGTTTGGATCGGTTGTCGTTGGTCAGACACGTATCACGTCTATTAAAACCTTGGATAATTCTATATGTATGCACTTTGTGAAAATTCTTGTATGTTTAAGTGGACTACAAGTGGTAATGTGTATTTGTAATTGTGTGTATTTGTCTAATAGAGTTTTGTTTATCTTCCCCATTGTTTACCAACCCTCGCTGCGGGGAGTTGCAGGGTTCTGATTTTATGGTTCGCGTCTATTGGAAAGTATTCAATGTATTAGATAGATACTTTAGATATTTTAAAGAATGGATTCAAGGAAGGATGGCAACATAATGCAATATTTTCGTCTGTTTATAGCTGGCAATAATATCATTAAGTTTTCAATGTATATTTTCCTTCAAGTATTATGTTCTTTTTAAATTACGGTGGCATAAATAAAATCAAAGCTTTATTTCGATGCAAAAAGAGCGTGTTAGATCGATTGTCTAAACTCACGTCTCTCTTGTATTCGTAGATGCGGGCTTTTAGATCATGTGATGTCTCTTCCCGCATAAACGTTTTTGCATTGTAATCAATTTATGTGACAAAGCCCACCATTTGAATATATATATATATATATATATATATATATATATATATATATATATATAGATAGATAGATAGATAGATAGATAGATAATATTAGTGGTAAATATGCACATACATATGCAATCATATATCTCAAATATATAAATATACATATATATGCATACATACACATACATATATATTTGTATAAAAAATAAATCCAAGAGGATAGAATCCAGGTAGAACTCAATGTCCAGGACAGAGTAAGGATATAATATTAAGGCTTAAACACTAATATTCCATGGTTATAATTTATTCCATTGGAATCGTAAATACGATCCAATTCATCAGACTTACAAATTCAAAAAGAAAACAGAAAAAACAACTCCGAGAATAAAAAATAAAATTTAGTGAGAGTGTATGTATAAGAGTGTGGGACGAATGTTAGAGTAAATGAAAGCTATAGGGAGGGGTAACAGGACAGGAAGGTCTAAAGATGAAGGGGGGCGTTAAAATTTAACAGGGAGAAGTTTTAAAGAGGGTAGTCAAAGGCGATTTATGTGAGAGAAATATGAATATTCGCGGATGTCTAATACATTAAAGATATACAGGAAAATATATATTTTGTGGTGACATACACACAGAATAGACGATTTAATCTTAAAGATCAGAAAATGAGAGAGGGTGAAGAAAAGAAAACAAAAAGGGGTGGGGGAGAGACATGTGGTGGTGGGGGGGAACTAAAACCGCAGGGCATTTATAAAAGGGCCGGTGTGTAATCAAGAAAAGTTGACAAAAGTAATATCGATGACAAGTTACAAATCAAATATAAACATATAAAAAAACAAACATAACGATTATCTAATCTAGCAAGGACCTATACTTCTATGTTCAAAAACACATGTGTATACACACATACACAACAACATATTTATATTTACACACATACCCATATATATACACATACCATACACACACACACACACACATATATATATATATATATATATATATATATATATATATATATATATATATATACACACATACATACATACATATACACATCCACTTCTACATATATATATATATATATATTTACACACATATACATACACGTTTTTTTTCTTTTCATTTCCTCCCACACATACACATTCACTAAATTTTATTCCCGGAGTTGTTTTTTTTCTGTTTTCTTTTTGAATTTGTAGATCTGATAAATTGGATCGTATTTACGATTTCAATGGAATAAATTTTATATATATATTTATTTTTTTTGTTTTTTTTTATATTTTTATTTTTTATATATATATATATATATATATATATATATATATATATATAATGTCTGTGTGTGTTTTGTGTGTGTTTTTGCTAGATTTGTATCTATTGCATTCTTTTTTGTATCATGTTCAACTAATTATAATAATTTATGTTGTTACACTCTGCACTTTTTTTCTCTTCGATTCCTGTCATTCTATTTGATTGTCATGGAAAAGCTCACATATTTGGGAAGGATTTTAGAACAATCCAGAACCTAATCTGTGAACAAGACGCTTATATATGAATTAAAAATGAACTCAGAAAATTTAACCAAAGGCCTGGAACACCGTACAAATTACAAATTAAAGATACCAAAATTAAACAAGAAATACAGTTTAAATTTCTTTGACGTGTTTTTACACAGAACGGATAGTCAGACATTAAATTCGATGGCGTATTTGGGGTAGCGTAGAACACCTTCTAAAGTAAAATTATTGAACAGAATATTGTTACAAGCAAAGAATATAATACTGGACTGTTATTTAATATCAATCCTACTTGTACTGCTCTTGGCAGTGAATGTGAGATAATTTCCTCAAAGATGAAGAAGTTACTTGAATCAACAGAAATGTGGTTTCTTTCTTCGAGAGGGCATGCGAGGAGGATTTGTTTTTACCTTCTAGCCTTTGTATAAATTCACAGGACCTACAAGACAGTAAATGGTTTGAATACAGAGTTATGCTTCTCTCACTAGCAAATTATTTTACTCGCTGTTTCTACCTCTTCGTCTTGTCTTCATTGTGTTGTGTGCATGTCAAATTTCAAAATGTCTTCCTTATGCTTCCCAGAAATTGTATTATGTTGTCACACAAGAAATGAGGCATTTTTGGTTGGTTGTTGATACGGTCGTCTATCGAAGTTAATTCCTTAGTACATTAAAAAATCTTGACTTATACCCTGACTCATTTTATTCCTAGATAATTTTCCTTCAATATTTTGTTACTAATAAGCCCAATAAAAATGATTACAATAAAACAATGTCGGGTAATCTTACTTTATTAGTAAAAACTGGGTCAATCTACCTCTGAACCATTTCGGAATATCAAGATAGCCTTTGGTAATGGTATTGTTCAAATCATAACTCTACAGAGATTGTTTCGGGAGTTTTGTTTGTGAGATTATAGTCTTCAGAATAAACCAAGGAGAAGACCACGATAGACATGAACAAAAGAATGCCCTGGTGGATTAAAATCTAAAAACTACAGTCCGAAAAATTGCATCAGAATTCGAAACATCTCGCACAACTCTCGCGGCACTTGAAAGCAATTGGAAATGTAGAGAAACTGGGTTGGTTTGTTTCACATTAACTGAATGAGACTCAAAATCTGTTGCTTTGAGGTGTGATCTCTGTCCCTTGTCCGACTGGAAAAAGCACCATTTTTGTATCGAATCATTAAATGCGATGAGAAATGTATACTCTTTGACAACAGTAAGAGAGTAGGGTAGTGGTTAGTTGCAAGATCAAAAAAATTACCCCAAATATTTAATGCGCCCTACACAATTAATGGTTATTGTATGGTGGTCTTTCAAAGGGTTATTCATTATTCTTTATTGTCTTAAAAGAAAACAATAATGGCAACCTCATATTGTGGAGAAACTGTATGTAAACATGAAAAATTGAAAAAGAAACATCTTTGACTTATTAATAGGGATGGCACAATTTTGCTGCACAACAGCACACGCTACTCAATCAACTGTCCAAAAGGTGCATGGACTAAATTATGAAATTATGCCTCATCCTCCACATTCACTTGATATCTCTTCTACTAATTATCACTTATTTAAGCATTTTGAGCTTTTCAGACGCAATAAATCATTTTCGTATAAAGAAGCATGAGGTAAACGAAGCATTTGTATCGTTTACCACATCAAAGGAATTAAAGAGTTTAGAGGTACGTTGAAGAACAGTCATTCATCAATATGTTATATAATTTAACTAAATAAATTTCTTATTTGCCATATCAGAAGCGTTTTCTTCATTTCCTATAAAGCATGTCATTTCATGTGATATTATAATGTTTATTTCTCTCTGATTCTAAAAATGCGTCTTTTTATTTCCATTTTCTTTAGTTTTATGCTTCCTCCCAGGTATTCTCGACATCTGTATTGACTCAAAAGTCCCTTTTGTTTATGAATAAATTGTCCATTATTCATTGCCGTGTAGTTGGATTGATATCCGATGGTATTTCAGCAAGATTATCATTGCTATAACGACCATTTCCTATTTTACTTCATTGATACATATGGCCTAGTTCCGAACACTGAAATTATTTCACCGGAAAATCAATTAAGATTAATATTAGTAAGTAGAGGATTAGCCTCTGTTTTCTGTTTACCATTCCTTCTAATACATTTTTATTCTCTTTCACTCCCAGTATACCCTTGCGTCTTAGTAGCAATATTCCCTTGCTTGGGGGTGAAGATAATCGAGGTAATTACATAAACCGAAGAACACTAAGTTAGAGACAATAATGTCATAAATGGTTTATTCTTTCCAATTTTAGAAATTAATTCAAACTTATGAAGCCTATAGGAACTAATGTGAAGAAGTTATGTCTCTGTAGCAATTCGGCAATGACCAATATGGTGTTTGAACAGGGTTTAACACTACCAACTGAATTATTGCTGAGAAGTGGAAAATTCTATCTCTCTCTCTCCCCTTCTCGTTCTCTCTCTGTTTGGGGGAGATGTACCCAAACTGTCAGTAGAATATTAGACAAACTAATAGTGATTTGAGTGAGAGTTTCTACTGAATGAAATGAAATGGAACATAGCTTCATATCCAATTTCCGTTTGCAAATCGAGCCGAGCTTCTCGGCTTGACGGTCGAACTCTCTGCCTCTGAGCAGACAGGAACCCGGACGAGGCTCCGCCGAAGGGCAGTGTCTCGTTCGGGGAGGTTGACCAACACGATCCCGTTTATACGGGTTCTACGGGTATTTTTTGGTCGATCCTACGGGCTCGGGAATCCCACGTTAAACTCGGCCTTGTGCCACATGCAACCCTCGTGGGGGGTGGCTACATACCATATCCAATTTCCGTTTAAATCTAGAGCTACTCAGGCCGTCATTCTATGTACTTTACAGCGTACACTGTATTTCATGGTGTTTTCCTATCGTCAACCAATTCCAGCATTAATATCGATTGGGAACCAATTACTGCTCCTCGCTTGAACCAGAGAAAATTACTATTGGACTATATGAAGAATCATGTCTTCAAATCTATAGGGTAGACTGTTACATGCTTAGATGAGATTAATCCAAACTGTCGGTAAATTATTAGACAAACTGATAGTGACACAGAAATTATTTGTGGGAGGTTGTATTTCTCTTCTCAGACCTACTGGTGAAATTAGAAATTATCTTGACAGGTGTGACATATACAGATCTTGTTGCTATCAATTCGCATCCCTTTCTACTCGCTTTGTTTTCTCAAAGTTTGTAGTTTGTCCATTAAGATTCTTCATGTTCGGTTGACAGGGAACTGTTTCTAGGAACCTTGTTCGAGTTTCATGTACACTAGAGACTCTAAATATCACCGTATATCACCATTGAATATTCAATTTTGACAACTTATCAGCGTGCGTGATTAACAAAACTTACTCAATGGCGTGAGCGCACAGCAGGCTTTATACCACACTGCGAAGCTTCTGTCACTCTGGCGAAAGAAAGAACTAAACGTTCTGTAAATGTCTCTAAATTTAATTGTTTTAATTTATTAACCTAATTGAAAGTTATATATGGAAAATAGATTAATAAAATGTATTCTTTAGACATAAAAAAACAGATCATATATATGGATATAAAAAAGATTTATAAAGACAGATCTCACTGAAAGATTGATAGAGAAACAGGAAGAAAGGGAATTGGCAGATTCAAAGACATTGAAAACTCTTCTACAACTTTCATCACTACTTAGGAAAAGAAAATAAAATAAACTGATCAAAACTGGCATTTCTTTGATGCATGATACTAATTGATTTTTTCCCTAGAGCCCGTCAAAAGCTCATATCGCTTGGACGAAATATTAAACTATATGAATCATGATCTAGGAGTCATGGAGAATATGAGATTCTTGTAAGCCAATCTCAATAAGGCACACACACACACACGCACTCACGCACAGACACACAGACATATACACACATATAAATACACACACACACACACACTATATATATATATATATATATATATATATATATATATATATATATATATATATATATATATATATATTAGCTGGTACTCATTTGTATGACCTCTGCAGCTGTAGCTAGCTAATCACTCTAGCACACACTTGAGGCAAATTTATATTTCTTTAACATTACTTTATCAACTTGTAGTTTATATTGCAACGATAGAGAGAATACCTCATTTACAGTTTTTGAAAGATAGTCCACACTCTAGCATAATCAGTTTTTCAATGAGATCAATACGCTCAAACACTCGGTCAGGATGACTAGTAAGTTCGTTTTTTCTACAAAAATCGATAGATTCCGAACAGTATCGTCGTTCAATTTCGCTCACCCAGCATGGTCAACGGATGAAATGCTTTTCAGGTACTTCCCAACAGTGCTTTTCGCTCTGAACTTGAATCGTCTCCACAGACCAATTATTATCCAGAAGTCACTTATTTCACAAATGGCCCATGTTAAAATTCCAAATCTACTCTATAACCAGTCGGCTGCATATACGAGATGGTGCTAAATACTCGGCATGACCAAAACACTATTTACAAAATTCTTTCGAAAACTTTCAGCACATTAAAAATTTAAGATATTTTTTTTCGAAATTACAATCGTCCCTGAAGCCCGGAATTCCAAAGTAGGCAAGTAGAGAAATGGTAAATGTGTTGGCAGATTCCTACTAGGAACTCGCAATGAACGTGAAGAAAAATGGGCCCATCTATTACTTGAGTGAGAACAGTAAAATAAGAATAAAATATGAACATTGTCCACTTTTTTACATGAAGGTTGTTTCGTATTGTTTTAAAATAATAGTACGTATTACTTATTATTTAAACGGTTTACAATAAAATGCTCAAAAAAATAATCACATCAGACATATTGTGATACAGTGTTTAACAAGGTTGTCTTGTAAACCTTCACAAGTGAGTGCAAGTCTATTTTGCCTTCCATATTAAAATGTTGTCCTATGTCAGATTTAACGTCATAAAAGTACTAAGTGGGTTTAGAGTCAGTACTTTAATGATATGAAAAATAGATTTTCTTAGCACATAGCCCAAAATTTGAGAAAATTAAATAATTAAACTTCAGAATCTGTGGGGTGGGTCGATAATTTTTCACCACACATTTATAGGGATATAATGAAAACTTATGTGGACTTTTTGCGTTGCAGCTACTAAGTATAAATATATGATCAAACATCAGAAACTGATGAGTCGGGTGGAGAAATCTCCAGCACTATTTCGTAAGTATATAGCAAAACTTATTTCGTGTTCCAGTTCCGAAGGGTAAATATATGATCAAATATCAGAATCTTTAGGTTCGGGTGGAGAAATTTTCAGCGCCTCTTCGCAAGGATATCATCAAAATGTATATCGGCTTTCTGCGTCCCAGCTGCAAAGTGTAAATATATACCTATGGGGCTCAGATCTGGAAGACTGAAATTCAATTGAGGCCTATGAAAAGCAGCTATCGCATAACGGACAAACTTGTATTTAATATATCACGAATATCTTTGGAATGCTCATAGTTCTCTATATGTCTCTTACTGGAATGAGCGATACTGTCTTGGAAATGATCGTTTTTAATAGACATATTTTCTTAAGGATAGATCGAATCCAACTGCTGGAGTAGATGCCGATAATAGTTGCAGTACTTGTTTGCAATGGGCTTATTTCTATCATGATCTGTGCCCTCTCTAGTGTAAAAATGATCTTTTCTATATGTTCGTCTGTGATTTTATAGCAGTTGGTTAGGTACCTTCGTTCTTCATATAAATTCAGCCAATGAAAACGAACTTCTCTGCTTGAGAAAATAAATGCTTCCCTTCAAGTCAGTGAAGGTTACCGTATACGATAGATAACCGAGGAAGATTTATGAGAACAGTGACTGACATCCAACAAGATAAAACGGCAACTCTGAAAGAATGTATTTTATAACGACTTTAGACAGAAACAATTTTTCCACCTTAGATTCTCACTCATCATTTAGCCTCGTTTCCGTCTAATCTATATTTGGCTTTATCCGCTGCAAATGGTTTCTTTTGCTTCGGAAATATCTCGATCTCTTAACGGCACAAAACAATCCCGTCTGAATTTCTGGCATGGGGAGATATCATAATTTACCCTATTTATATATGGCTTTCATCACTATGTACTTGGACTAAGTGGAAACGGGCGATCAATAGATGAGCAGTGCTAAAAATAACTAGACGATATCCCTAAACATAGTCAGTAGAATAAGCACAGGATACCCATGTAGATTAAATAAAGGGTTCAGTTTAGAATTGTTATCCAGGTTAATATACACCTGATGAAGTTCGAACGGCTCAACGGTCGAAACGTTGCAATAACAGGAACAAAGATGAGGATAATAGTCCGAATATAAATAGTGTAAGTAACAAAGCAATACGTCTGTAAGTCCTTGTCCTTTTCGGATCTATTGTATCACCATCGTATAAATATATGCTTCATTTTGTTTATATTCACCATTCTTTTCGCATAACACTATCCAACCGTACTTCTAAATAGGAAAACTAGAAAATGCATATGTGGCGTTGAAGGGTAACGCCCGATTCGATATCCTTTTCATATGCACACGAAACTAGTTGCGTGGATCACCGTTGCTGTCATCTATGTCAGATGCGGGCGAAGAGCTGCAAGAAAAGTAAGAGTTTTGAAAAGAAACACAAATGTTATTTCCCATCGTCGGGAAATATTCAGATTCAATGCGTTTGAGCTGTTGACCCGTTTCTCTTCTTCTTTTTTTTGTGCTTCTGTTCTTGCCTAACGAAGAGAAACACCGGATCTTAACAAACCCGTGGAACACAAAACGATCCTTCGAACGGTTCTCTAACAATATCTTTCTCTCTGGTGAGTGAATTCCGATCATCATGCCTTTCTCTCTCTCTCTTTTCTCGGCCTGTCTGTTCTTCTGCTATCTGCAGTACATCGGTCGACCTAACCCACCTTTCTTTGCCTGATTTCTGACTAGGAACTGATTCTCACTGAATAATCTGGCCTTGAGCGCTCCTGAATATATTGAAATATTTCTCCCTTCTCTTGTCAAAATTAATTACGCTTGCATGTCAGTCAAAAGAATTTGCTTCTTTATTCCGACACGATTCTCTTGAATCCCTATCCTGCTTTAAACTTCAACTTGTTCTCAGAAAAAAAAGTAAGCATCCTGATATACAAAATCTGTTACTACGTGCCTAAACTTTCATTATTGCTACGAAGAAAAATCATATTTCAGTGTCACTATGGAATCATATTTTCTATGGATAGAAAATGAATTGGCTAGGCACACAAAAGGGTGAAAGACTAGCATCTATTTTCCTAACGGATTTATCCAACTTCGACAGCATGGGTTATTCTAATAGAGTCAGAGACGCTACTAGGATTTATTTCTGGTGCGCGCAGTCTTAACAATATAACGTACACAAATGGAATTGTGTTGATAACAGAAGCGGAAGTAAAATTACAGAAAACATAGACTTTGTAGAAGAGGTAAATGAGAAGAAAGGAAAAATCCATCAATTGTGTTAATACAGAACGTATGGTTTTCTGAAAAAGATATAGCCCATTATATGAACAACGAATTGATGATGTCTAAATCAGACAAGTACAGAGGTTTATATGTATATAGTTTAATATAGTTCACTCCATGCAAGGAAGGAAAAGCTACTAAGACACAGGTGGTTAGTGGTTGTTGAAGAATTTGAAACATAAATATTACTAATGAGCGAGAACCAAAGACTAATCGGAAGGACCGTAGATAACGATTGTCATTGCATTCAAATTTTTGAAGATTAAAGATGGCTGGACAGCATGGAGCCAGAAGGCAGGATATACCCGAGGGGGTGTTATAACAGAGGATATGAAATGTAACATCGAAATCTGAAAGTGCATTAGAATAGCAAAACTGCCTTCCAAAAGCTAAGCAAAGTATTAAGAAACAGGAAAATTTCAGTATCTGTCTATATTTCTGAAATGACCCAAAGAGTGTGAGTTCAATACCTGGTTACCGGTAGAGAACTTGGAGAGGGTAATTAATAGGAGATAACTGATAACTGATATCTATTAGACATGGCACGTGAAACTAGAACAGTCTACCCCAGCGAACGAAATAAAGGGTTCAGTTCGACATTCCAACCATCTGAAGAAGGTCGGAGCTAACAACAGTAGAAACGTTGTGATAAATATGGCAACAAAGATGAGGACAATAGTCTGAATAATGTAAATAATGAGGAAAATTTCATTGTAGACAAAAAAATGTAATACCAATCCTGGACAGTTTCGTTAGAGATGAAGAGAAGACTGGAGGTAACAGAAATGTATTTTTACAAAATAATTCTGAGAATAACATAGCTAGAGGAAGTCTTAAGAAAAACAGAAATAAAAAGGTCACTTATAAACAGAATCAGCATAAATGTCTGGAATATATAATAAAGAAGGTGGGAGTGGAGAATTTGACACTAATTGAACAAATCGAAGTAAAATGAATAGAGGGTGACGCGGACCACGCCCTTGATGTGCTTGCGTGAAAAGATGGCAGAACGAGGCTGGAGGGAAGGTAAAATGTGAAACGTAGTAACGTGTACACAGCTATAATCACCGATGTCCGAAAGGGTCTCTCGACACATAGAAAAAGCCTGTTATGCTTTACCCGTTAGTTTCCTCTAGTTCAATCACTTCAATACATTCCTCTTTCTGTCAGCTTGTCATTTCATTTATATTTTTTATTACCATGTCCCCAGTGAAGTTAGGCGATCATAGCTCTACAAATGTTCATTTAATTTATTATCTGTGAATTTATATGACTTTTTGTTTTATTTTGTTTAGCGGTATATCAACATCTATGGGTTATTTAATGCCGAAATCTAAATATTTTAGCACAGTTTTATGGCTTCAACTAAATATATTTGAACGCAATTGCATGCATTCGATTACAGATTAAATGTAATTTTAGTACATTTAATATAAATATATACTGTTTGTAATTTTACGATAAATAGGAATCTTTGTTAATTTTACTATATAAAAATGCATTGCCGGTATTTTTTGCTATAAAAATATATTTTTTATACTTTGATTGTATTTTGGGGTTCAATAGTTGAAGATGTGGCCCTAACAGTTTCTACCACCTCGGGTCAAATTGAACCTGGGAACAACAGCAATTAACAGGTGTTTTCCCGCTCCTCAAAACCTACAGTCTCCAAATCAGAGGCCTTGCTGTCGGATGTTGATGTGCTACTAAGGAAAATCAACCAAAGAACCAACATGAAAGAATTTTCATGGCATTAATCCATATAAAATCCGGCAATTTCTTAAAGAAATCAAAATGTATTCCAAAAACATCATTTCAAAAAAAAAAAAAACACATCATAAAACATGTGAATCACCACCTATAATTATTATATCCAAACAAATATGTATCTGCCCAAAAGCTAAGTATCATCTACCATGCGATCAATTGTGAAAGTAGAATAATATATATCATATTTTTATTACTTCAAAGCTCCTAAGAAAATTAAATTTCAACATTAAAGGACCTATTAGGAGTTGATATGTTGTTAAACAAACAAATTAAATCAATTAAATCAAATTAAATCAATTAAAACAACCCAACAACTTTAACTTATTAATGGTCAGTTATTTTAGATATATACTAGGTTACGTATAAAATTACAGATCACCATTTTAAAGACTACGTATTTTGTAGTTTAACTACTGTTTTATATCTGATAAAAGGGAACACACTTTAATACATCTCTTATAATTTCTTGTAAACTTTGTTTATTCCTATGTGTTATTTACATCAAGTGTTTAACGTCAAATGCACATTTATATAACATATTTTATTTTGTTATTACTTGAGATCAAATCATGACTTTCCAAATGATCTCTCCTCGATGTTAATATGTTTCTGATATTTATTATCGAGATGCCTATTATCATTCTCAGATCATTAGTAAATATCTACGAATTTGATATCACTGTTTATGAAAGTAGTTCCAAAAACTAAGATGATCAGAGTCTTGTATCTGATCTCGGACAGCTCAATGGGGAAAAAACTGTAATGAAATAATTATAATTTTTAAAGCTACAATGCCACAAAACCAAGCCTATATCAACACAGTTCAGATTTTTCTCCAGTCACAATGAACGGCTGTAATCTCAATGTGGATCAATGAACGTCTAATGTATTTCAGTTTCACTCCACTCGTCAAGTTGAACTCATATAGACATTCCATTGTTAAAGCTGTGGTAAAAATGGTCGGTTGGTTTCATCGCTTCAACAAGAACTTCACTGCTTTTGAATAGGCTTTATTTTTCCAAGAGTCAAATTAGACAAAAAAGAAAAAAAATTGAAATGACTATATTTGCTACTCAGTCCATACTTTCCATATTTAATAGTTTAAAATCATTTATGCATTCTTGTGATGGTGGTGGGGATTTTCTACTCTGCATACGCAAGGTTAGAAGTCTGACTCTACACCATCTCCATTTGCATGACGAATAGTCAGTTCCATTATTTAGTTCAAACCATTCGCATTTTTACAGTATGAACACGCCATGCCACTTCCGAGGAGTCGAATCATGCGCATGTCTTTTATATCACAAGTATAAATATGAAGCGCCACTCAAAAAACTTTTCCCCCAAAACTTACAATCTTTATAACTGACTCCTGTTTAGGTGGTTCCTTGATCACTTTAATATTGACATATTCAAGTTAAGTGCCAATGGATAATCCTTCCTCCTCAGCCTCCTCATCGTTTCTTCCTACCAAAGTCTCTTACACACCATTCATCATTAATATATCAGCTGTAAACCTCTACCTTGACTGGCTCTTGGGCCTTGCATTTTATTATTTTTTTTTTAGAAGAAAACTATAAAAAATGAAACAAAATTATTTTATAGATTATATTACACCTTTAGACTAAAATGTTATAGCTAATCAGAGTTTCATAATTATGTTTACACTATTTACATTGTTCGGACGTTGGGCAAATCTTTGTTATCACATTCGCGACATTTCGTGTTGTACGCTCTGGCCTTCTTCAGGTGTTTGAAATTTCGAATCGAACCCTTTATTTCCCATGGCCCAGTTGATAAAAGCTTTGGTTTAATTAATCCAATGACACGACCCAAAGATTTTGAAGTTCATTACCTAGCCAGAACACAATATAAACTTGGAGAGTTGAGATACTAAAGGGAAATAACTGAAAATGAAACGGAGATATCCGTAAGTGGCATTGCACGTAGAACTAGAGCAATCTATCCGGTGGACGAAATAAAAGGATCGGTTAGAAATTTCAAACACCTGAAGAAGATACAACGCCCGAAACTTCGTGAATATGATAAACAGTCCGAACAATGTAAATAGTGTAAATAATTACCATACCTCATCTCAGAAATATAGATAGAAATTTGTATTGTATTTGCCATCGCAAATACGTTTTTAACGCTTAGTTAATATTAATATTTACTTTGGTCAATGGAAATAGCTCCTTTTTCTACTACGTTTACAAAAGTACAGCTTGTTCCAAAAGACACACAACAATTGGCAGCTGATATAGAGAAACATTATTCTTATAAAAAGCATCCTGGGTCGTAATTTTTGATTGTTACAAACGCGTGGGACATGTACTTATAACATTTCTGGCAATGATATTATTAAATAAGGAATTTTAGAATCAATATTAAACGCTAATCCTCAGTAGAATCACTAAATCTATTATCAGCAAACTGCTATAAATATATTGTGCACCCCCCTATTTTAAACTTTGAACTAAATATACAAAGAAACGAAAAAAAATCCTCATATTAAGAATAAAAAAATCAAATTGCATCACATACGTATTTCTGCAAGGAATCAAAAGAGTCCAATGCAAACAAACTGATTATCCGTAGGAATAAAAAATGGCAGTTGCTCTCACGCTTGTTTTAACCTTGAATCCGACGGCTTCGTCTACTCGGGAAGCCAGATGTATTTCTAGTCTTTTTATTATTCTCGTTATTCTTTCTCGAAAGCAGCTTATTTGACGAAGGGGAAAGATATCGTACAACAGATTCAATTGTTGTGATTGGCTTTGTCTGGCAAACGCATTACTTCCGACATACAGTCATAGAAGAAAGGGGGAGTTAATTCCGATTTGGCTTTCCGTATAGTTTATCTCGCTAACTACAGACGTTCATTCACCCGTTTGCGACTTGGTTAAGGAATGTAATGTCACCCAGGAATTCAGTTCTCTTTTTTACGCCCGACTTCGACTGACTCGACGACCGTTGAGTTATGTCTTTATTTCAACAATACTTCTCTTGCGTCCAAACGGAGCGACCACTAATTTCGAGAAAATATTGCCTCGCTTATATTAGAAATTTAAACAAAGACAATAAATCTTTCCAATGTCTGAAGCATTAGCCTGTAACTCATTTCCTTGTCCAACCTGACGTAACAGTTGCTATCTTTAAATCCCTGAATCAGCTTCAGATCCTGTATAAAACATGGTTTTGCCGATTAAGTGTAAGGACTGAATGAAGAACACGAGACTTGACTCTTTTATATTTAAGATTACCTTTTATTACGCTCCAATACCTGGTCAGTTACTCTCGACGAGTGTGCTTTAGAGCGGTATCATCACCGCTCTTCCTAAATATGGTCCTTGCATTCACTCATGTGGTGTATAAGAGACTGATAAAATCCCATATGGAGTGGTTGTTTATATCTCTGCCATGCATCTTGTTTTTACGTTCGCGAAGTGGACGTAATGTGAGATCACATGCTTCTGAATACAACGTATGGGAGTAGCATCAAGTTATCCCTGTTGTTGATATGTTCTGAAATTAATTGTAAATGCTATTCAGTTATAATACTACCTAGCTCGGCTAATAATTTAATTTTATTATTTTTGCAGGTAGCCTTTATTTATCTTGTCTATATTCGCTATCGATGACTGGTTTGAAGACTAGCACAAAGTTCTTTTTTTTATATATACAGATACAATCACAGTTCTCGTTATGACATGAATCATGTTTTAACATATTTCTTTGATTTCTGACGTAGTAAATCGATCAGTGTCCTTTTATCCAAATTAATTGTTCTGATATTTTGTTTTGTCTTGACATTTCCCACTTTTTGTCTTTATCCAGTAATATTTTTGGCCCGATTTCTATTTTCTAATAAAGGTGGTTCGACACTCTAATCTTGATCGGAACATTCTGATGTTCCTGGAGAGAGCTAATATTCAAGGTGTTGTTCAAAAAAATTGGTCATGTATTTATTCCTAACTATTTTGTTTTCGCACACGGGTTTAAACTAACATGTTTTTACCGACCATTTCATCCCCAAATTTCCAAAACCTTATTGTCATAAATGATTATTTTAGTGTCTATTTCTTACTAATTTCTGTCTACTTTATTTTTAGGTTGCTGTTTCCACAACAAAGCATTATCATTAACCCGTTGAAAATTATAACTATGTCACCAGCTCATATAAGAGTTCAAATTAGGCCACAACGTCACAAAACTCAATTAAATATCTGTATGTAATTTGGCAGTAGTGTTGTTAAAGTGAAAAGTATACAGAGATTGTTTCAGAAATGTCGTTCAAGTGGTCAGCCTTGAAAATGGACGAAAAAGAAAATCTAATTCCCTCATTGGTTAGATAAAATTCTAAATCAAGAGCCAGTAGACATTCAGGTGGACTTGAAATATCTCACAAGAAACCGTCTATACTGATAAATAGATGTGAACCAATCCTTCCCCATGCACTCATATATGCCTTCACACTTTATAGTCCACTGATCAAATGCTGCAGTCTTGCTTATTAAATTTTGACACATCCAAGTTATTCAGCAGGCATCTCTCGCACTTGTTATCACTTATTTAAACACATTGAGTTTTCCATAAGAAACCTATTTTCATATTGTGAAGATATTGTCGAAGCACAGTTTTAAATATTTTATTAAGGCAAAAGACGAAGAACTTTTTAGTGGGTTAATCAACCATTAACCTATTTAGAAAATCTACGTTGGATGGAAATCGTCGAAAAAAAATGAAAACTGTTTTGATTAAATAAGAGTGAATTTTGATTATGTAAGGAAGAATAGGTTAAAAAAAAAAACTGTAAGGTACGATCAACTAACTTACAACTTCAGCCGCACCCCACCAATAAAGAAATAAAAAAAATCACGACATTCTGGTGCCAAAAACTGGAGTTTTCAAAGCGGCCTATGCCGCTCATTTTGCTTACGATTGGCCATGAGTGAGAAAAATTTGCATGCGTAGCGATCGCGTCTAAGTGGAATTTTTTTTATTTTTTTTGCAAGCAGGAGTCAATTTTTTTCTGTAGTGATTAAATAAATTTTTTTGTGATTCATCAGAATACGATGAGACAACCGAATAATAAAAAAAAATCTCTATAATATAATTCAGAGATTTAAATATTTAATCAATGCAAAACAGTTTTTCTACTGTTAGTTTGTAAAACCAATTCAATACTAAAGCAAAGGAGAAATGGCCTCCTCCATAGGAAGAATTCTGCAAAAGTTTGCATCTTTGAGTTGTTCATGTGGCAGATTCTTTCTGTTTTTATTGTCCTATTTCTTTTGATCTTTCCTACACACAGCCATATGTCATGACTTGGCTTCTTTTGTCTTCTTCTTTGATTAGTGACATGTCATGACAACGTCGTGTTTAGCTGTTTGGCCTTTGATTTATTTTCTTTCAATGTCACTGATGGCGTAAAAAGGCCGAGAAAAACGAATTTTCTTCACGCCGTTCTTATTGTGACTTTCGTTTGTTCATTGCCAATGCAATGTTTTGTTTACGTATTTGTTAAAAGTTGAGTTTTTCTTCCTGACTTTTATAATTTTCTTCCATTCTTTCTACAGTACTTTCAAAAGTTATCTACTTTATGTATCGTTTGCTTTCCTTTATAACAAATTTTAGAACGGGAACACATTCTGTTTTATTCAAATACTTTAAGTTTTCTTCGAATTTCTCCCTTAATTTTTCTTTCCTGAATTAGTCTTCATATCTTTCTTCGTGTTATTAAATTATTTATTTATTTTTAACTTTTCTCTGTTCTTTTTTTCTTTTTTGTTAAATACCTTTTCTTTTAATTTTCTTTTTGTTATTTTTTCAAAGTCTTTGCTAAATTCTTTTTCTTTTAAATCTTCGTTTTTCTTTTAACACTTATTTTAATTCTTTTTTTTAATTTGACTTTTTTAAATTATTTTTTTCTTTCAATTCTTCTTAATTTTTCCTTAATGCTTCTTTATTAAATTCCTTTTCTTTTCATTCTTCTTTGGTAAATTATTTTTTTCTTTTAATTATTCTAAATTATTTCTTTTAACTCTTTTTTTTTATTCTTTTTATTATTATTATTTGCTAAATTCTTATAAATCTTCTTGATTTTTTCTTTTAATTCTTCTTATTATCTTTGTTTTTTAAACTTCATCATGGATTACTTTTCCTCTTAATTTCTATTTGTTAAATTTCATTTCTTAAATTTGTTTTCAAATTTTATACTTCAAATTTGTTATATATTTTCATTCAAATTTTCTTTGATTTGAATTCCAAATTGTTTTTAGTTTTTTGCATGTAAAATATATTTGTCTTGTTAATTTCATTCTATGAATCTTCTATGAAATATTTCAAAGTGTATTTATTCTTTTCAATTTTTCTCATCTATCTACACCCTAACTTTCTTTATCTATCTACACTCACTCTTTCTTCATTTATCTACACCTTATCTTTCTTTATCTATCTACACTCTATATTTCTTTATCTATCTATATCCTATTTTTCTCCATCTACACCCACTCTTTCTTCATCTATCTACGCCCACTCTTTCTTTATCTATTTACACCCTATCATTACCTCTATCCTTCACTTTTCTCTCGTCTTTCTTTCCTTCATTAATTCCTTCTCATGTTATTTATTTCAGATGTCTATATTTATTCTTCACCTTTAGCATAAAACTCCAAATGCAATAGCAACACACCAATGAAAAACAAATATGAAAACAAACAATATTAGTAATCTTCTCAACGCAGCACGCAAGCACACATACAAGTACGTAGACTATAGCAAAGTCTGCACTTTCGTTGCTCGAAGCATGTTTCTTTCAGCGGTTTTACGTGTGACTTAAAAGCCCGAGGTGAAAGACTGCCTTGCTATGGGGGTAAACATGTTGACTTACTGAACATGCATGGAAGGCCTTTACCATTCCGAGGTAAATCGCAGAGACCTAAAAACAAACATGACAACACTTGAGACTGTTCGTGACGTTTCCAATTTTAACATGCGAAAGTTTGTTTTATTTCATATATGTTTTACTTCTTTCTCTCACGCATCATTTTACTACTTTCGTTCGTTCAAGCAAAAACTGTATCTGTTGTTGCGTTCACTGTATTATGGCTTCACACAGAAGTTTCATTTCAAGCAACGACTCTATAAGACCTGTTGATATGAGAAAAATATATAAAGTACAGTGGATATGGATAGTGTGTTATCCTCTGCTAACAATGAAAAAACGAATCTGTAAACCTGGCTAGATATGTTCCAAAACTTCTGCATTTTTTAAAAATTTTTACGTCTACTTGGGATTACCAAATTTCGAATTTCAAACGTGGCTTTTGTTCCAATCACAAGGGTTTATTTGAGAAAGGTATGAATCTGTAATAGTATTGGTGTTAAGATTAACAAGAACACCAATGTAATTCTATCATGTATAAAATTATTTTTTTATTTACTTCTAAACTTCGTAAATTAATATCGGCCTAATTGGTTGTGGCTTTCTCTGAACGCGGATCTTTTTCGGACGAAGATGGTTGAGACACTCTCTCCCCTTTCAGGCTTCCCCACTTGTGCACATTCTAAGCACAGCTGGGTCAATCATCTGTTTATACCTCGGGGGACAATTATTGACATACTTCAGTGTCCGAATCAGCATCTGGTGGCTATGAGTCAGTTTCTAGGTTAACACTCTGACGTACCTAGTTTTTTTTTTTTTATGTTTTCCTGTGACACTTATTATTTTGGTGCCTCTTAATATATGCCCAGTCTATTTTGGAGCCAACAGGAATGAATCTATCACACATAGAACAAATTCATTTCATATATTCGTTTCCATTGGCAGAACTCGTAACTGTTTAACAAGGCACTTGCAGCAAATGTTCATACCCCCTAAATATTTCTGATAATTGTCAGTAAGATGTATATGAAACAGACTTTATTTACTAAATACTAGGCTATTTCTGGTAAATAATGTATTTAAATCAAGAAATCCTTGTAGGAAGTGTTTCATATGAAGAATCACAACAAAGATTAAGAAAATATTTTGAAAAATAGTACACATATCCCAATACATGATTCAGTGTGACATTAATATATAACTAAATATTATATGTAAAAATGATCTAATATATATTTGGACAATTTCAAATAATTTATGTTATGCAGTAATTTAGTTTAAGAAATAACAAATTCACATAAAGTTACATCGTAAAAAAAATTCCTTCAAAGAAAATAATATTTCTAAAATTAAATGAAATTTATGAGTTTTCTGGAGAGTAGATACGACTTTTGGGATACTGAATTGACAAGTCAAGGGAGCATTTAATACTCACTTCACTCTCTCTCTCTCTCTCTCTCTATATATATATATATATATATATAGAGAGAGAGAGAGAGAGAGAGAGAGTGTGTGTGTGTGTGTGTGTGTGTGTGTGTGTGTGTGTGTGTGTAAACGAAACCTGTCCGGGGAAAGAAAATCACCCATCTAAATATATAAAGAAGAGTACTTAGATTAATAGCACTTTTCCCATTCAGACCCTTCTCTTCAGACTCACCTTAACCTCTCGCGTTCTTCTTAATCTCAGCCACGGCTTGAAATCTTCAATCTTCCAAAAGTGACATTAGTTTTGTGTAAATGCAGTAGTTGCATGGAGTCATAGGTAAACTGTAAGAGTAGGTGACTTATATGGGTAAAATGTACTTCTGCCAAAAATACCTTCATTAGTCATGAAAGATCTTTAGACATAGTCTCATGGTTAAATGCGACGGCAGCAATATACAACCTTATTCAGTACTGCCTAATCGATATCTACACATGAAGATCAATGTGAAACCCATGAGCAGTATGGTTCTTTTTAATTATCTGCGAAATGATATTTGCGCATAATCAGATATTCAAAATTCAGAACCTTTTGTTCTATCGGTAATCCCTCTTACTTGTTCTATATCATGCCTCTCTCCATTTTTGTCACTTAACTAATATACATTTTATACAATATTGATTTTAAACAATATACATTTTATATTTTCTGGTCCATGATTTATGCATTTCAATTTCTATCTTTTAGATATATGCCTTTCAGGATTGCTTCTTTTGGTCATTTTTGAAGCTGGTTTCAAGTCAATCAATTAGATTCGATGTTTCGCATCAGAATATCAAGGCTGATATTACGTATTTATACATCATTTAAGCAGCTAAAACCAAAGGAAATGATAGATACTGTAATTTTTCCCCGATCATTTGGCTAACTTTTTGGGATAATCAATTTTGCACAAAACCTTCCTTTTCGTTTGGCTATGTTTTTAAAATAATTTACATACTTATGATAGGAATGTATATTGATCGATTGGTTCGTTTTCTACCGCTTATCAAACCTTTGCTGATTATTTAACGTCAGAAAATATTTTGGAATTGTAAGAAAGTTTTGAGATAATAATGATTTAGTCATAAAAGTCCTACCCACCAATCCATAGTTGTGAGGGGGGGATGGGGGATTTATACCTTTCTCAAAGATAGTGGCGCGTAAGTGAATAAAACAAGCCCAACTGGAACTGAAATCAGACCTCCGATTAACAATTTCGAGCCATTATCTTCACGCTACACACAAAGTCAAGGTTACAGCACCTTGTATTGCCAAACAGACGCCCATCTAGGTACTGACCAGGCTCTACATTGCTTAACTTCGGTAATCGTACATGATCCGGAGTTTCAACTTGATATGGACCTTATCTGATAGCAATGTAGTAGGGTTATATTTGCGAAGGTCTTTCTTATCGCCTTTTTTTTATAAAGTGTAATTATTGCTGACGTGATGATTTGAAGTACCTTTCTTAGCCGTATATACTGGGTAATTATAAAAGGATATGTCGCCATGTCATATGCTGCTGTAGTTCTGTTTCACATCTTAAAGTGCAAACATTGTTAACAATATTAACCTTATAGCATTTGCATATTCATTTTTTTTAATTATTTTTACCTTGCTCGATTGTTTTTGCTCGTTCATTGTTCGTTAGCAAGAGAAACGCCCCAAGAAGTGAATAACAAATTAGAGACATTAGAATCAAACATTTGTAGAAATTTATCTATCTGGGAAAGATTGTAATAATCGACGGAAAATATGGCAAATAAATCCGACAGTGCATTGAAATAGTGAGAATTACCCTCCAGAAGATAAATAAAAGAAGATGAATATTAAGAGACGGGTAGAAATTTCGTTAGAAACAAAGAGACTAATGTTATACTGCTATGTAATATAAATGCTCTTGTATTGTAGTGAATGCTGGAAAATTTATTCACGGTTGACGATGAGACTTGAGGCAACAGAAATGCGCTTTAATAAAAGAAAGCTGAGAATCCCATGGGGAGCTGAACTTTTGATCAACGACGAACTTGTCGAGAAAATGGAAACAAAAAAAAAATTCTACTTAGAATTAGAAAGAGGCAGTTGAAATTTCTAGAGAATATAATGAAGGAAGAGGGTTTGGAGAATTTGACACTCAAATGGAATACAGAATGTAAGAGAAGCATAAGAAAACAGTAACCAACTTAAAGAGTTTGAGTAAATGGATGGTAGAACAGTGACTGGGAACGGTAATAAAGACTTACACATGATATAAACTTGGGGAGAATTATAATTGTCTACTATCTGAACGAACAT
>CAHIKZ030003813.1:57500-62500 GCA_903632075.3 Acanthosepion pharaonis
AATATTATAGTTGTTTAAATTTCACTGGGTTTAATCCCACTCACTCGGCCTGGGGAGACGTTATCAGATGACACGAGGATCCTTTCCATCCGTAGACTTCAGTCTACAGAAGATGAACTTGAGTGTCATGGATTACCCCACTGCACTTGCGGATGATCCTCCATGGTCGTTGGAGGAAATCTCATCCACTTATAATGCTGGCAATCAGTTTTCACGTGCAATATGTCAGAAAGGCCCGAAATTAACATGGGCTTGGATCCGTTGACTAATCTCAGCAGGTTTGCACAACTGTCGAATCGGTTTACCAGGGTGATGACCTCTGTTGCACACAAGATGATATTTGGAGAGAGAAGTGAGACGGGGGAGAACCAATGCGGACGAAATGCTTCCAAAGAAGTACTGCTGTTCCTCCGTTGAAGTGCTATCCCTCACCGACACCACAAAGTCTGTTTTTTTTTTCAATGATAGTAGACGCAAACGGGTGCCAATTATTACTATTATAAAAAATGTGTTTAAATGATAATTAATAGAAAGAAATCAATAAATTATTGTTACTGTCAAAACTGTTTAAATGGTAAACAATAGAAAACGAATATTAAATACACAAAATGAAATATTTTGGGGGGATTGAAACGGTTCTCGGAAAAAGTCGAGGTTACGCCCTCTTTTTTAAAATAATGTTACGATAAAACTTAAACAGACTCGTTATTTTTGCCAATGCGTAATTAACTTCGCAAATATAATATAATAAAAAATGGTAATAAAGGTAATATAAAAAAAATGATTAGTAATAATCTATAAAATATTTGTAATAAAATTAGCTCACCAAAAAATACTTTTTAAATGATAATCCTTGTGTAAGTACTTAACGTAAGGAATGAACAAATAGATTAATATAAATAAATAAAATGACTATTATAATAAATATAAGACAAAAATATAATAATAAAAAAGAATCAATGAACTGATAAATAAATTTCAGTTCCCCTCATGCTTTCTTTAAAATCGCATTGCTTTCTTGGAGTTATGTAAAACATGTTCATTCAACGTGACTGCCAACATTTTATACGCGTCTATTAAAAATGACAAGGTAGAACCGTTACATTTTCTTTGTGTTTTTCTTATATACGCATAAAAGATTTAAGGCCTAATGTGTAGAAATTCACTACCTTATTTTCGATTCGAGTGTTTTCAGCATATTTTTTAGACATTTTCACGGATTTGGGTTGTGCTATTACAAATGGTGCTGAATATTTCTAATTACCGAATATAGTCAGTGAATTATGGCCCTGTTCATAGTTAATATCGTTATTGCTTTCTATGATGATGTTTTTTTTTATTTTTATTTTAGACTTTCATTGTTACATTTAGAATCGTGCATTTTATATTTGTGTTTTTGTCGAGTATATTAGGTATGGAAGTCAGCAAGGTTTCATGATATTTTCATGGAGTCTATGCAAATATGTCTATCTCTATGCAACTTAAACAAAATTCGGAACCCAAAACTCTTTAAAATGTCTAACGGATTAGCCGAGCGCACTAGAAGCCAAATAATCCTTGGACAATTTCTAATTAACACAAGTCAAAAAAGATAAGAGAAAATATGGATACATGAGTTTCCAAAAAGTTATAGAACGAAAGTGACATCGGTAACTAGGCAAAGACTTGAACTCCCTGTGTTGATTCTGCTTTTAAGTCTAGTAACAGATTCCCTAAAAAAATTGGAAAGAGACGAAAAATAATTCTATTTTAATTAGGCTCTGTGTTCATAAGCTTCAGTAAATTTTAGACCATTATAAATTCGTAACATAAAAGGAACACTATTAAGTAGAAAGATAACACATTCCCATTGAAAAAACATAGATTTAAATATAAATTATTTTTATCTTAATGTAATTATAAACATGTTTTTTTTTGGGGGGTTTTTTTGGGTTTTTTTTTGGGTTTTTTTTAAGTCTGCGTTCAATCCTTCATCTCCAAGCCCCCTGTGTTACACAATAATCACTGAGGTATAAGTACTTGGTCAATTGCCCGCAATGCATCTCGTGACTTGCCACCAAAACGCTTGACCTTTTATATCAAGTAAAATAATGATCACTTATGTTAAGAAAACTTGACTTTTCCCCCTTCAATCTGCACCGGTGCGTGCACAGTGGACGAAAGATGCGCGTCTACAAGACTTCTTGACTTTAACAGTATTGAATCTTTATTTTTTTTTTCTTATGTTTACTTGTATCGGCAACTATGGCTATTGTTATCTATTTTTATTTGTTGTTATTACTGTTGGGCTTTTTATTGTTGTTACAACGCATGTTATTAGTGAAATGTGGGATTATCACAGAGAATCTCAGAAAAATAATAATATTAATATAGACGGTAATATTGCTTCAGGCATGATGAAACTAGAATAGAAAAATGCTGAATGACTCAGGAGACCTGCTCTCAGTCAATCTCCAGTGTAGCCATTAGTTGTTAGAATAGACAACCCAGTACTAAAATAACAACAACAACTTCTCCTACTACAGCTATTTTTAATCGATACCACCTCATGGAAAGCCACTAAGCCACAAGTGGTTACGGGATGTAGAAGTATGTGGTGCAGACAAATTAATAATGAGCAAGAAGGGAAAAGAGTAATCAGGAAGACAGTAGATAGGGATTGACATTGCATTTAAGTTTTTCCAGATTATAGTTGGCTGGAAAGCATGGAAAAGTGCGAGAAAAGAAACTGTTGCCATAGAATTTACAGTTACATTTAGTCTAAGTACTATAGCAAAAAGCTCATACGAACAATTATCATAAAAGTATTTATAGAAAAGACACAGAGAAGCAACATACGGAGGAGGGAAAGTGACTGAAGCCGAACCGCCAGATCAGGACCAATAATATTGCTGATTTTGCTTTGGATTTTAGCTGAACGTAAATAGCAAGGGAAAGTGGAACATATGTAGCAGCAATATTTTAAGCAATGATATATAGGATGAGGAGGATGATATTCTCTGTTGTTACACTAGGCATTTCATATATGTTTTCTTATACTAATTGATTAGTGATGTTAAAATTTGGTTAATTAAGAGGTTAATTTTAATATTAGCCGTTTCCTTATAAGAAAACATTCAGATTTCATTGACCTAGGAGCCAGTGTTATTTTCAGGTGAAATCTATAAAATTTTTCTTTTAAAACTTTTTCATTAAATTTTTACTCAAGTTCATTTACTTTTCTCGCTCTTTCCAGTATTTATGAGGGGGGGCTACATTCGTGACCGTTTTGCGAAGTAATGTGGAACATAAATAACTTGATTATGTTATTATTCTCTCCTCGACTTATATGTGATATTCATTTTAGATGTTGCTATTGCTGAAAATACTCAAGTATTGAAATTTCTATTATTTGATATAGTTCTTTGTTATTCTTTTGTGCCAGTTCAGGAGATTCCAAAGATGAACCTAATTTTTTTTCTTCACCAAGTTGGTGTGTCCATTAGAAGCTGACAGATTGTACATTTCCGTTCATGAGCGGGAGCAATGGGGATGAATCATGGTCAGTTGTCGAGAGGGTTGTTGTATTCTAAGTTTGGAGTGTGAGGCAATTAATATAATTTTGGAGTCACATTCAGATACTTAGAAACACCGTCAATCGGAGAAAGACAGAAAGGATTGAATTACCGGGACTCAAAACTATTTATGATTTAGTCCCAACTGCAACGTCATGTGCCGTTCATTTTTTTTTTTTTTTAAACTTGTCAATATCTCGTGCACTTTTGACTGGAATGAATGTGCCTGATATAATCTCATAAAACTGGGCGACATTAATGGGTAAATTGGGCTTTTTATATTTGTATCCCAGGATCACTTTGTCGTCTTGTTACTGTCAAGTTTCTAAGAATTATACCAAAATAACGTGAGATCCATTAAGTGTATATGCAAAAATAATTGGAGATATAATAATGATGAAAAGTAAAAATTGTAAAATTTGTGAAATCACAAATAATTGTTTTCAGTAGAGATTCACTTTCATATTTTAATATTATTCATGCTACAGTACCTTCAACTCAGCACAGACAGACGACTAACTCTTCCCAACTTGATTCTTCAGCTTTTCCATAACTCGTCCATCTGGCTTAAATTCGATAACTGGCTGTGCCATTAAATTATCATTGTTCTTTTGAAACACATGGTCTCGTCTAATGTTGGATTTCTTTTTTCTGTGAGAAATGAGCTTTCAAAATAGCGCCATAGCTGGCCGGCTCGTAGTTCATTCAAAGAGACATACACAGAAGAAACACATTCCCACATCATGATACTGCCACCACAATGCTTCATCACGTGCATCGCCGACTGAATTCGTTTGCTTGCTATATTAATAACCATATTTTCCATTGATATTTTTCTTGATTTTTGTCATGAAAAGAAAAGATTTCCTTACATCTCACAGAATACACCTGATGATTTCTGAAGAACGGTTCAGCAAAAACGTTAATAGCAGCATTCAATAAAGATGATTTTCAACTGTACAAACAATTTTGGGCATGTATCATTGGAAAGATTATTGACTCGAATTCCGCTAAGAAGGCACAATTTCATTCTACCACTCAGTTGTAGTATACCTATTGCAAAATAAGCTGATTTGTGTCTGAACAGAACCCAAAATAAGAGGAATCTTTTCATTGATATTCTTTTGGTAAAATTAATGCGCGTTTCAGCATGTCTTTACTTTAGGGTTTACTCGACAAGGTTGTTGTGGGAATGCTGTTGATGTTTAGGTAGAAAACACGTATCTCCTGGTATATTTTCTCACAACAATTTATTGCGGACTCGAATGTGTGTCCGGGTAATAAATGAATCATATAACAACAAAATTATATAAAACAAACGAAAATGTTTGTATTACCAAAAAGGTAAACAGAAACAATAAAAGATTATTGTGCATGACAAAACAATAAAAGGAGAAAAAAATTAAAGAATGTATTACAAGGAAACATTTCAACTAGAGAATATGT
>CAHIKZ030003813.1:67500-70000 GCA_903632075.3 Acanthosepion pharaonis
AATTTCCCACCTTCAACTGAAGTAGTTCTTCTTATGGACGAATCAATATTATTTAGTTCACCGATGTAAATCATTGAGCCGAAAACAAGAAGCAAGGCAAAATTATAGATAATATACGCTTGATGTTATTAATAGAAAAATCTTCACAGTTGGGATTCTTTTGTCCTGTTTTCTTACACTTGACTCTAATCTGTTTTCAAAATAGAAGCACCTGTTGCCTATAACTGATTCGTTGATAACAATGTGGTTTGAATATAAGCAAGATATAAGTGTTTGTGCGTGTTTGTTCTGCAACTGCAAAAATATTAATTGTTTCCCATCATAGCTAAAATAAAAATTTGAACCATGTCATTGATTTATTTTAACTCAAAACACTTCTTTCGGATAAAGATCCAATCAGCACGCAGCTGTATTCCCATGTAGAATGTCATTTAGAATTCTCAGAATGGAGCATTTGTAATTTCAGCGAGAAAGCCAGGAAATTCTGTAAAGAAACAAAAAAATCACTAAAAGAAAACAATGTAAATATTTTCTATAATTGCTTTCACTCCTTCCCACCAAAAGACAAGAATACCTATAACAATGACAATGAATAATTCTGAACAGTCATTGCAGATCAAACAACTAGATAAACACCTCAAATCACATTTTATTTTATTTTGAAAATTAAGGAAAGATTATTCACTCCTTTTGAAATAAATCTCCTGTGATTTCCAGTTTCTGATATAAATGTGGATTTTAGATCTTTATTATTTTCTAGGATTAATTCGTTAAAAAAATACTGCAACTAAATATTTTGTATTTCTAATTTCCTTTAAAAGATAGTAATCCACACGGAATCACACCAAGCAAAGAATGTTCATGTTTTCGTATCTATTTAACTCGATCTGCTCCAATCTTCAATTATTTGACTTTCATGTGTGCGTTCCTGTATATTTCTGCGTGCGCCTTAGTGTTTGTTTTCGCTCTGTATAAATTTATATAATTTCTAAGAAATAATTTCTGGAAAGAACTATAACTTCTTTTTCTTATGTCCCTTCAGGACGAGGTCAATTATGGCTCTGAACAACTTGTTTAATTCTTGCTCAAATAAGTTTTGCCACTATCATCTTTCTTTGTCCATGTCCTGCCATCTATTTACACAAACTCTTCAAGTAGACTATTTATTATTTCTCTCGCTTTTTTTAACTTCAATATTTCCTCTGAGGTTTAAGTCCTCCAGCCTTTCTATATATCACATAAATATCGACTGCTTCTGATTGTAAGTATGTTTCATTTGACTTCCTGTTTTCTCTAAGACTTTCTATTTGATTATATGTGCTGTCCATGTTATTATCAGTATTTGACGATATTTCCCACAATTCACTGCCATATAGGTGATGGCTTATTATATAGCAGTTCGGCAGCTATTTCTTTGTTTCTAACGATATTTTCAACTAGCATAATATCAGCGGAATCTCGCACACTTCTCATTCATTTATATTTTTATATATGAACGTTTTTCTATTGTGACATCTTCCCTATACGTAAATTTTATTCTATATGTGAAATTGTTTTCGAAATGTGGAATTTCCTTCTATATTTAAATATTTCTCTTCCTCTTACATGTTTTCTATATGTGGAATTTTCTTTAATATTTAATTGTTTTTTCTCTGTTAACTCTACTATTTTTCACATACATTACTAGGGCTATGAGATTTTTAATTCTTTTATATTCCTCTATTTTCGATTTGGTTTGTTTGTTGACTAACTTATTATAAAACTATTTTTTATATACTGAATTTAAATTTAATCCTTTACCGAATTTTAAATAATTAGTATAATTTGAATTATAAACTTAATATTTGAGCTTTTATTAATATTATATTGAGATTGATTATATTTAAACGAAATTAATATAGTAATAATTTACTTATATTTTAATGTAACCTGTACTATATAGTTAAAGATGTAGTATTGAATGGATTAATATTTACATCTTTTTATAAAAGTATTAATTTTAAATCCTTACTCCCAATCTATAATATTTTAAACTACACTCTAGAATTTTTATAGTCTTTTTTGTTAATTCTTCTTCCTGCACAAATGTTGATAGGTTACATTTAAGCCATTACCCATTTTCAAACGTTGCGTTTATCTGTACCCGACTCCACCACAACCGACTTACATCTATTACCAATCTATATTTATATAACTTCCTCCTCTGTTATAAGCCAATTCTTACTCCCTCTCCTTTTATTCTTTCCTTTTTTTTATTCTTTCCTTTCTTTGCCTTTCAAATTTCCCGTGAAAAATGCGGGAATTTATTCATGTTAGTAAATGTATTTGCATTGATAAATCCAAGGAAAAACTACTTTACCATGGACGAAAATATCATCTCTATGAGGTAAATTGTTTGGATCTCATTAATTGTAACTCACTCATATATATATATATATATGAAAAAGACAATAGGAAAAGGCGTATACGGAACAGAGGACAAAACGCGTCGTCTAAGTTT
>CAHIKZ030003813.1:75000-227500 GCA_903632075.3 Acanthosepion pharaonis
TTTTATCCACTGTGTCTCTCTGTCCATTTTGCCTTCAATTTGTTCTGTGAATTCAAAACATTTTAAGCCCTATTCTCTCGTTATGTACCCCACGAATTTCAAATGTCTCTTTCTGGAGCTAACTATGAGTGTACTTTCTGTTTCCATTCTCTTATGTTCAGTCCATGATAATCTCAGCATCCATTTGTATAACTACATTTCTGTTGACGCAGGTCTTTTATACAGAAGAAATATTGATAATTAGAATTGAAGTCATTCTACAGTCTGGCCGGAAAGTTTTGTCACTCCAAACCTAAATATAATGAGAACAATAGAAGAATAATTAATACAAAGCACAGATACTGGATTCAGTTTATTTACTTTTATTGACGCTGTCACAACCTCTTTCAAACGATAGGAGCTCATGCCAGACATCTGAAATTGAAAATGATATTATATGGGGGTGACAAATCTTTCGAACCACCCTGTATATTTTAGGAAAGCTGCCAGTTATTAAAAAAAAAGTAGTTATTCCCGATCACAGCACCAATTTCGTTTTATCAGCTTTTCAAACTAAGATTATTTTTGATTTAATGCCAAAACCGAGCTTTAAATGCTATCTCTAAAGGAAAAATATTTTAGTAACTTAAAATTATTCGTTATACCGTTAAATTTTCTTCTAAAGTTTAAAAACTTCATAATCACTCGGATTAAGAACTGCGACGCTGACATTTTGAAGAGACGATCAAATGTATGAAGATGATCTCTGAAAGCTTTTAATTAAATCACGTATCTAATTGATTTAATAAGTCACTCCAGAATTAATTCTTAACCCTATTTATTTTAAACTTAATAACTTAATTACTCCTTTTGATGCATATGAATGAACATTTATTTGTTTAGTTAGTTATTTTTTTCAATTTATTAGATGTCAGTATTTACGGTTTTTACCCCATTGTATACTTGTTTTTGTAAATCAAGCGTTTTATGATTTTTCTCTTCAGTTATTTCTACTTGAGATGTAAAAAGGCCAACATCGTCAGGTGATGATCACTTACAGATATTCTGCCATAAATATTTTGTAGTATCTTCAGTTTGCTAGATATGAGAGTTAATATCTTGGAAACTCTAAAGTAATTAGCTTACATTTACCTCAGCTATCAGTTTCGGTTTAGGTAAACACTAAAAAGATACAATACCCTTTAATTTGTTGCAATAAGTACTACAGAAACAGGTCAGAGCACGATAAAGCCTCCTGTTGTTGGGAGTTGTAGGCTGATATATTAAAAAGTACCACAATAAGTACCCATGGTGTTGTGTTGATACTAGTACTACTACTATTACTACTAATAATAATAATGATAGTAAAAAAATAATAACAATAATAATACTTTCGACTTCTAGGAAATGAAGTAGGTTATGGAATGATAAGCGAATATTTCTCTAGCTACTTAGAGAGAAGTATTTACCATATCAACTGACCTTGTAAGTATATAAAGAAGTCGTATGTTATTTATTGATAATTTTGTCGAAGCATTCTCCTTGTTTCAATCATGTCGTGTCTGAATGAAAGGAGACGTTAGAAGAGAAAAGGAGACAAAGTGTTAACTTGTTTACTGAACGGGGAAAAATTTGCTGACATATTTTTTTTTTAGTTCTTGCTAAAATGTCTGCTTAAAATATATAGAAAAGGCAATTCAATTAATATGTTCTTTGACTTGAATTTTATTATCTCTAATTAAATTTTGCATTAGATCTAAACTCACAATTTTAACTTACATGATTTTATGCACTTGTCTAAAACGTTTAATCGAGTATCTCGTTAAACCTGGTCAGTGTGTATGTGGGTAGCCGCTTGGGGACTTCGAACTTGTGTAATAGTTAGCAAGCTTGTCTCGCTGAATAACGACTTCGATCCTCACTAAGTGTCACATACTTTAAGCTTTATGTCACATCTAAACTATGCTTAGAAAACCACCTTATTTTTAATTTACTTGTTTAAGTGTAATTTTTTTACGGACACTCATATTTGAGTAGATGATATGTTTTTATATTATGTATGAAATATTATATTTACTTATTTGCATCTACCGACGTGAATTTTCAAGAAATCATGTTAGAAATATATGCGCCTCCCGGCGGGATACGAACCTGCGTCCCCTTAGGGTAATCCGCCATTAAATCAGACGATTTCTCCAATAATTTTTTACTATCTAAATATTTTCTGGCTTTAAATAATCTTCAAATTAACTGTAAAAGTCAAATCAATCAATCGAGTATCTTTTATGGCAATGTGCAGGTGTGTTTGTTTGTGAGGACATCATTGGAAACACAGAGATTCCCAACATCTAGTATTGGCATGTGCAACGATAACACTTCTTTAATGACATAGACTGTGGGTTTGACCTCAGTGGCCACTAGAGCTCACAAAGGGTCATCAAATTGGAAAAGTTCGTTTTAACAAATTGGATTGACGTACAGTTAAGTTTTGAGTTTCTAAAACCTTTTTCAAGTTTTTAGTTGTACTTTATTTATGTCTCTTTTCTTTTTTTTTTTTTTTGTTGTTTTTATTCCATTTTTCCTTTTGTGACGTCGTCCCCCGGTCGCAGCGCCAACTGTGACGTTCTATCCTGATCTACCACGTCGCCAGTTGTGACGTCCTCAAACAGCACCACTTGTGACGTCTTCGCCGCGGCGCCAGCTGTTCGCACCTCGCTGCTCCGTCCGGGTGTCGCTGCTCCATACGTGACGTCCGCCTGTCGCGTCAGTCGTGTTGTCTCGTCCTGTGACGACCAGCTGGCTTGGTATCGGTCGCGGCACCCAAATGTGACGTTCTAACCTTTTGGTGATTCGGGTGGGAATCTGGTTAGATTTGATATCAGCCTCGTCGTTCCCAACTCGCTTCCAACGCCTAGTTACCAAGGTAACTGCATTGATCTCCAGTCTGCCTACCCACGTTGTGAATTGATCTTTGTCAGACGAGATCAAACAGTGGTTGGGGCCGTAATGCAAATTGAGTTCAACGGGGGTGATAACACACAAATATGCATAAAAGAAAAGAAAATGAAAACTCAAAAAGTTCAAAGTATCAAAGAAAAAAGGAAACAAACTTTATGTCTAGTTGTTCGATACATAGGACTGCATCTATCTCCCGACCCGTTCTGTGGATTGTGACACGTCGTTTTCGCTAGGCAAGTTTTAACGCTTGAAGTTGTTTGCTCTCTAAGAAATTTATGTTTCGGTGTGTCTTTGGACGAAAGTCGAAAAAAAAACTCATTTCGGGGGTCTGGTCCTAAGTCGCTATTCAAAATAATTGTTCTTGGTTGAAGAGGAGTCCGGAATTTTGCGTGAATCTTGGTCAGCTATCTCGAGGCGGCTTCAACTCTGGAAACTGGAGCTCGAACTGATTTCTGCCTGTTGTGGCCTGGCTTTTATTGACGCCGACCAAAACCGGGGTGGGTCTGTTGGCGTCCGGGGGGTTCCTCGATAGTTCTAAATACATATCCACCTCTTTTATTTCTGGTTAGGGATTTTCCACTCTTTTCCAGATTTTGGGAACTTTTTCTCACTCCCACTTTCTCACTATACTTCTGAGGGGCGTGAACTGCCCTCCCCACTTCTTCGTAGCAGCTTCTCATACTTATATTCTTGATGGGGGAGTCGACAGCCTTCTTCGTGCGTCACGTGATCACTCTCAGCCAATGAGGTCTTGGTCGGGTATCATTCCTCCTCCTTCGTGCGTCAAGTGATCACCACTTGACCAATGATGTCTTAGTAGGGCGTGAACAATCCGCGGCTTTGTTTCGGGAAAAAAATATCTTGCTTAACTAAAAAAAAATTATCTTTTGCTTTTCCTTTTCTTCCTTAATCGCCGTATCATTTCTCTGGCCACCAACGGGAAAATATGAACAATGGGGTCATAATTCTTGTTCTACACGTGGCTTACGTCAGGTATTTTACCGCTAATTTATCAAGATGGTTGGTATTCTTAACATGGCCTCAAAAAAGAATTATCCCCAAGTTTTCAGTCAGTCTGACGTCTCAAGGAAGAAAGAAAAAACACCCTGGGTCCCCACCCATTTTCCTTCAGCACATATTCTGATAACATAAATTTATTATCGCAGGCAAAAGTTGTTTTGTCGAAAAGAATTTAGTTAGCGAGACTGCTTGTGTGGGATTCTAATTTTCCATATCTAACTAAGGCTCTGAAGCTACACCTGTGTTTTGTCAATTATCAAAATTAACGTTTTCAAGTGGACTTTCTTTGGCGAACATTTCTTGATAACACAATTCCATTCGCGCAGGCCAAGTAGGAAAATCGGTCAACGATTACTCGTAGGTGGCCTTTAATTTTCATGTCTGCCCAAAGTCTTTTTAGTCGCCTGTTTCTTTTCGTCACTTATCGAAATAACATTTTCACTTGAATTTTTCCCTTGGCCGGTGGTCTGTGTTGATAATAAGATGCCTTCCCGTACCAATAGTTTGTTTTCATATCCTTAGATAACACTTCCCTACCCCCTCAAATCTCATTGTCATTGTAATGACACTCTTTCGCCATTTGCCACTTATCAAAATAACCCTTTTTTTTTATTGCCTCTTAGCCGTGTGTGTGTTCAGGCTTATCACCTATGATTCGGATGAAATATAACACTTTTCCCTTCCTCTCTTCTTTTCTTTCTTTTCCCTTTCTGCCTGGATGCATGGTGCCACGATTTTTTACTCTCCCCATTGTTTTGTTTGTTTGTATTACTTTGGTTTAATATTTATTTGTTTGAATTATCTTTGGTTGCCCACGTTTTTTCTTTCGTGTTATTTTCTGTTTATACTTTTTGGAAAAAAAGAAAAAAACAAAAGAACAAAAGTTGAAAAAGAAAAATTTAAAAAAAGAATACAGTTGTTTTCGTTTGGTCGCGGCAAAAATGGCCGACGGCACAAACGTAAACATGACTCCACCAACGGAATCACCGCCGGTGCAAACTCAAAATTTGTCACCTGCGAAAACACTGGCCTGGTCCCAGAGTAGACCGAAGAAAAAAGACTCTTCGTATTACGAAGAACAACGGCTGAAATACGAAGAGTACGTGAATGGGAATGAGTTTATCACAATTCCGCTGGCATCGGATTTGAAAACCCATAGAGTGATTGGAGTCAGCTGAGACAATGTAGAGGATGCTCTAAAGACCATCAAGATTGCCCCCAAAATGTTATCCCGCAGAAGCAATGCCATGTGGGATATTCTGTTTGGTTCTGAACAAGAGGCGAAGCAGCTGGCCGGAAACATCTTGTCCACAACAAACTTGCGCCCCCAAATGTATTGACTTGCCGGGAGAAGAGGATGCTAGTAGTAATGGAGGGTAGGAGGCCGTGTTGTTGGGCGTGTGGTGCGGCACATGGCAAAAGAGTGCCCCGGGAAAAAGGCTCAGCAGACTACAAAAGAGACTCCAGCAGCAGCAGCAGCGACAGAGGTGGATCCAACAAAGGAAAAGGCTGGCCCGGGAGCCTGGACGGAGGTGAGGAAAGGGGGAAAAGTGGCAGCTTCACCCTCTCCTCCAGTGCGTCAGAAGAAGCAACAAGAACAACAAAAACCCCAGCAGCAGCAGCAAGAGAAGCTTCATCAGCAACAACCTCCTCAGCAACATCAACAGAAACACCAGCATTCGAAACAGCAACAAAAACTGAAGCAACAAGAGCAGCAGAAACATCAAAAACTGGAACAGCAGAAGCAGCATCAAAAACGGCAGCAGCAACAAGAGCAACCAATGAAGGTAGATAAAATGCCTCCATCGCGAACTGCGTCCCTGAAAAGGAGCAGGGAGGAAGATTTCAGAGGAAATAGAACAGTCTGGTGAAGCAGGGAGGAGCGAAGCATGGACAGAACCAGGCGGCGCTCCTTCCCGGTTTCGCCAATAAGATATTCCAGCCCCCAAAGTTAGGAGCCTCCCTTCTTCCCCTTCCCGTGCCCCAACCCCCTCTTCCCCCATTACACCTGGAAGTTCAGTGGCTACTTCCCCGCACGCGTCCACTTTCTCTCCTCCCCATCGTGCTAGGGAGAAGGAAAAGAAAAAGAAAAAGTACTTCCAGGGTCCAGATGGGATCTGTAAAGGCAAAAAAGGGCTGTCGAAACAACAAAGAGCCTTTTGGGGCTCCTATTTTAACTTGACGAGGTACATGGGAAATCGGTAGAGGATCCACGAAACTTCTCTAATGCCCCAGGTGTCATCACCGTCGTAAGAGACACTGGGGCATACTTGAAAGTGTGGAGCCATATATACGAGGCTCGAAAAGCTTATCCGAAAATAAGGGTAATGGAAGAAAATAATGAAGATCTCAAAAAAATTAGGGATTTTTGCTCTGGGAGGGTCCCGGTTCTGCTCCATCCCTCTTTGTATAGGGCCATAAAATTATTTACTCCACGGACGTTGGCGGTGTTGTCCTGGGTGGTCGTATGACGACCGAGTTGGGTACAGGAAACCTGGGACAATCCGTTGGGGTCCTTACCGCTGCAGATTTCCGCCCTGTATGTGAATAGGTTAATTCTGTTTTTTATATTTTACAGGACTTAGAAGATGGAAATTAAGATAGCGACATTGAATGCAAGGGGCTTAAGGATCCTGCTCCGGGAACTCTTGTCCTTTGGTGTGGATGTTGCCGCGATCGAATAGACCCTCTTCCGATGCGTGTGTGCTGGAAAATGACTTTGTCGTCTATTCTGCATATGGGGACCGGTTTGCCAGAGGAGTTTCTTTCTTGTCAGACGTACTTTTGATGCGAAGGTGGACCTTGTGCATACCGATGCCGAGGGCCGGTTGATTGTGGCCGATATTGCCGGGAAACGTGGTTCGTTCCGAGTCGTTGCGGTTTATGCGCCAAATGACCGGGAGGAGCGGGTCTCGTTTTTTCGGCAGTTGGGACCGTTCCTAGTGGATTCGACGCGCCCAGTTTTAATGGGAGACTGGAATGCCATCCTGGACCCCGTTCGGGGTGCTGGGGGAGAAGGGGCGATCGTAGCCTGGTGGATCTGATCGACGATTATGGTCTTGTCGATAGATACCGGGTCGATCATCCCGGGGGGAAATATGGACGTGGGCTCTTAATTGGCCTTGTGACAAGGTAGTTAGCTACCTTGACAGAATGTTAGATAGAAGAGCTGACGTAGATCTTTTAGATTGTCCCACGTTCCACTGGGTAGGCTATTCGGACCACAAACTCGTCTGTGCCCGGGTGGCGTTAGGAAATAGGCCTAGAATGGCTGGGTACTGGAAGTTCAATCTGTTCTTACTGGACAGGCAGGACTTCCAGGAACAGCTAACTAGATTAGTGCAGCGGGAACTAGTGGGGGCGGTATCGGAAATAGGTGGTGGGAGAGACTTAAGTGTAGGATTAGGTCTTTCACCACTGATTTCGGCAAACGGCTCGCTCCAGATAGAGCTGAAAAGGTGAAGACGCTTAAGGCTAGTTATTCACGGGCGGTGGCTGGGGGGATCCCCTAGAGATAGACTTAGCTAGGGAGGCCCTGGATCGTTCGAATAGCGAGGGTTACATGAGCCAGGTAATTAGACATATGTTAAGCAAGATGTCTTCCGAAGCCGTGAACTTGGGTGCAGATCTGAGCAGGGAAGAGGTCCATCGAGGTGGCGATTGTTGCATTCGTGAAATCAAATCCCCGGAGGGGCACACTCCTCGGGCCACATGTGCGAGGCATTTCGGCGCCATTTCGAGAGCCGGTTTCCGTGAGGAGGAGTTTCGCAGCTATTTGGCTGACTTTCCTCGGCTTTCGCCGACTGAAGCGGCTAGCTGCGAGAAAGTGATCCCGGAGGGCGAAGTCTACGCGGCATTGAAGAAGGTCGGCAGAGGCAAGTCACCCGGTCTGGATGGTTTGCCCTATGAATTGTACTTGAGGCTGTCACACATCTTTGTTCCGATTTTGACAGTGGTGTTCAACAACTGGTTTCGGTCGGGGTCCATACCCAATCGGATCACCAGGGGTGTGATCACTCTGTTGAAAAGGGACAAACGTGGATGATTACAAGCCCATAACTCTGCTAAACACAGAGTTAAAGATTTTGGCCAAGATCTTGCAGGAGCGTTTGCACTCAGTTGCCGAGTCTCTGTTGGGTCCTGAGCAGACTTGTTCTGTGAGGGGCCGAACAATTCAGAGCAACCTGCATCTGATCCGTACGATCATAGAGGGTGTAAAAGACGACGAAGAAGCCGCGCTGATAAATTTGGATCAGTCCAAGGCATTTGATAGGGTTGACCATCTCTACCTTGCTACTGTCCTGCAGGCCGCTGGATTCGAACCCAACTTCTGCCGTTGGATTAGCCTCCTGTATCGCCCCACTCCAGTGCTGTGGTACAGGTGAACGGAAGGTTGTAGGACGCTTTTGTGCTGTCTAGGTCGGTTCGTCAGGGTTGTCCGCTGTCGCCTCTCTTTTATGCTTTGGCTTTGGAGCCTCTCCATTGCCGGCTGAAGGACGGGACGTGCAGTCCGGGTGGAATCGCCGTACCTGGAGGGTCTCGAGCCAGGGTCTCCGCGTACGCCGATGACATATCTGCTTTCGTGTCGTCCCGCAGCGACATTGAGGCGGTGCAGAAGGCGCTTGATCGGTACGAGAAGGTGACAGGGGCCAAGATAAACCGCGACAAGTCCTCCGGCTTGCGGTTAGGTGCCTGGAAGGGGGTCGCTCTTCCGGGCCGCTTCGGTTGGACGGACGGTCCTGTCCGCATTCTTGGAGTGTGGTTTGGGCCCGACCTCCAGATGGAGAAGAATTGGTCTGAAGTACGAGCAAAGGTCGATTCTGTCGGTCAGACTTTGAATCGACGGAGGGTGTCCATGAAGGGAAGGGCAGAGGTGTGTGCTACATACATTTTCCCCCTGATTCTTTATCGATTGTCCGTACTTCCTCTCTGTGAGACCCACAGGAAGGCGCTCGATCGATCGCTATCCTCCATTTTATGGAGGGGACGCGGAAATCGGGTCGACAGATGAGTCTGCACTAAACGTCCGTGTCATGGGGGGCTGGAAATGCCGCACCCGTTGAGTCACATGTGTGCCTCTAGGTTGGCTTTCCTACGCCACGCATTGACTGGAGCAGATCCGATTCTGGAGGGGATTGTTAGGGACGCGTTCTCTGGCATTACCATCAGTACCCCCATCTCGCGGGTTGAGCGCCGTCGTAAACCCCGGGATCAATCGTTTTTCCTTCGCGGGTGTCGGTCGGCCTTGAGGGCCGTTCCCCGGTCCAGTGAACTTTCTCAGCCTAGGAAGGTCTTCTATCGTGAATTAGTGGAGGGGCCCGCGAAGGATCCCCTACGAGATACGCTCAGCTTGTCGGAGGAGGAGTATCGCTCCTACTGGTCTTGGGCGCCAGCGGCGGATTACCTCAGTAACCCTGAGTTTTCGCTTAGCTGGCGATTTGCTCGTAATTGGCTGCCTCTCAACCACAAGGCTTTCATATGGGACTTGGCGGATTTGCCAGACTGTGAACGGTGTGGCCTTGGTTTAGAGGAAACGGTTTCGCACACATTCTACCATTGCCCCCGGGTCCGCCCCTTATGGGACCATGTCGGCGAGCTGACGGCTTGTCTCGCTCCCAAACAGCTTCTGTCCATTGATCGCGCATACGCGTGTGACAATGTGTCACCCCCGTATTCCGGGGTGAAACGGATGGTGTTTCTGACGCTGCTGGCCACGGCTCGATTGGTGATTTGGACGACGCGGAAGGAGGAAGTCTTGCGAGGTGATCGTCTTTCTCATCAGGATCTGATCAGATTCTTTGAGCCTCAGCTCAAGATGAAGATTAGAACAGATAGAAAACTATTGCATTCGACAGTCTTTAGCGAAAGGTGGGTAAAAGAGGCGAGCTTGGTTCGTGTGAACGGGGATAGCCTTGATTTTCTCTTCTAGGCCAACCTATGGCACATCGGGGTGGTTTCCCCTTGGTTAGGTTAGAAAAGCTTCAGTGTACCTAGTTAATGTGAGTAAATGTTGGTCCTAGCCTGCATCCCGGCCGTTCTTTCGTTATGATCCAAGTCGAGATTCCCAACCTCCCCAGTTTGTTTTGGTCCCCTTTCATCTCGGCTGGGGCAGCTTTATACTTTCCCATTCCCGCATAATATTTTATCCTTTTCCCACTTCCTTAGCGAGAGCGCCTCTTCACTCTGTCATCTGGGCAGAATACAGCGGCCCCTCTGTTTTGAGGGTTGGACGGTCCCTACTAACATCAATTATGTTTAATTTTCAGTTTGTGTTGATTTTAGTTTATTATTGGGTTCATCACCACCTCCCCTCTCATTTTATCATTATTAGAATTTTATGTATATTGTCTATCTTCATCAATTTTTTATGGCGTGGGGCGCGTTTTTGTAGGTTCTCCTGGAGAGGATGTGGTATTGTGGTGGATGGAGGATTGAACGGTGATGGATGAGTTCTTGTGGTGAATGAGAAAATTGTAATATATGAATGGGTCGTGAATCTGATTAGCTAGGTAGAAGATAGTGTTGACCAGCCTCTACCCCTCCCCTTTTCGGCCTTGTGTCACAATTTGTACTTCTGGTATGAATAAATATCGTGGTGTTGAGGGAGTTAGTCGATATCGGACATTGAAGTGCCAACCATCACAACTAGATTGCTGCGTCATTAAGTCTTATTTTCAAGTTTAGGACGACTTATTGAAATACAAGCATCCACTGCGAAAACTACTCTACAACATTTTGGCGACGAAGGATTCGTAATTCACACGGGAAAAGAAAAGTTTTTCGTTTACTTTACTACAACATTGACGGCAAGGGATTCGTTTCTCAGAAGGAGAAAGAAAGAAAAAAAACTTTTCGTGCGCCTAATAACACATTGGCGACAAGGAATTCGTAATTCATACGTAAGAAAAAGTTTTCGTTCACTCTATAACAACACATTAGCGACCAGAATTCGAAATTCATACGAAAAAAAAAAATTTAAAGAGAAAAAAAAATTGTTTCGCCATATACAACACTTGGCGACGAACGTATTTTGGTTTCATACGGAAAAAAAAATTGCGTTCACTCTACAACACTTGTCAACGTGGATTCGTAACTCATACAGAAGTGAAAAAAAATTCACCCGCCATAATAAACGTGGTGTACGTGGGATTGTGTTTCATACGGTGAAGCTAAAAAATTTGCTCACGTTATTTAGTGACGAAATTCGTTTTTCATACGGAGGGAAAAGAAAGAAAAAAAAAATTTGCTCGTCAAATTTTTCGGCGACATCAACTCGGATTCACATTAAAAAAAAAAAAAAAACTTGGCAAAGTTTTTTCGAAAGACAAAACTTTAACTTAGTGACGAAAATATCAGTCGTATACTTAACTGAGAAAAAAAAATTATTATTTTTCCTCGATAAGACAGTTTGCTCAAATAGGTCACGAATTACAAATTCGTTTTGGACCCCCCCTCTACAATATTTAAGCATTGTGTAAACTTTTTGCGAAGATGGAGGAATGCAAAAATATATTCCAGGAATTTTAAGTTCCAGACGGAACAACAAAATACAATATTGGACCCACAGAAAACATTCCAGATACAACTTCATGAGACAACCTTTAATAGACAGATTCAATTTCAACAAGAAATGGAACTAATGCATAAGGAGTTTCAAAACAAAATTCTAGAAATAACTGAGAAGAGGAAAGAGGAAAATTTACAAAATGTTTCTTTCCCAGAGAATACAATATGGAATTCGATTGAAATATTCACGTTCAGTCCAGACGAAGAAATAACATTTGAAGGGTATTTTAAAAAATATACGGACGTGTATAACGGGGACTGCCACACGTGGTCTGAAGGAAAGAAAGTTAGACTTCTTTTAAGCAAGTTAGGAACTGCTGAGCATAACAAATTGGCAAACTACATTTTACCGAAAAAAACTAGCGAGTTAACTTTTACTGAGGCGGTAAATATATTAAGTGAATTATTTAGTAAAAAGACATCTTTGTTTCACAAGAGATGGAAATGTTTGAATCTGATGAAAGAAGATGAACAAGACTTTATAACGTATGCAGCTAATATGAACAAGCATTGTGAATAATTCAAACTAGCAGAATTAAGCGCTGACAATTTTAAGTGCTTAATATTTGTTCAGGGTCTAGTTTCAGAAGAGACGCAGAATTGAGGAAATTGGTACTTTAAAAATTGGAAAACGTACCGAGGATTTCGGTACAGAGTTTGGCAGAAGACTGCACAAGATATGTTAGCGTAAAGAATGACTCGAAAATGATAGAACAGTCTGGCGTTTCGCATGTAATAAAAATACACTACAAAAAGGAAAGTCGGCCTACCAAAAAGAATTCTAAAATTGCGGATTATCAAACAAAAAGTGAAATACCAGGAAAAATAAACAAACTCCCGAAGCCATATTTTGTTTGCGGTGAACTTCACTGATATAGATATTGCAATTTTAAATAAGAAAATTAAAGTCCGACGAAGTGAACGACGGAATAACTAGAAAATTTGTTAATGTCGTAATAAGTAATAAAAAATAAAAATGCAACTCGACACTGGTTCCTACCTATCTATCATAAATTTGTATACGTGGAAGAAGTTGGGGAAACCAACTTTAATGAAGACAAATAAAATCGCGAGGTCAGTGACAGGAGAAAAAATACAATTTATTGGAGAATTTGTTACAAACGTCACGTTAAATAAAAAAACGCGAAAAGCTAAACTATTTGTCGTGAAAAATACCACGAACTTACTTGGTACGGATTGAATAACAGAATTTCAATTATGGGCTTTACCAATAAATTATTTCTATTGCAAGTTTGAAAATTTAAACTACGAAGCTCAAAATTTAGAAAACTAAAGAGAACTTTTCCTACTGTTTTTTTCTCCAGGTTTGGGAACGTGTACCAAGATGGAGGCACAATTACAGCCAAAACAAAACGCTCAGGCGGTATTCAAAAAGAAAAGGAATGTGCTGTTTGCTTCAATTGAACAGATAGATAAAGAATTGGACAGATTAGAGAAAACGGGTTTATTTAAAAATATTGAATGGGTAACACCGACAATATACGTGAAAAACAAGCTCCAGAAAGTAAAAATGAAGCCGACACCGAGAAAAATTGAGGAACAAGTTACGCGCAACCAAGGACATGCAGTATTATTAAATGAGTTAAGTCAACAAGAACCTACAGAAACTGTGAGTCCATCCTTAAGAAGTGCAAAGCGGATGGTTCTTTCTGGTAAGACTTTGGAGATATATATATATAAAAAAATAAAATAAAAAAGCGGATTAGCTATATGAGGTACTTGGTGAAATGGGAAAAACTCACGTGCAGTAAACAGATCAGACGACGTTTTTCAGACGTGGTTGACAGCGGTTCCGAAGTTTGATCTAACAACCCCTGTAAATAATTTTACCTAAGGTACGCCGATACAGAAGAAAAAAAAAGAAAGGCAACTGATCATTTAAAAGTGGATAAAAAAACGTAGGAAATACGCTACGATGTTATTTAAAAAAAAACATTTTTGGTTTTTTTACTTCATATTTTCTGTAAAAATTTGAAAAATAAAGAAAAATCTTTTTACTCCTGCGGAGTAAAGTTTTAGTGGGGGATGTTATGCCATATTACCTATTCTATTGTAATGGACTCTCCCACAGATAAGTAGTAGTTGTAGTAGCGTTCGCCAGTTGGGCTCAGTGGCGTTGAGTGAGTCAGTCGATATCGGACATTGAAGGACCAAGCATCACAACCAGATTGCTGCGTCATTAACTCTTATTTTCAAGTTCCTAACGTTTTGTACGTCGAACCTAATTTAGGACGACTTATTGAAATACACGCCTCCACTGTGAAAACTACTCTACAACAGAGTTCAAGGGCCAAAAGAAAAAAAAATCCAGATGCGAGTATCCAAAACAACTAAATAAAGTGGTCAATACAATGAGTAGAGTAGACCTAGGTAAACCTAGAAAGCCAGACAAACCTTGGTAGGTTTGTCTGCTCTCTAGGTTGAACTAATTGACTATATATATATATATATATATATATATATATATATATATATATATATATATATATATCAAGACCAAAAAGTGCCAAGCAAAGCAGACGTCTGAAACTTTTGGATACTAAACTTTATTCCGATTTTCTTAAGGTAGAACTTTAAATGACAAGTGGCACCTGATCGTCCCGCGTTGCGGCATTTTCAATCTCGGGGTCGGTGGATTTCTTGATCTTGGCAATTTGACCTTCATAATATGGTCACTAGGAACAGTCACGTCGATAAGAAGGCATTTTTCCCAAATACGGTGATTTTTGTTTTGCATGTTGAAATCTCAAAATATCCTTGCTGCTTTCGATCTCCTCTGTCTTGTGATGGTAAACTTTCACGTAGACTTCAAGTCAATACTTCCTGCATAGGCGACAAAGCAGATAAGAGGCCACTTTGTCATGGTGGAGTTTGTGTTTTTCACAAGCAGCAATGATGTTGCTGACATTTTTATTATTAGCATTATTACTCGGGCTCGGATATTGATCACTTTTGCTCGTAGAAAACAAGCAAATCAACGAGATCAAATGTATTTAATAATATTAGTTCAGTTTTAGACAAGATGTGGTGAACTCAGTGAGAATCGAATTAATTTCAGCAGTAACGGGTGTGAAATTAGCGGGAAAACCAATCTATCGTGTGAAAACGAAAATATATGATTGAGGTTCTAAATGTATGTATGCTACTACAAAATGACTACGAGCATTAATATGTATGCAAGCATACGCCCGAACACATATGCGCGAACACAAAGACACACACACACATACTTGGGATGAAATACAAATCAAATATGGATCAATGAGAATATTATTCACTTGCGCGCAAATAAACCTTCGCAAAGGTATGAATCTAACTCTTTTCTCAAAGCAATTGCTTAGTTTGTAAATCATTATTATCTCCAAAAGAAAACTCTTATTATCTAAAAATATTTCCTGTAAATGGTTGGTAAACCATAGAAATCGAATCAATCAATCAATATATATATATATATAATGTTGTTCCAAAATATACATACTATTTTAAATAATAATAAATGCAGTGTTTACTAATTTTCGAACAAAATTAATGGTGAAAATTATGAAATATTGACATTTATTCGAAATTAGTGATTTAAAATGAATATGAAGTGAAATTAGGGATTTGAAAAAATTAAAAAAATGTGAAAATTTATAAGAAGTCAAAAAGTTGTGTAGAATTCTTTGGGACACCTTGTATATATAATATATTTTTTTTATTAATGTGCACACACCCCGAACATACATACGCGCACATACATACACACATATACATATATGTGCGTGTGTGTGTTTGTGTGTGAAAGTGAACACTGCATTCAACAGTTAGCATCAAGCTGCGACTCTTAAAAATTCCAATCACCTGTGAAGACCGTAGCATACAACGGCCGAGAAACTTCGTGAATTTGGCAAATAAAGATCCCTGTAAATATTGGATATATATATATATATATATATATATATATATATATATGGATATAAATTTGCTTAATACACCCACACACACACACACATATATATATATATATATATATATATATATATATATATATATATATATATGATATTTCTATTTTCATGCAAGTCATTGTGGCTTTGTCCGAAAGTGTCTGTGCATGTGTTGCTTCAGTATGTGTCTGCCTGTTCCTCCACCTTTTAAGCGGAATAAAAGATCACTTCGAACAGTAAGTTTATGAATAATTAATTGATGGTTTCTATTAGTACCAGGTTTATGCTAGTGCAATATTGCTGAATCCAATCATCGAAATGAGAAGTCTGAATCGACTCAAATGGTGAGAGCAGTGTGAGGGCAGGCAGCTGTTGTCGATGAAATACGATATTCCCACAGTTGAGTGAAGATTCAAATATTCCGAGACCAAAATTACTACCTTTACACTTAGAAGACAACGTTATGTAGATCATTTTATTCAGCTTGTTTTTCTTTCATTTTGCAATAATTAATAATTTAGAAACTTTTGATGAACTGATGTAGAACAAAGTACGTTTAATCTCTAGGGTGTTTTGAAAAAATATCACATATACTCCTTGATTTCTTTTTGGTTTTTACGTACTAAATTTATACAACATTGGAGTCAAGTTTTTTTCTGTTTTTTTCATAATATTCCTGTTTTGCTAAACTTTCTTTAATATTCAGTAATTGTACTCAGAACGAAAAATTTAAGCGCAATTTTTATGTTGAATTTTATTTTTACAATAATTTTCACCCTTTAGAAAACCATGGTGCCACTCGAGGTAGAGGGGTACAGAGTAAGAGGCAGAGTTTATGTGGATATATGGAAAAGATAACTGTATCAAAATACTTTTGAAAATTATGAATTGAAACATTTGATAAAATATTTATTTACTTCATAGGCTGGTGATCCTCGTCTTAGTGGTAGGACAGTCAAAATGATAATTCACCATATTTAATATCTGTCTATATTTCTGAGATGAGGTATTGAATAATTTAAATTATTTACGTCGTTCGGACTGTTGTCCTTATGTTTATATTTTCATGTTCACGACGTTTTGTCCGTTGTCCTCAAGGACACCTGGCCCAGTGGATAAAAATGTTGGTTGGATCCAGTGACTTGACTCAAAGAGTTGTGTGTTCAGTACCAGGCTACAGCAAATGTGGACCTTAAAACTTGAGAGCTGAGTTAAAGGGAGATAACTGAGACGAGGCATGGCCCATGGAGATAGAACAATCTAACCCGGTGAACGAAATAAAGGTTTCAGTTCGAAATTCCAATACAACAGCTGAAATGTTGTGAAAATGTAAATAAGTATGATGATCAGTCCGAACAATGTAAATAAAGTAAATCAATTATATTTAGTTTTCGACGGTGACTTTTCGCTTTATTCAAACTGTTTATTCGATCAGATCGGCTGTCGTTTCCCGACCACATTGGACAGGACACAAGCGAATACTGACATATTTTTGCTGGCAGGGATATAGACTGTGATACCGACAACTAAACGATGTGATTCGCTAGTCGCTCTTTCATGCGTATACATATCCAAATACACGTACTTATGGGTGTGCATAAATCATATCACCTGATAACGTACTTTGCGTTCGTTAGACGACTTTTAACATTGACGTGTATCTTGCGAGCCAAGCCAAGCTGTATTAAATGTGCTAATCCACTAAGCACATGTCATTATTTTAGTATCGTAATCTGACAATGTGTTGATGGTCGACTTGGAAAAGAAATTACAGTACCTCCTAGACAGGGTGGTAGATGAAAGCGATAAAAAGTATTCAACTGAAAGAAGACAATGTATCAAAACAATCCAAAAATCAGTTACGAATTGGCGATATAAACATCAAGCTGGTGCAGAAAAGTGTTTTAAAAGAGGATTAAAAATACGACACCGTGATCTGAAGCCACATTGGGTAAGAGAAAGAAGCATTCTTAAAGCAAAACAAAGTGCTAGGAACGGAAAAGGTTTCGTCAGAAACAAAGAAATGCGTGAGGGATTGCTATGTGATATCCATCATAGTATATGGCACATAATATTGGGCAGTGAATACTGTTTTGAAAAACTAGATACTGAAAATTCCATGGATGAGACGAGTTAGCAAAACGAAAACCTTTAAATTGCAACAGGAAGAATACGTATACATCAAAATAAGGAAAATGCAGTTGAAATTCCTTGGATACATAATGAGAAAAAGGGTTTGAAAGCTTAACCCATAGGGGACATATAGAGAGCAAATGTGATAGAGGAAAGCAAAGAGCCACCTATCTACCGAGCTTGTGTGGGTGGATGACAGAACGACGGGCGAGGGAATTAGAAGAAAAATGCTAAGAGCCATGGAGACAGAAAGTTGTGTCCTTCATATAAGGAATAATTATACTTTATGATAAATGCAATAATAAAGAACTTAACAAATAGCATCCTGCTACATTATTATTTGCTTATGGCCACATCACGTTGTAACATCAGTTTTTGCAGGACCACCGAAGTTACGAAATGTCGATCCTGATCAGTACCAAGGTGGGTGACCGTTTGTAAATATCACGTAATCATTGTTGTGCGTATGATGAAATGGATAAAGGCTTAGAATTGTTAATCACAGTGTTGAGTTTCAATCCCAGTCAGGTTTATTATATTCACTTATGCCCAAATATCCTCGGAAAAATATGAATTCACTTCTTCTCCCCAGCTATGCCTTAAATATTAGAACTTATATCAGTAAATCATTATTATCTCCCAAATTTCTTATAATTTTAAAAATATTATTTGGCCTTAAATAATCTTCAAAAAACAAACAATTAAAAATTGGATAGCAATCAATGCTAGATAATCACCACATTAAGAATCGCAGATGAAGAAACTGAAAGAGAGAGTTCTACCGATGAATACTGAGAATACTATGGAGCGAGTATGTGAGTAACAAGGGAGTTTCAAGAAAATAGGAATTATAAAAAACTAATATTTACAATCACAAAGAGACAGATGAAAATTTGGCGACGCATGAGAAAAAAGGGTCGAAATAATTTAAAATTCGCAAGGAATATTGAAGATGAAAGCGGGGAGAAATAGCAATTAACCACGATTTCAAAGAAATGGTTGGCAGAAAAATGACAAAGATGTATGGTAAAAGGTCAAAAGTTACTTTGAGCAACAAAAAAGACATGAAAGATCACGGCACATAATGACTTATGCTGGTAGGTAAAGTGTAGCGTGACGGTTATTATTTTAATACCCGGAATTGACGAACATGAAGCCTTCCAGGTCAGCTCTAATTCTGCTTCGATTACATCGCCATATAAGTTGGCAACAGATGAATCAAAGAAAGCAGATATTTTCCAATAACAACCTTATCTAGTGAAGTAGAAGTAGTAAAGGCTTTTACCCTACTGTTCTTATTCAAAGGGTCCTATCATATGTCATCAACACGTCATATGTATTAAATAGAAAAAACTTATACATAGTCTTTGAAATATTTTCCATATGCTACGTGCATTGTGTAATATATCATAAACAGTTATATATATATATATATATATATATATATATATATATATATATATATATATATATATATATATGTGTGTGTGTGTGTGTGTGTGTGTGTGTGTGTGTGTTTTTGATATATTCCCGGACGAAGCGTTGCCGAAGGGCAAGGTTTCGTTCGGGGAGGTTGACAGCTAGGCGGGTTCGAAGGCTATATATTTGGCCGGGCCTACGGGCTCGGAATACCCACATTAAACTCGGCCTTGTGCCACATTCGATCCCACGTGGGGTGATAGCTAAATATAGCTGTTTGTGATATATTGAGCTCCGAATTTTATACTCCTTGGGATTATCTATAAGGATTACCAAGATTTTCATTAATTATATATATATATATATATATATATATTTATGTAAGTGGACATTGAAATCAACACCCAGAGGCCACAGACGGTTTCCTTCTAAACATCTGACGACTGACGATTTTTTTATTTACATACACTGTATCCCTGATATTGAGAGCTTTAAGCTATAAATGTAACATAGCTTAAAACTATATTTTATCACACACAATATATATATGTGTGTATGTCTATTGCGAATATTTTGGTAGCATGTTTTCATTAAGACATGTCCATTTGAATAATTTATGCAAGGTTTGGCCACGTATTTTCAATAGGATCCTCTCATTTTCACGTTCAAGCTTCTTAGCAACCGTATTAAAGAAAGAGAGAAAATTACCATGTTGATACATATTCATTTATTTCGAATATTTTCGATATTAGCACATTGACATCATCAGGGTGTTTTTTTTCTAAAACAAGATTGTTGTGTTCATCTAAAAGTTAAATTTAAATTTAGAAAAAAAAACAACACACTGATTATAACATTGTGGTAATGAAAATAGCGTTTCTGGTAGAAGCAAGTGTTTTTTTCTCTGCTTACACCACTCTACTGATATGCCTTGTTCACACTTTATGCTACAAGATGAAGGAAGGCTAGATTATAATATACTAAACGTCTAAGTGATGCAGTACATACGTTGTATTCATGTACCTTAGACGCGCGCACACACACACACATATATATATATATATATATATATATATATATATATATATATATATATATATATATATATATGTTGGAAAGAAATGGAAACGATGATTACGATACTTAATAAACAATTAATAATTACCGAAACATCTATATAAGAAATTATCATTATGTACCTTATGATTCGTTACAGAATGCTCATTATATACACATATTATTCTCCGCCGTTGTAATATCCGATCTTTTCTGAGTCTTCTTCTCCTCCAAAGACAGAATTGATTTTAGGTCTGTTAAACACACACACACAATATATATATATATATATATATATATATATATATGTGTGTGTGTGTGTGTGTGTGTGTGTGTGTGTGTGTGTAGGATACACTAAGTAGATATATAATAGAAGGCAAGCAGTGTTTCCATTCAACAATTGCTTCTCGGTGATATCTTCAATGAGTAATCCATTGTCATCTGCTCTAATCGGCTTCGTCCACTATTTGCAAAATTGCATATGCTTGTGTGGCGTATCTAGTAAGAAGTGAGCGTTACGGCCACATATGTAGCTGCTTACTGATAGACGAATTTCTGTATGCAAAGATCCATACATATTTCGATGTTCACTGAACTGTGTCTATAACATTAATATGTTTTCGCCAATGTGAGTGCGAGTCAGGTTTCTCTCCCTCTAATCATCTCTATATGCCTTCCACTGTATAAAGATCTGTTTATGCTTATCAATGTATGAGAGTACAAGAGCTTGTATCTAAGTGTCATAATCCATGTCCATGTCTATCTACATGTGTCATTTACTTGATAGATTTTCATGTGCAGGCGAATGTACGTATGTGTCTTTATGCGAGCAGCAGCGGCAATGGCTTACTGTAGAGCAACGGGATGTAGTTAGGTCGACTATACAGGAAGCGATTGTCAGTATCTACTTCTGATTCCAAGTGATATTTTCTTTGAAGTCTTATATTCGTGATGCTATCATTTTAATGGGATCCCTTCATTTTTTTTTTCATTGATCAAGACGGCAATTTGAGTACGAACGCTCTTGAAGTGGAAACCCGACTGAAGTGATTGGGATTTCATCGATCCGAACTGATCAATAAAATTTCCTAAGAGACTGCGAGGGTTAGGGGGCGGAATATTCGAATGGGGACGAGGAGGAGAACCTGAATAGCAAGAATAGAAAATGAGATGATATCGTTGTATGTACGGTTCGATAGGCAGCTATATATGAAAATCATTATGTAGTCATATATGAAAACAAACGCCGAAGTATAAAGAGCAACAGATGTACAGGCATAGACAGATATAATTACAGGCTAACAAACACGTGTAAGAACACGTGCTTGCAAGGCTTATAAATAATTTCATATTCAGATAAAAAAAAATGATTTATTTGAAAACGAAAATAAATGCATAATCAGTTCAAATACTCCCATTGAATCAAATATAAAAAGAGACATTCATGTATGCATTTAAATTTAAATGCACATAGATACACCAGATATCTATCTGTCTATCTATCTCTTTCCATATATATATATATATATATATATATATATATATATATATATATATATATATGTGTGTGTGTGTGTGTGTGTAGAATAAACAGTATATTTATTACTTTCGTCTACTGGCAGAATATTTCAGAAATCTTATTTGTATTTGAAAAATTGCAAAACAGCAATTCAACCAGTAAGGAAAAACGATACACCTCCCCACACACATACATATATATATATATATATATATATATATATATATATATATATATATATATATATATATATATATATATATATATATATATATATATATATATATATATATATATATATATATATATGTATATATGTATATATATATATATATGTATGTATATTATGTATCTATATATGTGTGTATGTATATATACCTCTCTTCATTCATGTATCTATATATATATTTATATGTATATATATACATATATATATATATATATATATATATATAAAATATAAAATATAATATAATATAAAAGCCTCAAACAATAATATTCCATGGTCATAATTTATTATATGGAATCGTAATCACGATGCACTTCATCAGACCTACAAATTAAAAAAAGCTTTATAATCCTTGCTCTGTCTTGGACATTGCGCTCTATCTGTATTCTTTCCTATTTACAATATATATATATATATATAATTCACTCTACCCTCGGTATCTAGCAGCTTTGACACAGCAGACCACGAATGATGCTAATTCTCAAAGGTGCCGTAGTTAGAAACCTGTGATGGATAAAATGTCTACCCCTCGTTCACAATTGCATCCGCTCAACGTTGTTGATATTGCCAAAGGGTTAATTCAGTATTACAGAAAGAAAAAAAACATTTTCGAAAATCGGAACCATGAATTTTTTGCCATTCGTGACGTTGAAAGATTCCGAAAATCTCCATCAAATAATACGGTAACTGACATTTAGCGGTGGAAGGAAGTAAGGATTTTGTCAGTTGAACCAAGTTTCTTTAGTCTTTTTCAGAGACCATCACGATGCACAGTTTCGTATGCCTGAGTGAGGGGAACGAAGACCGGATCGAAAGCCGCATTGCGAATTTGAATAGATGTAATCAAAAATATATTTATTTATGCGATTAAGGCTAGCCGAGGTTTTACAAGCTACAGAAATGGTGGAAAGATATGCCACGATAATTGTTAGTGCCAAATCGTACTCCTTTGCGTTTGTATAGATGTTTGATGGATATCGAGATGTATACATACATGCATATATATATATATATATATCTTATGAAATGGACAAAGTCCGACAGTTATTTTAAGACATTTTTATGTCTAACATTTTTTTTATATGTACAAATATTTAAGTAAATGGTCTGTTTATAATAAACAGTATTAAATAACATTTACCGACCTGAATGTCCGAGAAATTTTCATAGAAATTTTCATAATGTGTGACGCCATTTGTTTATATTTGATACGCCATGAGCAGTCATGAATGTACGTGAGAGATTCATGGATGATTGAAGTTTCAAAACAGTAAATTCGACCTTCTTAATCGATCGATCCTGTGTGGCGAATTCGGTAACACGTCAGACTATATGACGGTTCCGTATAGGATACAGTTTCGAATCCTGTCGGAGGACAAATAATTTCTATGAAAATTTCTCTGACATTCAGGCCGGTAAATGTTGTTTAATACTGTTTTATTATAAACAGAATTTAAATATAAAATTTGTATATATAAATATAATATTAAACATAAAATATATATATATATATATATATATATATATATATATATATATATATATATATATAGGTTGGAAATAAAATCCCTATAAAATTACTTTTACAATAACAATTTAAGACAAAGCAATTAATCAAGAGTTCAGGAAATTGTTATTAAGATTATTCTGATTAATTCCGGTTAGTAACAATAAAATGCTATGGTAAAAATAAATTAATTATAGATAGTATTCAAAATGCAACCACCTGCTTCAATGCTTGGCTTTCATATCATAAGTAACTGTATATTGACTTTATTGCCACCCTGTATAAATATGTTAACAATGTGCTGCTAATATTTTTACTCATAAATAAATCCAAGAAATATATGTCACAGAAACACATATATTATAAGCTTACAAATCCATATACTTCAAAAATACCTTTATCTTCTCCATGATACTATGGGCTTTTTCAAATATCTTACATCAATCATTCAGGCATTTGTACTGCTTCGACTTTACAGTTTTTGGGAGCAAAGATCTTCGTTTGAATAATTTATTCTATTTTACTGTGCTCCTCTTCTAATGTCGAACCACAAATTTTCCATTATTTTTGGCAAATTTAGAGGTCGTCTCATTTGGTAATTTTAACACTTTTTCTTTAAGGCAACTTTTAAGAATGAGCATTGTCTTACGCAATATTTTCCTTAGTCTTAATTCCTCTGTTTTCTGACATGTATAAATCAAAGCAGGATTTCACTGAGATTTATTCACAATATATAATTCTATGTAATTTGACGGCATCATCAACATCGAAGTGACTTATAATTTGTCCCAAATATTTGTCGAAAATATTACTACCATCTTCTTTATATTGTCTTTTGATTAGGGTTAATAGACTATACCCATGAAAGACACAAAATATCATCTAACAATTGAATCAATCCATTGTAGTTGCACATTCTTCGTTGTGCATTCATATAAATCATGTCATAAATCAGTTGTCATATATTACTTTCCACAGTTGTTTTCTTTTCTTTTCATTTTAATATTTATTTAAAAGAGGTGGTTTGATTGCTTTATACTTGTTTTCTTCACGTTCTATTTTTCCTATTGCATTCGCAAAACTAGCTTCAAGTATCTTCTTGCTAATAACTCCATATTTTGTTTATGACTCAATTATTTTTTATTTCCCTTTTTAACTTTCTTAAAAACAATTTGTATTGTTCTTGTCAAAATTTGTTTTCTTTTTTTTTCTTTTCAATGATTCTGTTCAACTATTTCAGAATTTCTTAGGCTGCACTCCTGGAACTCAACACCGGATAATGAAAGCAATATCCTGCAATCTTAAATATGTTTCGGTTTAAAAACGCATAATAGGTTGATAATTCATAAAAAAAATTCTCACTCAACTATATCTTTCTCAGTTTTTGAAGTTATATCCTCCTTAGAACACTTTGATATTAAATAAATAAAAGTTTACATTTTACGTTTTTATTTACACTATGACAAACAGACATAGCATGACAGAATAAAATATTTCAACATTAATTTTATTATTAATATTTTTATTAGTAACATAAGTTAAATTTCATTATTATATATATATATATATATATATATATATATATATATATATATATATATATATATATAAATAACACTATTCCGAGGTTCTGTGGGTACAAATATATATATATATATATATATATATATATATATATATATATATATATATAGGACAAAAATCCCTAGCTTTAATTGAAAAACACTTTCCTACCAATAGTAGACTTAGTAAAATATTTAATAAAAACACCCTAAAATTAAGTTACAGCTGCACTAAATATCTAGAAAGTATAATAAAAAAAAACAATAATAAAATCCTGAATAAACCCTCATGCCAGAATAGTATTAATAAAAAAACCTACACTTAAATTAGACAAAAATAGTGAAAAATTATTTGATTGTAGAAACCCAGAAGACTGCTCATTGGAAAATAAATGCCGCGTAAAATCTGTGGTATACCAATGTACTCTCTCATCCATTGAGAGTCCTAATACTAATATGATATACATTGGGTCTACGAAGAATGAATTTAAAACAAGATGGAGGCAGCATAAGTACGCATTCAACAATATAAATAAAAGAAATCAGACATCTCTATCTAAATATTTTTGGCATTTGAAGGAAATGAACAAAAAAAAACTAGAACTTGTAAAACTTGGGATGACCCATGCCCTTTATGCCTACATGAAAAACTACACATTATTAAGTTTTTAAATAATAAAAATCTATTAAACAATAGACATGAGTTAACGTTTTTTTGCCGACGTCATCAAATTTTCGCATTGAATAATTAGCATAAAAACAAGCAATAAAGTAATTTTTAAATTCCATAGTCTAAATAAATAGTTTAAATGCCCTACAAAAAAGATAATCCTTTATGAAGTTGTCAAAAAAACAAATGTTAGCGATTTATGACAGTTTTTTTATATACACAAAACCCTTTCAGAAAAAAATAAAAAATAAAATAAATAAATATCCATAGACACTTAACCAGACTAGACGATGTCATCTTCCGCTTTAAATTTAGACACCCCAAACTTACCCTGATTGACGTCTTTGAATGTAACTTAGATATTGAGACAAATTAATAAGCCTTACTCCCCTTTTCTTTAAACAATTGCTCTAGCCGTTACCATAGTAATTTTAATTTCAATAATGAATGTGCTTATAAAACGCGTAAATTTCAGGAATAAGTTATTCCCCCACCCCCCAAAAAATTCGCTTGAAGATGGAACAGATCTTAGTACTTTAATTCAATTTAATTCAAATAATTATATTGAAGTTTTCGGCTCTTGTTTTGAAACATGAGCACTCTTATGTAGCGTTGGAATCATATTTTTTAAATAATTATATATATATATATATATATATATATATATATATATAGTACTAGGCAAAAATGGACGCACCCTGAGAAAGTCTATTTTTGTATTTTTACCAAGACAAGTGAGTAATAGAATTCGTTTATTAATACAGGGTATTAATACAAGTTTACATATGTACATCATACAAGTCAAAAAATATTTTTTCAGTCAGACGCAGGCTTAAAGCAAAGGACATTGTTTTTCAGATACATAAAAAAAAAGAAACCTTTCGTCACTGGAATAAATCGATGGGCATGGGTGGCTTGGTGCAAAGTTAATTTGCACTGGACTAAATCTGATTAGGAAGATGTTAGGTGCAATGAGAAGAGCCCCTTTACATCAAGATATGAAGGAGGAGGAATAGTGTTTGGTTGTACGCTCTGTGAAGGGCATAGTTAAAGACAAGAAAAAAATCTTTTGGCGTGCATTCTCAGTAGCAAGAGTTTGTAAAATGTACAAAATCAAGGGAATCATAAACCAGCATCAATACCACAACATTCTTGCTAATCAAATGTAACCTTCTGCTAAAAAAAAATCTTTTTGCCCAATGCTTTACGTTCCAACACGATAACGATCATAAGCATAATACCTTAAAGAGTAAACGTTATCTGGAGGGGAAGCGCGACGAAGGTAAATTGCAACTCTTCCAGTGGCCTAGTCATAGTCCTGACCATAACTCAATTGCCCAATAACAATAGCAATAAGAAGCGTGTCTGTTGAGCTTCATCCCGAATTAAAGAAATGCTGGAAAATCTGGCGAAAAACGTTAACTTACTAAAGAATTTAGTCTTTGACATTCTACGAAGAATTAAGGACGTTATTAATGCAAAGGGTTACCCAACAAAATACTAAATCACTTTTGACTTGTATAATGTACATATGTACACCTGTATTAATACCCTGCATTAATAAACGAATTATTTTACTTGTCTAAGTAAGAATACTAAAATCGACTTTCTATGGATACGTCCATTTTTGCCTCATACTATATATATATATATATATATAATAATGTTTTATATCGCTTTGCTTAGGGTGAAATGATTATACATACATACATACATACATACATACATACATAGCACTGCGTTATCTGTAACTTGACGGTTGGGCACTGAGATATGTCTGGCTGTACATTCACTGGCATCCACCAGAATGGAAGCGGACATTAACTTTCTGCCATGTGTGAGTATAAATTCATTCTACCAGAGACGCATCCAAAAGCATCTCTCTCTCTCTCTCTCTCTCTCTCTCTCTCTCTATATATATATATATATATATATATATATATATATATATATATATATTTATTCCAACGTTTATGTATTTATTTTATTTATCTATTTTTGCTTGGTCTCTCCCCCCCTCTTTGCGACTAATTTAACATTGATACTTGCTCTAACCATTCGAACGTAACTTATAACACTGTTTGTGTAGTTGGAAATCCTCCCCCCCCACCTCGAAAAAAAGGGAAACATGTCTCTTCACCAGGCGTTAGTGTGTCTTCAGTATTCTTATGGTCCAGTGGCCTTGTCTTTTGCTAGATAAAATGTTCTAACTTGGAACACTCACTGGTGACCATCAGAATGCATGCAGACTACCAATATCACCCACTGCCACAAGTGAGCTAGTATTTATGCCATATCCGCAAAAAGGTGGAAAATCATTTTTTCATTTCTCTCTTTAGAATAGAACAATGGGACTTATACTAAGTTAAAACTTAGTGTTGTGTAAGGATAAATACTAATAAATTACATCCTATCCCCCTGAACACACACCTAGTGTCAGCCTGGGCACTGTCAACTACTTCCCCGCCCTTATCCCTCTGTTTGTCTTTTGTCGTTGTTGGATGTGTTATATGTAATAGGAGTAGATAGACCTTCCTACCGCCCGGTCAACACTCCTCCCCCTTCCCCTTGGACATGAGCAGAGGCTCACACCTTGTTTCCTGTCTAAGAAGGGGTTCCCGGTACTTTCTCTCTCTCTGGCCTCTGTACTAGTGCTGATGTATTTCTCCCGTGACGTGTGCAGTCTGTGGCATTGCCTCTTCATTTTGAGGGTACACGGTTGACACTTCACTGGTTGCTGTTTCCGTCTGGTAGTTAGGAGCCCTAACTCTTGCGTAGCGTCTTGAGCGGCCGCTCTGATCAACAGTTGTATAATACCGGGGTGTTTTTAGTACCACGACGCGCATGGAACGGTGTCCCTGCAGTCACCTCCGGTGGGCAACCCTGAGGCCACATTATGACGCAGGCTGTGCCAACTCCTCTCTGTTCATGTTGCTGTCGAAAACCATCTGCTTTTCTTACTTCAGGCATTCTCATCTTCCAACAATTACTCCACATGAAGACTCAAAAGAACCAAAAAAGTAAACCTAAACCAGCCCCTCAAAAATCACCTAAACCCCTCAACATTTCATCCTCCAACATCCGTGGCATTAGAACAAATTTTCGAAGCCCTAATCAATGCCGAAGTGGTTAACCACCTTACATCCCATCTCAGACAAGCAATATGGTTTCCGCTACTCCCGATCTATAGCTGATGTGCTTACGGCCATCACTGAAACCGTCTACCAAGCCCTTCAAAATAACGGTGAGGCTCGTGTCGTAGCCCTAGATATTTCCAAAGCGTTTGATAGGGTTTGGCATGCCGGCCTTCTTCGTAAGTTCCAGGGTTATGATATTACTGGTCGACTGTTTGATCTAATACAATCATTCCTGTCAAACCGAGAATTGAAGGTCGTTCTCAACGGATTCTCCTCCAGTTCCTATCCCACAAACGCAGGTGTTCCCCAAGGCTCCGTCCTTGGCCCCACTCTTTTCCTTATTTTCATCAACGACCTTCCTGGCGCCATAGATTCCCAAGTTGGCATCTACGCGGACGACACTACAATTTACTCCTGCCTCAAAAACAAATCTAGTGTCGGCGACAAAACTAACCTGACCGTGAGTCTTGAAATGGACCTCCAATCAGTTGTTAACTGGGGCAAGAATTGGCTGGTCAACTTTAACGCCTCAAAAACTAAACTACTCTCCATTAACCACCATAGAGATCCTTCCTGCCCCCCATTAAAATGCCTGATAGTCAACTTCCTGAGAGCAACTCCCTGCGTCTGCTGGGTCTCACGTTGACTGCTGACCTGAGATGGAACAAATATATTGAGTCAATTGCTTCTTCCACCGCGAGGAAAGTTGGCTCTCTGTGCCGCGCCAGGAAATTTTTCTCCCCGGAATCGATACTTCAAATATACAAAACAACCATTCGACCTTGCATGGAGTATTGCTGCCATATATGGTCTGGGGCACCTTCTGCTTACCTCGGAGTTCTTGACAAGATCCAGAGACGGATATGTAATGTAATTGCCCCTTATCTGGCGTCTCGTCTGCAGTCACTCTCTCACAAACGCGCCGTCGCCTCTCTCTGTCTTTTCTACAAATACTTTCATGGTAATTGCTCCGATGAGCTGCTTTCACTGGTTCCAAGACTCCATGAATTCAAGCGCCCTACTAGGCTGGCATCCAGCTCCCACCCTTACACTATAGAAATTTTTAAATGTAGCCGTCTCTTCTACTCCAATAGCTTCATACCTCGCACCTCTCGCCTCATGGAACACCCTTCCCAATTACTGTTTCCTGAGCTATAATCTCCAACTATTCAAAAGTAATGTCAATCGACACCTCCAGTTACCTTGATCTACCCACTATCCTTCTCATCCTTTCTTCTATCACTCCCTATCTGCTATCGCTCCAAATCTTCTGCACCCCCTCCTGCATCCTAGTAGCTTCACGCCTTGCTCGGGGCGTAATGCTTAATATATATATATATATATATATATATATATATATATATATATATATATATATATATAAGCAAATATATGGATATAGATCCGACAGTATGAAGAAAATATATATACGGAAAAAACAAATAAAAATCCTTATATGCAATTATGCTGTTTTAATGTTAATATGTCAACGTCGGGTGTTTTCGGTCCAATTTTCAACGCTTTATTTTTAGCTCTCAGTAATAACTGTCTCGGATACGAAAGATTTCAAAAGGTATCCTCAATATATCTGAATTCATCATCTAAATATTTTGCTGAACAGATGCCAAGAGAATCCAATAATAATACCCCTCTTAGTGTTAGTATCATGGTGAGAGTAAAAGTGTAAATAGTCATTTTTACATGTGGGTTTACGATATACTTTAAATTTTAATTTATTTTTATTTTTAATGAGTAGTATGTCTAAAAAAGGTAAAGAATTATTAAACTCAAGTTCATTGATAAATTCTATAGTAGGTTCTATTTTATTTAATCTATCAGTAATCTCGTTTAAATCATGTTTATGTGGATAGATAAATAAAATGTCATCGATGTATCGGAAGTAATGTGTATCACGTGGAATGACATATTTGACATCAAGAAATTCTAGAAATATGCATGCTAGGGATCCAGAGAGAGGACTCCCCATTGGTAAACCAAATCTATGTTTATAATAAATATTATTATACTGGAAGAAATTCTTAGAAACTTGTATCGGAGAGATCTGTTCATAAGTGTCTCTATCATTTAGCAAGTCCAACATTTTCTGGTTGTAAGCAACGGTGTTCATGACAACAACACTGCCTCCTTTATCCGAAGGAGATATAATAATATTATTGTTCGTAGACAAGGATTTTAAGGCATTCATATACCTCTTAGGCAAAGTAAATTCCATATTTTGGCAGTCAAAAGAGGCAGCTAAAATGCCTTGGGTAAAACCTTTATGGAAGTCGGAATCACTGTGTTTGTAGTTTATATTTATCAGTTTGCTAATATTCGGATATGGTTTGCAAGCATATTAAAAACACGAATTCATTCACTAGCTCAATCACTGAATCTACTTTCAAAATCTACCACGATTCTAACTGTAGAAGTCATAACATTTACCTCCTAGAATGCACACTATGCCAGAAACAATATGTAGGAAAATCTGAATGGCCCTTTCACTACAGAATTAATAATTATCGTAATCGAATTAAGTCGACTCCCCATGAAAAATTATTACCTGTAGAACAACATTTCCGCCTGGAAAAACACGATGTCAAAACCAATGCCAAATTCACTATAATTAAGAGAATAGAAAAGTTCAGAGCAGATAACATTAGAAAGATTTTAGAGTTCCATGAAAATAAGTGGATACAACGTCTAAAAACAAAATACCCAGCCGGGCTAAACCATAAATTTAACAATACAGATAGTACCAATCACCCACACAAGACAGACATGCTTACGGAGGTGTGGAGGCCTCACACTTATACACTCACCCACACGAATATACACACTTACACACATCATACTCACTCACTCCCTAATGAGCTAAATGATAACACACACCCACAGCAATACACACGCTTACACATATCATACTCACTCACTCCGTAAGAACCAAATAACACACATACAAACACTAAACAGAGACACATCCCCTCACCAGATCCAATAAAACTGTCAAACTGACCAGAGAATTCAGAGCAGCATGTATCTATCCAGCTCTTATCTCAAATAACAACTTAAAAGAGGCTGTTTGACCAACACAAGGATTGTTAAAATATTCATGTTAAAAAGATAAAAAATAAAAGTAAAAAACAAATGAAAACTACAGACAAAATTTCATTTTCTCCAGCAAAAGATTCATTTCTGTAGTTTACTGCTACCAGCAGAAATATTTCTCCTCCCGATGATAGCCATTTTGCTCGAAACTAGTCGAGGAATCTAAATGAAATAATAATAAAAAAAAAAACGAAAGAATATTAATCTACAACTCAGTGTGTCTAAAGATTTTAATTTTTTAATATTTTTTTATTGTTCAATATATATATATATATATATATATATACAATATGTTTCACAGTAAATTTCACCCTGTATAAAGCCATGAGGTAGATGGTTATATTACGATGCATAAGTAAATTAAAAAAAAAGAATGTATTTTTTATTTATTAATCCGACAGATTTGATTACTTTAACGTTATTTTTAGTGGATACTCGTAGAGACGCTCTGTTTGTTTATTAAAAATTATATTTATTTATTTTCGTCCACTGGCTTAAATATTCGAGAAATATTAGAAAAATATGCGTTAACCGGCATAATTGAAACCTACATCATTAGATATCACGTGCTTTAGACATGTCAGCCACGGAGTGTGTCTAGTTGAATAGTATCTTTAAACAGATTTTTCTCTGACTGTCGAAATAGACATATCTGATAAGTTTTGTAGCCGAACGTGAGCAAAACATTTTCTAAAGGAAGAAGTGAATTTTTATTTATTTATTAATACAACAAGTTTTATATATTAAAAGTTATTTTTATCGAATCCTCGTACGTAAGTAGTCGCCTCGTTTGTTTATCAAACAGCATATTTATTTATTTATTTTCTTCTACCGTCACGAATATTCGAGAAATTTTATTATAGAAAAACATGCACTCTCCGGCAGGATTTGAACCAGCGTTTCCCAAGGGAAACCGTTATTAGTTCTGATGTACTTCAGACTTGTCGGCCACGGAATTTCCGATCTTCTGCTGGTGACGTGAATTCATAATTCTTTTCAATTTCTACTGATTACGACAGCGACAGTTCCTCGCTGTATTGTTCCATTACTTTGTGACTTTGAAGGTAGCATATTTAGAGTATTTGATGACCAGCTGAAGGCGTGTTTATTTAGGATGCAATCGCAATTCAATAAATCATAAACACGGCATATTAGTTAATTTTGAGTTGTAGTCAAGATTAAATGCTTGTGTGGTATTGCATGCAAATTAGACAGACAAGTATAAATAGAGAACAACTGGCGAACCCGGTTGATATTCAGGACATGGAGAACTGTACTACAACTATTACTACGCAGAGTGATATGCAAACTGTAACAGCTGGAAAAAAAGGAAGCGTTTTCGAATAATTCCAAGAAAATAAATCAAATATCAAAATAATGCATTTCGTTCTATCACCTATAAATAATGCCGTCTCCTTAAAATGTTTCTTCTTCTTCTTCTTTGTGCTGTGTTTAGTGAGCGATCACGGTTCTCCACAACATCCTCTCTTTCGTAGCTCTTAGTATAGGCAGTATTTTTGAAATCTCCCCTAATAGCAGTTTGCCAGTTATTCATACTAGCTCGTTAGGTAGATTATACATTACATTTTTTGTACTTCTAACCAATATGTTCTGTGAATGCCACATTCTCCAAGCTCGCTTTCAGATTCTATGTATGTCCTTTTGGTTTCCATTTTCCTTAAAACTTCAATGTTGCTTACATGTGCAGTCCATGATATTCTCGGTAATCTTCTGTAGAACCACATTTCTGTTAACTCAAATAACTTCATTATCTGCAAGAGATGGTCTAGCATTCATTGCCGTAGAGGAGGACGATCAAAAATTATTGAAAAAAAAACCTTTACACACCTTTACTGTCTTTCACGTAGTTTATTATGAATATATTCTTAATGTTAGCATTAGTATTTGCTTTAAGAATTATTACTATTATTTGTATTTTATAATTAGTATGTATTCTTTTAAGTTTTTAATAAACTTTATAATTATTTTATGGCAATAATAATCATTTAATATTCATATTAAATGACTCTGTAATTATCATTATTATCTTCGTTAGCAAATTATTCCTGATCGATATTTCACTCGCATTTTTTTTTAAATATTTGTATGGCTAGGAAGATTAATCCACGATCTCATATTTCATATTTCAGGCAAACTGTCATCTTTACCTTTTTTTTCAAATATCTGTATGCATTCTATTATATATTTTTGTACTTCTTTTTATTCTATCTTTGGCAACTCTTTGCTATTAACAAAGCTGATTTTGTCTTTCTTTTTAAGAACATGTCTAACATTCTCTGAATTTGCCGGTGGCATCAGGTGTATTTTCAGAAACATTCGCAAATAAAGTGCCACGTTCTTCCCTGTTCGTAACATCAGCACATTTTGTTCTCAATACCTGTTCCATTGTGCATATTTTGAGAGAAAAATTCCATAAGTGGCTCTTATGAAGAAACTCAATCTTTTTGGTTTTCCTGTTCGAATTTCTTTGACTATGATTTTTCTTAATGCATTGTTCTGGCAGAGATGGGCATAAACCAATGTTCACACGACCTCCCATTAACGCTGGTGCACAGCCACCGCAATAAATACGTAAATGGAGAAGTTTTGAATTTTTGTGTGTTTCCCATCCTTCATGACACTATTGGTACTTCCTAATTGTTCTTGTTACAAACATGATACTAAAAATATATTTACAACAGACTAAGGGATATCCATCTGGGCTGTGTTAAAATTTGGATCAACACATTTTAACTTCACGTCAAAGCGGACAATGGATTCCTTAGAGTAACGAATATGGATTTCCTATTTACCATCTGCAAAGTATCTGCATAAATTCATAATTTTCGTTACGTTCATTATTCCCGATGCAAAACTACTTCTTACTGGCTGTTGTCCCTAGGTCCACTCTGACCCTGGAAGGTAGCACCTGTTAGGGTCATATCTATGGGCAAATAGTTAGCACCCAAACTCGGATCAAAGCACTATGAAAGTGTGAAAATGGGTTTTTATAGTAAAAATACCAACAATACATTTTTGAAAAAAATTTACCGGCAACACATTTTTGAAAAATCATTACCAGTAATATATTTTTGAAAAAAAATATCACCAGCAATAAAAAAAAAAATTCTTGGCATTAAATAACCCATTTAGATGGATATGCCGTAAAACAAAATAAACCTGATTCAAAACTGATCATTCGAAACAATCCTCTCCATAAACGTAAACAAAAATATAAACAATCATATAATGTTTCCTTTCTTTTCATCATCATCATCATCATCAATAGTTTACTAACTGGGTATAAACTGTAATAGGCTTGTGATATTTATGAAGTAAATCTAAAATATAGAGTATTTTGCATTTTATGCATAAGAATAAGAGAAACTTTGATAATTCTCTTGGCTTAGTTGTCACAGAAGGAAACAGTAGCTGCTGACCTATTTTATTCGGCTTAGGCACTGCCTACCTTGCATACCTAGACGTCACGTCCCTGATGTAGGGATGAAGATCACCAGACCAGCTCTTTCAATATAACTTGGTTTCGTACGTCTTTAAGAATAATTTCCCAGTCCAATCAGTGATATTATTAGCCTATTTTCCCTCTATTGATTCTTAGTCTTAGGTGCTCCCGTGTTGGATAGCAATTGACATATTGTTGGATCTTCTAACGTGCCTATGCGATTTCAAATTTCCCGTCTTTATGGTAGATAAGAGGGATCCCAGTGGGACTAGTTCTGCATGATAGTGCATCATACTGCGTTATTTGTGATGCAGTCTATGTAGAAGTTGCCTTGGGTGCTTCTGCAACATTACATTTTTAATGCTGGGAATCTTCACTGCAATTCTGCTCGTAATGCCAAATATTCGCAGGTGTGCAAAAAGATTGAGAAGACCAATTCACGAAACTGTCTGAGGTTTATTTTCAATTAGATATTATCAGTGCATGAACTGGAATTGGCATTTTTAGTTCAAATTCCAATCTATGTCAAATATTTCGCTTTCGCACGAACACATTTGTAAATCTATAAATGTATGCCTTCTGCCTTTAGCCATAGCAACGCTGACTGGGTTTCCTCTCATTTATTGGTAACCAGCAACAGCTCTAAATCGGAAAGCTTTCGTTGTGGGACTAGCAACTCAAGCTACTCAAAACCTATTTGCTGCAAAATCCACAGTAACCAAAACTAGAACTTTGCGGCTGTGAAAAAGTACCCCATATATTTAGTATTACATTATTATAGAGTTAGGTCAGGGACGGATATGCGTATATTCGGAAAAGTTCTCGACTAAGAAGAGAAAAAAAATTCAGATATTTGGTCCTGGAACTTGGTTCCTCTTACTGAGGAAATGTGAGACTTAGCAAATACTCCAAATTCGCATATAAGACTCGGGAGATTTACATGAACCAGTTGTGCTTAAAAGAAAAAAAAACATGGTATATATTCTTCCAAATTCAGTAATTAGCCAGGAACAACCCTTATCTAACAGTAATGAAAAGTAAATAGAAACGGAAAAGAGAAAATATGCATTAAGAAAAAGGATGCCCAGGTCGTATAATGGATAGCGGCAATGAGAATTCGGAGATCCAGATTCAAATTACAATTGGCTTCTGTATATTAACATATGCGTAAATACCTTTGGCAATGGTATGAATCAATCTCACCCATCCAACTATAGATTAAATGTTAGAATTTGTATTTGAAAAAATAATTGTTATTCTCAAAACGTGTTCATGAAATATTCCCGCAGAAAGGAAAGTATTGTTCTTAGAATCGCAAATTTGTTTCGGCTTTAAATAACTCAGGGAATTTTGACAAAATGCAAAAAGTAATTAAAAGAAAAAATACTACCCAAAGGAAATAATTCTTTATCAATTGTAACTATTTTGCTGTAAATATATATTCGTGCGGAACTTTGACAATTAAACTCCCTGCATCAACCCAATAATAAACGTAATATAATTAAACTTACTACATTAACCTCATAATAAACGTAATTGTAATATATAATAAAATAGAATGCAAAAACTAACAGAAACAAAGTAAAATCTAAAACGAAAAACACGATAAAACATAAACAAAATGTTGAAAAACTTCTACAATGTAATCAAAATGTAAAGGGAATGAAAAATTATATGAGAAACATTTATTTTCCATTATAGTTAATTACTTCACAACGAATAGGTTTGAAATGTTGGAGATGTATTGTTACCCACAAATGTTAAGAATAACATGGACATAGTATGTAAGCAATGAGGAAGTTCTAAGGAAAATACAAACTACAAAGAAAATTAGGCTTGCACTCAAAAAGAGACAGCAATAATTTCATGGACAAACAAAGAACTAAAAATCCACAGAAGTTATTGAAGGCAAAAGCAAGAAAAACGGCGAGTAACCTATTTAATGGTTTAGAGTGAAATTATTTCATTTAGGGGTGGTAAGGAATTGAAAGTTACATAGAGCAGCAAAAGACAGGGCATATAAAAGAACCTGTTTAAGAATTTAAAAAATACTGTCTGAATTTATGGAAGGAGTTATCCTATTTTTTTTTTATTTATTTACATGTCGTCTAGTGTTCTCATCTTTGTTGTTATCCTTACAACGTTTCTGCCGTTGTTGCTCACCGGCCTTCATTGGGTGTTTATCGATCCGAATATTATTCCGGAAATTTCGAACTGAATTCTTTATTTAATCTACAGGGATAGATTGTCCTTGTTCCACTGACCATGTCTAGGGATATTTTGTCTAGTTCTTATTGCTCGCCCAATTTTCGGCCTAGTGTTTGAACTCGCCATTACTATGTTCCTAAATTTATGAACCAACCCTTTAATCCAATAGTGACCCTTAGATTAAATAAAGGATTCAGTTGAAATTTCCCTGAGAGTTCTCCGAATCTGATAAAAGTCGGAGGACACAATATTTTGATAATAACAACAAAGATGAGGAAAGGTTTGCGTGTACATAATGTAAACACAGGAAATCATATACTGTTAGTCATAAGATATGCTAATAGTGTTTGAGTAGAACTTATGTATATTCGAATTGTTTATTTTACATATTCATGACTGACAAAAAAATAAGCGAATTATATTCATGGTGAAAATAAATTAACTTAGCCAATATGAATAAATATAAAGAATTTTTACAAGAATTCCCTTGCGTCGAAAAAAGAAACAACCTAAGGCGTGAGATATTGATTGGATAGATCAAAACCAAGTAGGGACAAATTTTATTATTTGGATAGTGTACTAACATATCACGGGAAGCGTTACACAGAAATGCAAAGGGACGTAGAATATCAGCCTGTGTCTTCTATAGCAAAATAGGAACAAATAGACATGTTAAAAGGTTTTTAAAAATACAGGAATTTGTGAAAGGGTATGGTCACCTATATTATAAAAGAAGCTGGTAAACAAAAGAATGAAATGAAATATACATATCGAGATGTTTCGAGTGGTATGTTTAATTGCAATGGTGACATTAGCCGTTTCCCTATAAAGAAACATTTGTTATTAATTGACCGAGCAGCCAGTACTGATTTAGGTTGAAATTTATAAAATCTTTCTCTTAAAAAGATTTTTCAAGAAAATAAATTTCTCTGTCTCTGTTATCACTCTTTCTACTGCTGTTGGGGGTTTCCTTCCTAACTTTTTATTTGAAGTAGTGTGGAATGCCAACATTTTAATTATACCATTATTTTCTATTCAAGCTACTTGCGCTATCCGCAAAAGCTGTCACTAATATTAGTACAGTGTAACCCGGATATACGAGAGTTGTCGGGACCGGAGAAGAAGTCTCTTATATCCGGGTTTCTCTTATATCCGGGTTGGGTCTAATTTATATACATTAACACAGGCTCTAATTTGGGACCAGATAAAATCTTGCTTATATCCGGGTTTCTCTTATATCCGGGTCTCTTATATCCGGGTTACACTGTAGTCTGCACAATATATGTTTTTTTGTTATTTGGTACATCATTTGTTTCTGGTCCTGTAACACAAGTCCACAATATTTAACGACATCTTTACTCAAAACCATTTTAACCATTGATCTTAGAAGACGATTGTATACGGCTAGCAGTTTAGATTTTTCTGAACGGATTTGACTCCAGATATGACATCTATGAATGTCTCGGTTTGACTCAGCAATTTAAGAACATGATTCGAGTTTTTAGGTTGATGTTTTAGTTTTGTAGCAATGTGCAGTGTTGAGTAAAACTAACTCTGGTGCGACTATTTTTGCTCAATTTTCTTATCTCATAAACCAAATTCTATAAAACTGATCTATTCCACATCCTGAATTTCTATGACGAATTCAGGATATGTGTCATCACTGCTTTAATTCCAGTTCCATATCATATTTTCTGTTTTGAAAATGTTTATTTCGAATATTGTTGCAAACAATATCTTTATATTTCTGACTGGATGATCCAAGTTGCTTTTGTATGAGGCGTCACAATTTAATTCCTGAAATGTTCAGATGAAAGCAATGTTTGCTGGTCGTGTCACTATTGGCAGTTTTCACATTCACATACGAATATTTCCAGCAAAGGCACCGTTCACCATTACGAGACCAATGGTACCATTCCTGAAAATATTCTTGTAGCACGTTATTCTGCATATATTTCAGTAATGCAATTAGAATTACGGTGGAGTAATAAATAGCGGATCAGATTGAGGAATCGTAGAGTCATGTTCGAATTCCAGATGAATCCATTACATTTACTTACGTGCTAATACCTTTGGGATCTTCTTTTTCTCCCCACCCAGTTATGGGTAAATAGCAGGACAGACAGGGTTCTATAGGTTTGGATGGCAACTGGTCTACCGCAGAAAGAAATGGCAACCTACTGCGGGAAAAATATGCCTCTTCAGTCATGTATCGAAAGATACATGAACGCCTAAGCGTGTATGATGCATGACACATAACTGACTCAATGTAATTACGTATTGCTGGATTTTAGATATCAGCAAAATATTCGTTATTTCAGGGCAATTTTCACTCTTACAGATAGCCAAAAGTCACCGAGGAACTACGTGTGATGAATGGATGGCACGTTTTGTAATGGCTAGAAAAACGCGAATTTCTAATGCATCATACATTCTAGCATTATTAAGGTGTTCCTACACATAGTCTATTATTCTGTTATGATTCGCAAAAAATAATTTTCGATCCCAACGCACTAAAGTTTACACTGTGTATACTTTAGTATCTGTTCTTTATATTTGGAGAAAAATTCCAATCAATCCACTCCAATTCCGTGGTGTGTCTGAATTTTATTGCCAGTATCTCGAACATGATCACTACCAGTGCAATAACGAATAACATGCTGCCTGCTTCTGACGCCATTTTTGCACATATTCCTGTTCTTTGAACCATCTCTATCAACAAAATATTCGCTTACTTTCAGCATTTTCACAAGCCCTTTTATCATTCGTCAATAACAAATTTATTTTAATTTATGCCTTTCACTCGTTTCCCGCTATCATTATAATAAATACAACCTTATCTATTGTTCGGTACCTAATGACTCATCGGATCTGCGTCTCAAAAAAACGTGGAAGGCGGAATGTGCCTGGACGTGTTCGAATACAAATACTTGCATAACCTAATATTTCAGCGACACACTGTATCCTTCCCAAGAAATAAACTGACATGCATTGTAGATACAATGGTTAAGAAGCGGAGAATTTCCAGGGACAGAAAGAACACAAGAATCTTGTAAGATCTTAGAGACAATAACGGTACTTTCCAGGTCACATTAATTTATTGTTATTATGTACTTAAGCGAAAGAAAATTAAGACGTTTGCTAGACGCCAAATATCCTAGCAGAGATAACCCCCACAATTTTTGTTTTATCTCTGTGCGGTTACTCCGTATTAATAACCAAGTTTAAATTTGAAAACGGCATCTATGTATTCATCGCATGCGCAGAACAAAAGTTATCAGCACTTTCAAATGTCTCCCACCAAAAAGAAAATCGTCTTTCAAGAGTCAATTGAACATGACAAAAAATGTTCTACCAAGTAGCTTCTTTTGAAAAGAAACCTTATGGAGCATTATAAAGTACAGGCTCTCGAGAAAGCAACTGAGCAACATGCTCCATAGGTTTTCTATGGTTTGAGGTCAGGAGATTGGGGCGCCCATGTCCTAACACTCACCTGCTTCTCATCAAAGTATCCCTTCATCAATTTTGATTTGTAGCAGGGAACATTATCCTGCATACAAATGAGTTTAGTGGGGTCGATTTACACCCTTTAAGCAGAAGGGAGCAGACAAGACTCCAAAATTCTCTTGTACTGCTCGCTCCTGAGGGACTTTTCATTAGGTTTTAAGAAACCAGATCCATGCAAAGAAAAGCATCCCTAGAACATTATACTGAATGGATACTTGACAGTACTTCCTGCTAAATTCAAAGAGATTTCAAAGCTTTTTCTTCGGATTTTAGATCGCTTATCCTTTAAATTTAGCTCAACTAACGTTTCATCGGAGAAGAGAACATTTAGTAAAAAAAAATCAGGTGAGTCACTTTTATCGAACAGCACTGTATATATATATATATATATATATATATATATATATACAACAATAAATCATTAACTCTCAAGGTCACTGAAAAATATTTTGTGCTTTAATTGCTTTATTGAGCTTACCAAAGATGAAAGACGCTTCTTACACAGCCACTTTTACTTTTTTATATTTTCAGAAAAAAAGGCAGGTGTTCCTAATGAAATAATGTCAATGTTCACATAACGTTAAGTCTTCATATAATTCTTTCTTTGATTCTGCGTTTTTCAACCTAACAGATAGAACAGGAATGTGGCGACGAACATGAACATTTTCATTTCTTTGTGTTCGTATCAAGAGTAATTTAAAATAGAACATGTTAAGAAAAATATGAATTACCTTTTTCCTTAGGCACAATACGAGAAATTTTGAACTAAAATTGCGCGAAAAGATAGGAGTCCTATTATAATCAAGTACATGTCGTTTTCAGAAATTTTACTCAACATAAAAATGTATGCGTATATTATTTACGTTATTCGGACCGCTGTCCTCATCTTATTTGCCACATTCAAAACGTTTCGTTCGTTGTACGCTACGGCCTTCTTCAGATGATTGGAAATACGAAGCGAACCCTTTATCGTCAAGAGCACATTGTCCAGTGGATAAAGCCTTTGGTTAGATACAGTGACAAGACCTAAAGAGTTGTGATTTCAATACCAGGCTACAGCAGTGGTGAACCAAAAAATTAGAGACTTGAGTTAAAGGAAAATAACTGAGACATCCGGAAGTGGCATGACACGTGGAACTAGAACAATCTACCAAGGTGCTCGAAATGAAGGATTCGGGTCGTAATTCCAATCACCTCAAGAAGGCCGGAGTGTACAACGGCCGAAACGTTTTGAATATAGCAATGAAGATGAGAATAACAGCCCGTATAATGTAAACAATGTAAGTAATCATACTACCTCATCTCAGTGATATAGACAGATATAAAAATATATTATTTGAAACAGTAAGATTCCAAATATACTCAGATTTGCTCACAAGGTAAATTTTGTTTAAATTTGATTTTATTGGGTTTTTTTGGTTTTTTTGTAATGCTTTTCCTTGATGTAAGACAAGTTTTTTCGTAGTTCATAATATATAGAAATAAAATAAAGTCATATCAAACAGAAAACGACGATATATTATCTAACACCTTCAAATCTATTATCACGTATGTCTACTTATCACCTTTAGCGTAAATTTCGAAAATACGTTTTAAAACGGAAATTAGTAAAGAAACACTCAATGGCTAAACATCTAGGTTATTTCAAGTGTTTAATATCGTTAAAAATTAAATATTTTAGTAAAGTTATATATATGCAACATTGGGAATTTAATAGATAATATGGTACAACTTTTCAAAATAAATTGCATAGGGATGTCTATACTACAGAGTTGTATTATACTAAAAGATGTAATTTATTCCTTATTTTTAGCTTCAGAAATACTGGGCTGTATTATAATCAAGTCGTATTATACACAAGACAATACGGTAGAAGAAAGAGCAGTTTGAGCGAAGGTGAGTTTAATCTGACTCATTCTTTTCAGGTGATTCAGCTCTTGATTAAACACCAGCCAATTTTAGTGATTCAACAGTAAGTCGCCAGTAGGTACCAAACGATCGATGCCAAATAGCAAATGGATTCAGTAAAAAGTATGTGCCTGTGGCAAGCTCCCAACCGTTTCATTCCACTTCAGTGTTGGGACTGGGTAATCTAGCCAGAATTACGACCGTGATCACTATCAATGGTATCTCGAGTAACATATAGACGTAAGTGTTTTTGATAAGATAAGAAAATCCACAAAATTGTAGTAGTTCAATCGATCTCTTCTCAATACAAGTTGTTAATAGGAACGCGAATCAATTTAACCCAAAATCTTCATAACCTAAAACAAAACAGTTCAGGATTTAGTTTTAGATAAATCGGAAATGAAGAGAAACTATACAAGAACCTATAAATGATGAATTATGAATGATAACTTTCGTTTGACACAGAAAAATTGAACTGGATTTAGCCATGACAGCAGCATTATTTCAGCATTTAAAGTCTTATTCAAATTAGAATCCTACGCGTTCACATTCATCCATGTAGTCCAAGAGGCTAATGACTCACTGGAATTTGAGAAATTAGTATGGAAAATCAGATAAGTTAGACCCATCCAATGATGCCACATAAATATAATAAAATAACCGACTTCCATGACTTCTACTCTCAGCAGTAAACCCAGGAAAGCGGAAGCTGGAAGGAAATGAAAGGAAATAATTTCAATCTGCGTCACCTGGGAATAAGATCAACAAAGGTAATGTTGAGCGAGCTCTTAAAAAAAAAATAAGATTAGAAGTAGTGAAATCGAAAAAGTAAGCAAAGAGGTGAACTCTTAGAATAAAAGTGGCAATAAATAATCATATAATATAGGCAAATAAGGATAAATATATATAACAAAAAATCATGAATAAAGATGTTTCCGACTGTATGAAAAAAAGAGAGACGGAAAATATAAATCACATAGATGGGGTTAGTCCGTCGACGTAGATTAGGCTATCACATATATGACCCCTCTCACCTGAAGTAAAAAAAAAAAAAACGGTGAAAGTTACTGTAAGAACCAAAAAACAAAAATCCCCTAATAAAAGACGTGCCACAGACAATATCCAAATGATAGTATAAATTCCATTTATCGGGCCATTCTTTGAAGAACAATATGTTACCACATTACATATATTACCATATTACATTTTTTAATCATTTCACTCCACCAAAGGTAATAAAGCCACTAAAGCACAAGAGAATATGAGAAAATATGAAAAAAGAAATTATTTAGAAGAGAGAGCAAAAAAAAAAAACAGGATTTCTAAAGACAGAAGATAACGATTGAAAGTGCATATCTGTTTTTGAAGGTCAAAAATCACTTGAAAGAAAGAAGTCGGAAGAGAGTTCCCCAAGCCAGAAGTCCGAGAAAAAAAAAAAAAACTTTTAGCATAGAACTAACGGTTACATGCAGACATTTCAACTGTAAAATCATTTGATCCTGCCGACAAACTAGTCCTTCATTTATATTCATATTCAAAGTACCAAAAAGGAAATTAATATTTGTACAAAAGGCAGTTATGGCGGTGAGAAAGTAACTGAAGCCGAGATGCCAGTTAAGGATCCATAACTTTGCAAATTCTTCTTAGTATTTTATCTAGAACCTATAAATGCATAGCAGGAGCACCAGACCAGATGCGATAGCAATATTCAATGCATAGATAAATATTACGCTTATAAATGGGTAAGACATATTTTGGCACAACACAGTAATCCAACTTTCCTCGCAAGAGACCTAGCAATGTGATTAATATGAACATACAACTTCATGTTAGCTGTAAACGTTAACCCGTTATTACGTCATTTCTTGCTCTAGTTAACAACAAATTGTAGTTCATTTTTGAGATCAGCAGTCAATTCATGTTAACTTTTACATTTAGAAGTTTCAATGTGTATGTGCTCTAAACTAGAAACCAACTGTCGTAGGTGGAATAGATTTGCAAAGAAGGATTCACCCGCAAATGGACAAAGTGTGCTATACTTCTAAATGTAGTATGAATGTGTTATTCAGTATGAATGGGCTTACGGCCACATCACGTTGAAACACCGGTTCGCGTAGTTCACTGAAGTTAAGCAATGTCGAGCCTGGTCAGTACCTAGATGGGTGATCGCTTTGGAATACCAGGTGCGGTAAGTTTGGATCAACAATTGCGAGCTATTAGACATTACACATGTCTAATGTCTAATTGTTGATCGGAGAGTCGAGTTCCAATTCCAGTTGAGTTCGTTATATTCACTTACGACAAATACCCTTGAGAAAGGTACAAATTCACCTCTTCTCTCCCAGCTATGGGTTAATTCGTAAGACGTGTCACAACCATTATTATTTACAAAAATAAAAGCGTATAGAAAATATGTTGATTTCTGCATTAGGAAATCTGCACATGTTTCATATGCCGCTAAAAGCACAATCAACCAATCAGTATGAATGTAGTACAGAGTGCGACAGGTAAATTGCCGCCATTTTATTTTTTTTTAATTTCGCTCATGCGCGTTTTTTGTTCTTAACTTTGTCGACAGCACAGTATAGCGAGGTTAGTTGGGCACCTTCTACGAGAAAAAAAAAACACCATGACTCAATGGAAACGACTTGTTGTAATGCTTAGCATTCGCACCAGAATCTCCAATAAGAACATTTCATAATATATGGTGTCAATCCGAGGGCAGTGAAGAAGATTCGGGAAGATTTGGATGAGTCTAATGGTGATTTCGAAGGTGTTTTGAGTGATCATTAGTCATAGCGACGTTACGCCTCTTTCCATCTTCCCACAGGGACTTAGACTCAACACGGAGGCCTACATGAAGCGCCTTGTGGAGGTAATTCTGTCCTGGGTCAAGAGAATGTCTGCTGGAATACCTTATGTCTGGCTACATGACTCAGCACCATGCCACAGAAGTAGGAGAATCCTGTCATCTCAGACCACGTCACCCCTTACATCTGGTCACATAACTCCACAGACTACAACCCCCTTGATTATTATGTGTGGGACGCAGTTGAGCAAGAAACCAACAAAACTCCTTGTGACACCAAAGATGAACTGAAGGCAAGGATTATGGCAGCATTCACTAACTTAAGCAAGGAGACCGTTCAGAAGAGATTCTTGAGACTCCGAAGTCGTCTGGAGACCCTATTTGAAGCAAATGGCGATTTTATTGAAGAAATTTACTCTTTAGTATTTCAAGATATTTTTGCGTAATTTTTGTAAACAAATATGTTAAAATGAGGTGGCAATGTTATTTTCATTTTTGCTTAATTTAGACGACAATTTATCCATTGCATACTGTGTAAACAGTAAGCCACGTTAGCAACGACACTTAGTTTAACTGCCAAACAAAAAATATCTCAGTGGTATTCCATTATCGTGAATTTGATCGATAGACGCATTTGTGCCGTGATCAGTTACGCGTAGATGTTTTTTTTTCCATTAATACTGCGAAAACCCAGTTCCCCACAAAGTGCCGACCTTGCAAAATGCTAATTTTTCATTAATAATATCAGGAATTATTCTGAGAAAGTGTTCTGCAAATGATTCTTTTATGTCTGAAAATTGACATGCTTTCTGCTATTTAACAACTTAAATCAGTTAGCGTTTTGATCAGTGTGATCGACCTGCCATTTACAATTATGTTATTGATTACTTTGCTTTCTGCATTAACTACCATCCTTCCTTTACTCGTCTGCTTTTTACAAAATTTGGAGCATCTTAAAATCTTCATGAATATCAAATTGTTGAAAATATTTTTTCTTTCTGCAAAAGAAAATGTAACTAGGCAAAAATTAGGGCAAGACCGATTTTCCCCAAAATATAATTAGTTTCAAAAGATTTCAAAGATTGCTATGATTTATTAATCTACGTAGATATAACCTTGAAAAAGATTTGTTAATTCTATTTTTTCTTTACTTATTAAAAAAATGTTTAAGTATTAACCTAAATTCAGAGATATGGTGTCAGGAATCTGAATAGAAAGTTAGCGATTTTTTCAGTAATATATTGAAATTACAGTTTCTAGAGATTAGTACATTGACTAATTTATCTTAGTAAATCATTGAAAAAGTTTTATGAATTTATTTTTATTTTTCTTTACATATTTATTCCGAAAATATTTTATGTTATAATAGAAATTTTACAATCGATGGTCATGATTTTGACTGGTGAAAACAAGTTTCAACTGATACTGATCTAGTCTACTGCATTGACGATTAAAGAAACGAATAGAAATCAAGAAAGCGACAAGAACGTGTTTACAGAAGAGAGTTTTAATAAATAAAAATATATTTCTTTCTTTTGAAAACAAACTTGACATTTAAATACTACCATATATACTCGTATATAGTACGAGTTTTATTGTCAGTTTTTACACAAAACATAGAAAGTCAAAACAGGTACTTTTTTGAAGGGGTTAAACTCAGGCGCTTATAGTGATCACTTGGACAATACAGACGGACATTTTTATTTGGAATGGTTAAAATTAATGCAAAACATCATTAGTTGAAGTATATATGAAGTCGGCTTATAAACGAGTATATACGGTATACACCCCTGGTCAAAATCTTAAAACCAGATACAAACGGGTTAAAAAAATATAAAATTCTGCTACTTTAATCAAAATATATTTACGAAACATTTAAATTTAATTAGAAAATGTAGTTTTTCCACAAACAAGTGAAGCCTTTAATTGATTAATTTAAACAAACATTGAAAAAGGAATTTTGTGGTTGTTCATAAAGTTAAAACCATGTGTAAAAAAAAAAACAAATTACTGGGAAAAAATTTAGAACTAGTCAGTGTGGTCATAGCTTCAGACGTCTACACATCTGCGTAGCTTATTTGCAGCATTAAATTTCAGATTTTAAAATGGCAAAGGGTAAAATTTTTACAAAGTTGTAACAGGGAAAGATTGAACTTTCGTGGTCTATCGCAACCAGCCATTGCAAATGAAATCGGCCGTAGCAGAACTGTCATTGCTAACTTCACTTAAAATGATGCGTATGTATCTAAAAAATCAAGCGGTTGCCCCAATAACATCTCACCATCTCTAGACAGACGCATTAGGCGAGAAGTTAAGAGTGATTGAAGCATAACATCAAATCAGATAAAAGCGAATGCAGATACTGAATGCAGTTCTCGAACAATTCGACTGCATTTAAATAAGAAAGGGTTTAATAACTTGTAACGGCTGCAGAGGCCTCGCCTTCTTTGCCATAAAACCTCCCGTTTACAATTTGCTTCCGATTATCAAACTTGGAATGTGGGTAAATGGAAGAAAATGTTGTTTTCAGACGAGAAAAAAAAAATCAATCTGGATGACCCAGAAGGGTTTTCAGCGTTACTGGCATGCAAAAGATATCCCAAAAGATATTTTTCAACAAGACACAGTAGAGGTGGATCAATTATGGTTTTCGTACAATGGAATACTTACAGGAGGTAAAAGGCCGTCAAGCAGCTGCTAGTTATATTGATATCTTAAGAAAGGCATCGGTAATTGCTAAAGGCGCTCATCTATGTGGAGGAAACTAGATTTTCTAGCAAGTCAATGCTGCAACCCACAACGTTCTCCAGATAGAAATTCAATCGAGAATGTTTGGGGATGTATGGCAAGGGATGTTTATACACATGGATCGCAATTTCAATCTGTGCATGGTCTTCGTGCTGCAGATTATGCATCCTGGGTGAGCATCCTAAGCAGCCTCACGCAGAAGTTAATAACGAGTATGCCAAAACGAATTTTAGAAGTAATTCGCAAAAATGAGGGATATACTGAGAATTAAAATATCGTTGTGACTTATTTGTTCTGTATTTGCTATTTTTATTTACATGGTCTTATCTTTATGACCAACCAAAAAATCCTTTTGTCAATGTTTGTTTAAATTAATCAAATAAAAGCTTAAAATATTCACTTGTTTGCTGATAAACTACATTTTTTAATTCAATGTAAATGTTTCGCATATATATATATATATATATATATATAGTGAATACATGGTATGTTCTTAAATCGTTTAATTATGACGCCCAGATAGTTGAACGTCTACTTAATCAAGTTGCGGGAAGAGTTTAACAACTCGTCTGTTTGTGAGCTGGATAAAATTGTACATACACACACATGCACATACACAAACATCTAAAAGCTATGATTTCATTGGATTTACAAAGAATAAAATTTATTAAAAGGTAATTAAAACTTGGCATGCAGGTTAAACCACTTCCAATAAAATTACACTCTTAGGGTTTACCAAATGTGGAAAATTAGTAAGAAAAACAATACGGTAAATGATCGAATTAAACAGTAAAAAATAGTATTATCTCGAACTACTCTTCTCATTGTGATTGATATTGACGTTATTAAAGATACAACCTTTCTAGCAAGTACACCGTGGTCATCATCATGTATCCAGTGTTTGTTTGATATGGGATATCTGTTAATTATTTTGTCCCTGGGTTGAAAGTTATTGCTCGTTCCTGCTGAATATTCTTGACTGTGTCGTAGTGAACGTAGGAAATGATTATACATGTATTAATATCATTTACTGGTCCTGAGTTCAATCCTGGATTATATAATGAAGCGCCGTTTAAGCAGGGACTAAATAATAAACGTATATTGACAATCATTCATCCCAAAAATGAAATTGGAGAAATTTGTTCAGAAGAAAAACCAATAAAATTTGTTTTGGCTTGTCTAACGGCATATCAATCTCAATTTGTTATTTAATGTCGACGAGATTTTTTTTTTATTGCTGGTAAGTATTATTTCTTTATTTTCAAAAATGTATAACTGGCAATATTCTTTTTCTTCAAAGAAATGTCTTGCTGGCATGTATTGCTAGTAATAATTATTTAAACAAATTGTTGATATTTTTTCCTCAAAAATGTATTGCTAGCTTGTTTGAGTTTGTTTTGTGTTACGGCATATCAAGCACAATGGGCTATTTAAGTTTTTTTTTATTTCTTGTAATATTTTTTCTTCCAAAATGTATAGCTGGTAATATATTTTTTTTTTTTTAAAAATGTATTGCTGGTAATATTTTAAAAAAAAAAAAAAAACAGGTGGTTCCACGCTCCTCAAAAACTACTGAACAGAGGCCTTTCTGTTGGATATAGTTTATCGTCTTACCCAGGATGCGGATGTAGTTTATCGTCATACCCAGAACATGTATAAGAAAACCAACATCTAAATTGATTGAATGTAAATAATACATTCTCTAAGCCATACACGTTTTTCATATGTGCATTATGTTCATTCTCTGATTGCTCCAGGCAAAAATACCAAAACTACAATGATGTAACTTACTTTATACGAACAGTATAGGTTAATTTACAACCTTGACCTCTTATTCCTATTTGACACTGCTTCTCTAGACGGCTGCTGGTGCTTCCATCAATCCATTTTAATATATGTAACCGAAGTAAATGCTGACTGTATGCACTTTTACTATTCGATTCCCAAGTTGTGCTGTCGGATGTGATCGATTTGCTGATTCTGAAGTTTCCGAAGGGTATCACGTGACTATGTTGATTTTGATCGATCATATTAACCTAGTTTTATTTTTTCCTCATCTTCATTTGTTCAAAAGTGTATTTGTACGCGCACATATAATTTTTCATCTAGGTAGAAGTCGAACTGGAATAACAGACGGGAAATATCTCTCAATTGACAAACATAGGCACAAATTGACACGACGATAAACACTACTGGGAAAGTGCCAGAAGAGAGACATTCCTGTTCTGAAAGGTTTTGTTAATATAGAGAAACTCTTTTCTACTACAGCAGCAGAAATAGTTTACAACTAACAAAATGTATGCGCTAAGTTAAGAAATAAGTTATACGATTGATAATTTGATGAAAATATGTTTGTCGCTAGAATAAACATCTTAAGTTGAAATATGTTAATCATTATCAAGATTTCCTGAAGACGTTAGGGAAATATAATTAAGCGAGAATTTTTCCAGGTAAAAATACACTGAAAGTTTGCAAGGTTGGAGAGCATTAAGACCTCCAATAAACATCCTTGAAAAATCAGTGTTATGTGGTCCTCCCCATTTTTATATAAGTGGAATCGACCGGAGTGTTACTTGGAGTGCTGCCGTTAAATACACAGAGTCAGTCAGAATAGAGAGAGAGCAGAGATTGTGATTGAGTTGGAGGTAGAGTAATAGTGTGAGGTAACCGCTTGTAGAAGTCAGTTACAAGCACGTAGACTTTCTTAAAGTCCTACTTCGAGACTGTGTATATATATATATATATATATATATATATATATTTTATTACGACTAACCGCGTTCCTGGATTTACTAACAATATACGCATTGTATTATTGTGTAAATACACTTAATTTCTTATATTTAAGTCTTGCGTTTGTAATTCATTGGAGACCGAATTTAATCTCGAAATCCACAACAATCAGTATTCCAGGTTTAATCTTTTTACTGATATTTTTTCATATTGCAAAATTATGAGCAGGTTACCAAAATATCCGGAACACCAAGAAATATCAGGAAATCATAAAATACTTTTGATCTGAACTTTTTCATCTGTTTCAATTACGTACAAAGAAGATTTTTGATAAGAGGATAACTTGATCACATGTAACGATCAGATTCGTATTTTATGACTGGCTTGGATTCTGTTGATTCTTTGTATTAGGTTGCTTTTCTAATTTGAAAATTTTTATGTAGAGCAGCACTTCTTAAACTGTGTCGCGAAAAAGCTAAGGTTGCGAAAATTCAAACACTTGAATTTCAGTTTATATATTATTTCACAAACGCACAATATTTAACGTGATGCGCCATGCTATCGCTATTGTAATGAAACTTGCGTGTGGCGCCGTTGCGACTAGTGCAGTGACAACGGATCTATTTTTAGTGTACTTGGATAATACCTGCGGTCCCGAAAAATATCGTGATGAAAAATGGGGTCTGGAATGAAAAAAGTTTAAAAAGCACTGTGCTAGATTATTGTGTAATCATTCTATTGCGCACTCTTTCTCTTACTAAGTTATTGTAGGGTTTTTAATCTATTGATATCTATTTGAAGGCATGGCTGGATAATGGCTCAGCTTGAGGAATCGGAGAACAGAGTTCGAATTCCAGTTGTGTTCATTACATTCACTTACGTACTAATAGCCTTGGGAATGTATGAATCCTTATCTTCTTCCCCCAGCTAGGGGTAAATATCAGGGTTCTTTAGCCGTGCGTGGAGAACGGTATGGGAGAAAGACAACTCTGAATAAAAAAAACATGTGGTTTGTCTTTTGGAGTGGTTGTAGCATAGTATGTATACTACAACCTTCAAATCTCTGCATTCAGCTCTTCCAAAAATATTATGGTCTCTGCACATTCCTTTACCATTATAATCAAATGATATATGTGGGTATTCTAAGAACTGAGGTGCTTGACAATGACGGGTGAGTCCAATATATATATATATATAACACTTCTAAAAACATATTTCGGATTACATCTATTCTTTGGATGTCCTGTTATTACCGGGATGTAAAAAAAAACAAATCTATTTCCAAACTTGATGATGTTTGTATGCACAGATGAAAGCTTGTAAAAAAATTAAAAAAAGACCTTATGCAACTAGAATTTATAAACCGGGATCATAACATTCATCTACAGGTTCGGGGTTAAGGTAATTTATTAAATTTGTTTGCGAAGTTGGATTCTCGCCATTTATATCATTAACTTCAATATATTGGACTCTCCCGTCACTGTCAAGCACCTCAGTTCTTAGAACCAACAGCCAGAATACCCGCACATATCATAAAAACAAAACTCACTCCGGATTATGCACCCAACGTGTTCTTTTGCTATTTTCTGCATACCTGCGCACTATATATATATATATATATATATATATATATATATATATATATATATATATATATATATTTCTAAAGAATTAATGGATTTAATTTTTTATTACTCCAAACATAATAAATAAAATGTTATTTCCGGTAGGTTTCGAACATTTGTACCCCGTTGTAGGAGAAACCACCGTCTAATGTAGTGAGTAAAAGAGAGAGAGAGAGATTGTAATTAGACAGCAATTGTTCCTTTAAACATATTTTATTGCTAAGTAGAGACATTTTATGGCTATTATATTTAACCATTTTCTTTTATAAATTGTGAGTATATATCCGAAAACCTGACTGCTTGAGACAAACAAAAATCAAGGCTTTCGATTCACACTCTTCAACGACAGAGGTAAAGTTAAAGCACAAGATGCCTTGTAATCCACGTGACACGAAAACGAAATGTGTGATAACGCTTTAATTTTTTAGCTTTATTTTTATTAGAGAATGCAGGTTATGGACGATGATTATTTTTATTAATGTATGTTTGAATATGTGGATATAAATGGGTTCAATGATCCATAGTTTTAATATTTGTACGTCGGTATGACGGACAAATAATTCAGTCCTTATAATTGAAATCACTGTAAATATAATTTTACTATAACGTTATAGGCTGTTGCATAGCCTATCACACTTCTGGAAGAACTGAAAACAGAACTGATGCACAATGTCATAGAGTTTGTACAGAACCATCGTCAGGTTTTGAATTCGGAATTGTCCTTCTCTTAGACCGGTTGCTAACCTAGATTAAAGATCACAAGCAACCATGCAATTTAACACATAGCTCGGAGGTGGTGGATTCTTACATTTCCAGGGATATTTAGGCAAAAGGAAAGGGAAAGAAATCAATCGGAATTTGTAGTTTCGAGCCACTATTACATTACCTGCACATCACGCATGAACGCACACGCACACATATATGTGTGTGTATATGTGTGTATGTTTGTGTGTAATGTGGTTGGACAGTAGTTCGAGGTCCTACCATAGGAACAAACCGGGTTCAAATCATACCATTAACACTTTTTGAAGGTGGAGATTCTTCATGCTATCGGTGTGAGGATTCCAGCTTCCAAGCGCTTTGAGGTTGTGAAGTTTCCCTCTCAGAGAAACTGTAAAAAATTTTGCTCAATATAGTTTCAGTATAAAGATGGATTGGCTCTGTTTGTGTTGAAGTTACACAAATGTGTCTGTGCGGACGCCTTTGACAGGGATTAGATAGCCACCCTATAAGACGAGTATACTCAAAAAGAAGCAACCACCCATTAATACACACACACACACCTAAACACAAACACATACACACACACAATTATATATGTGTATATATATATATATATATATATATATATATATATATATATATATATATATATATGTGTGTGTGTGTATATATATATATATAGGGTTAGGTAAATGAAATAACTAGATATTAGCAACCGTTTACGCGCGTGCTGGCGTGCATACAAAGGTAAGTAAATAAATAATTACCAAATTTTGCCAAGAGGTGTAGACATAATAGCGCTGGATGTGGTTGATAGAGCTAAGAAATACTTATTAATACATATACATAAGTTTGGTGTGCGACTTAAGTTTCGTTGTTTATCCAACTCGTCGCGCCCAAGATATAGCTTATTGCTCATTATATATATATATATATATATATATATATATATATATATATATATATATATATATATATATATGAAAGTGATACAAGTTAGAAATAGATTATTAGTTTAGGGGAAATGGAGAACGAAAGAAAATAAAATTCCAGATAAAATAAAGCAAATAAAAGATCCTCTTAAGAGAAACACATAAAATACAAAACAATTGCAAGTATCAAATGAACAAATGACAAAAAACACAGAGAATTATTGTCTGTCTTTGCTCCAAGATCTAATCCTTATTATCAGTGGCATTGCACTAATTGAATCTTAAATATCGGGATGTAATAATCTCTAATGAAATATCGTTATTTAATAAGTAAAAAAAAATAAGCAAAAGAATCAATGATAACGCAGTAGTAATAAGTTCTAATCATTGGCTTATTAATCATTAATTCCTTTCTTATTTTTAAAATAGCTTAGCGTTTAAAAGTATGAGAAAAGTTAATGCATTTTTCTGGTTACAATTATATCAGCGATGCCTTTTGTTAGCGCTGCATCTCGAATATTCCACTGGGGACTTTGTGGTTAACGGTTAGATAAATGATTTTACTACAAGAATTAGCGATATTTATTAAGCTTAGTTTAAGTTGGACAATAAAATTAAGTATAGGAAGATAGGACCAGACTTCCAAAAGTGAAAAACATAAAACCATTTTTTATCTGGACTCGAACACCTAAAACTAGTATTATAACTATTTTAATCGCAAAAAAATAAATTTATATATTAGATATAGGATACTTATTAATTTTTGAAGAAATTCTAAGTACATTAGATTTCTTTTAAATTATTAGATCATTGCAAAAGTTAGAAAATTGAAAAACATAATTTTATATACTTGCAAAAATCATTTATTCGTCGATTACATAGTATCTATCATTTTAACAACTGTCCCGCGTCGTTTTACAAGCTTGTTGATGCCATTTTCCTAGATACTTCGTGTTTTTAGTTTGAAGAAAGTGTTTTTCGACTTAACTGTACAGAGTCAATTTTTTTTTTTTTTGCAATTTAAATTGTTCTTTAGAAACCAGAATAAAAGAAAATATGAACGAGCCAAGTCAGAATGCTTTGAGTGCTATAGGGTTTCTCATTTCACTTCTTTAAGCATCTGAAATGTCTCTTTTGCAACATGCAGTTTTGCGTTGTCGTGGAAGAAAATGACACCTTCTTGATTTGTCAATATCGGCCGTTTTTCTTAAACCCAGATCTCTTAAATGGTGAAAAGTAGTTCAGATATTGATTTTTAAAATCTTAGCTATCTCTTGCCTCGAAACCTTCGCTTTATTCTCCACAATAGCAAGCAGAACGCCTTCATCGAAATCGAAAGGTCGCCTTGAGTATGGTTGATTGTTGAAGTTAAAATAACTCTGACAAAATCTGCCAAATTTCTTTTTAACACTTCGAAGAGCCGGAGCACGATCCAAATAAGCATTTAGATTTTTTTTTGTTGCCTTCCCGACGTTACCCCTTTCCGAAATTCATAGAGAATAATATGGCGAAAGTGCAACTTTTCTTCCTCCATATTTATGCTCTTATTTTTGGACAAAATGACATTATACAAAAGTCTGACTCGAAAGAAAAAGTTTCAATCAATAATACCCCAGAAATTGGTAACAAAACAAACGCCAGTGTCAAGTTGCGCTCATTTTCTGTTATTCGATATTCAAATGTCGTTAATAAAAACAATTTAGTAAGAAAAATCCTTATAAACATAAGTTATATGATACAACAGCCAAATAGTCACCCACTAAAAATGTACTCGTTAAAGGCTGCCAGTAACGTTTTTTAAAGTTTTCCATTTATGTCGGGGTATTTTCTTGGCGCTCCTGATAGTTTAGCAACCTGCTCTTACTTTTGCAATATGAAGTTCTCGAGTCTTGTTCTCTTTTAAAAGTGTATCAGAATTTCCAATTTGTGGTATGATGGGATGACACTTACTGCAAAAATGCTCTATGCCATCCTTCGAAGGGATGGAAGCCATTAGTTCTAGCTAAATCAACATTTACTCTATTAAAGCAAGGCCACATACGTATTTCAAACAGGTATTTCGAATAATTATCATTTTGTATAATTGTTCTTTCGATTAATATTCGTTCAAAAAAATTTACAGTTTTTTTAGAACTATAGTTTTCGTAAAATTATCTCGATACGGAGTAAATAGTTCCTAACATAAGCAAAATAAAATGACATTTTTATTAACTCTGGTGATATCATCATTACTATCAAGCTATCTTTAACTTCTAAATTTGTACATCGCATCGCAGTAAGGTTACCGAACATAACTGCAGTCAATAATTTCTTCGGTAGACATTTATAAAATTCATAATTTTAGATATACTTTTTCAAAGAATGCAAACATTGATTGTAGGTGACATTCATGAATGAAACCTTTTTTTCAGAATTTCATTCAGAGTTCATGATTTAATGTAGATAAATCGCAAGAAGACAAAATCGGAAGCTGCTTAATACAGACATCTATGCCTAGTCGGGAAAGAATATGAAAATAAAATCAAATCTTGGAAGTTTAAGAAAAATACTTGTAGATCATTCCAAGTAGTTTATAATCTGACAGTCATTAACACTTGACCTTTAAATAAAATATTATATTTCAGTGGTTTTGTTTGTGAAAGTGTTTTAAATCTATCTTACCTATTTATAAGAGGAGTACTTGTTCTTGTTTTCCATATTGCTGTCACATCTAGTCTGAGCGTCCAGTAATATATTTAGATATTCTTGATTAATTCCAAAGAAGAATCTGCAATTTTATTGGTCCTGACTCTTCATCTCGGCTTCCATCCCTTTCTCATCGCCGCAACGTAGCTTCCCTGCGCTTTTTCTATAAATAATTTCATGGTAATTTTTCTGATGATCTTTACGCTATGGTATCTAGAATTTATGAATTTAAGCGCAATACTTAATTGGAGATAATGTCTTCTCATTTTACAGTTGAAATGGCTAGATTTAATCCTAAGTTCTTTGCTGACAGTTTCTTCTACCGCACTTCTTACTTGTGGAACTGTCTTCCGGCTTCCTGCTCCCTAGTCAAATTTTGATTGTCAAAAATTGGAAAGCAATGTCAAAAGTTATCTTCTGTCTTCGTTTTTTTTCATTGTTTTCTCTCATTAATAGTATTCTTTTTCCTTTCTATACTCTCTGACAATCATTAAATCCTTGCATCTTAGTGTCTTTATTTCCTTGCTTAGAATGAAATAATATATATATATATATATATATATACTAAAACAGGGGCTCAAATTTTGAATAAGGCCAAATCAGCCTATAATCTATAGTCTAAAATAGGGGCATCTATAATCTATTCAATAATTCTCTGTCTCTGAACTGAATATTGATAACATACATTGACAAGCATGTGTCGACTTGGTTTACTTAGCGAATGAGAATTCTAATGGGGCCTCTTCGTCTGATGCAAGATCGCCAATGACTGTGAAGATACGAGTTATAGATATTTTTGCACAGTTTGCAAATCTAATTTGAAAGGGCACCAATTTAGGGGTTATCTTTTCTCACTTCCGTCCTACTAAAATCTTGTCACCTGAAGACACTTGTAGCTTTACCAAGGACTGTCAACTCTTTAGTTGCAGTGACGTGCTCGCCTAACAATTGGTTCTCCAATGGTCAAGGTTCTTTAGTCATTGATATATGGTCAACATAGTAAAACTGTTTTATTTTTTCTTGTTGGTTTGTTTGTTTGTTTGTTTTTTTTGCTGTTGTTGTTTTGACATTTTAGTTCTTCTATTTTTTTATATTGTTGTTTATTTTCTGTTTTGTAGTTGTCTGGTTTCTTTTTGTTGTGGTAGTTTTTTTTTGTTATTTTTTTTTTGTTTAATGTCGTTTTTTAATTTTTATAAACAAAATACTTAAATCCAAAATGCTTGCGTGGGTTTAAAAGCGTCATATCAATTTGAAAATTATGTAAAGACGGTGCTAACGAAAGTGTCGAAAGCGGTAAAAGTGGTATACGTGCCAAGATATTGTACTTTAGGCTTCCAAAGCCTTGCTTTCCTGTGGGTGCGTAAAATAGAATTTACACTTGAAGATAGAAGATGACCGTTTACTTCAGACTAATTTCAAATAAAAAAAGCCCAGCATTTTTATCAAAGCAGAATATTATTGGTAAGATTTTGGCACAGGGAATTCATTTTACATTCTAACTCGGGCAAGTTTCACCTATTTCAACAAGCGTACTATCAATACTAGAACAAGATACCAAATATTTGATTTGTTTACAATATCAAATAGGCTGTCATATCTACATTGTTATTCGAACAGCCTTTGTATAGTTTCAGGATTACATCTTCAAGCAGTTCTGGAAGTGTGTTCGAAATAAATTCCCTGTAGACAGTTCTTGTAATACGTGCTTGGAGAACATATCGACCTAATAGTCAATCAGATACAATTCTAGCTCTCACATTAATCATAAACTGGTCCTGGTTTCTAACTTGTATTCTGCCATGGGGATTTCGACCTGCCCACAGATGTTGGTTGTGTAAATTTTTTATTCCATCTGTTCCAAATTTTGCCTCATCCATAAACAACACTGAAGAGGCAAACAACGGATCGGCAGTTTGGTCAATAAACCATAGGCAAACTTATCCCCTTGTGAGTGATCAGAGGGCGAAAGACCGTGCACACGTTGCAAATGATACGGATACAGGAGCTGCTCTTGAAGTATCCTCCATGCAGTACTATGAGATGTAAGATATGCTAGGACCACTTGACGGCTTCTGATAATAGGGTCGTCTCCGACAACATTTAGAATGTGTTCTTCGTGGTCAGATGTACGTGCAAATCTGAAACAGCCATGAAGTCCATTACCATTTGGGCGACCGTATGCAAAAATCACATCTGCCTGCTCACGATATGAATATACTGACATTGTTAAATGGAACATTTCTCAGTTAAGTCACTGCTACCACGTTAAACACTGAAGACAGACTAAGTAAAAATGTAGATGAATGGCAAATGTAACCTAGTCTAAATGGAAACACAGCGCCATCTCTTTAAATTTAAACGCAAAAACGAAAGATTTGCAGACATTTGTTTATAAGAACATGTGTCCTTGTTATTAGTGTGAGAAACCCACCCCCAAAGTTTGTAAAAGTATTTTTGATACATACCCTCTATTACCAGCAACTCATTTTTAATTAAAAATATTACCAGCAATACATTTTTGTAAAAGCAGTTATTAATGTTGCCAAGAAAATTAAATTTCAGCATAAATCACCTATTAGGAATTGATATGCCGATAAACAAAAAACAAACAAACAAACAAATACTGTATTCGCAGAAATTAGTGTAGAAATCTCGTTTTGTTATGGATGTGTCGTTGGAGTGCTTAACAAGGCTGACACAGAATAGCTTTTTCATAATGATGGTTGTATCTTCTAAATTGATCTCTTTTGGGAAAGTAGTCCCTGCAACCTGTCATTGTTCCTGTCGAGCCATTCACTTATGGACAAGACAAGTACATTTTCTGCTGTCTGTAGGCTGATGGATTTTAGGTGTTCCCTGTGAGTGTCAAGGGAATCATTCTTTTTTATCACTGTCGATTTCTAGCTTAGCTTGCAGACTTTCTTCGAAATCTGTCCTCATTTTGGAAGTATGGTTTTTCTGTTCTATCCGTTTCATTTTGAATCTTACTGAAGTGAAGAGAAAACTTGCAGCAGGCATGAGATGGTGGGTGTAGCTAACTGCACCCAAATTTGCCTTGATGTGGTGCACACATTTTATAACTTTCTGACGTGAGGAGACATCCATATGTGTTTTGCATACCTTTTACTGAAAGAGTTTATAACAGATGTAACAGTAACTTGTTCAAATTGTGTAACAGCATAATCGTCCATCGCACAAAATGTTTAATATCTAAAAATAGACTAAACCAATTGAGTTTTTTTTTCCAGGTTTTCAGTTAAGAGGTCTTGCCATCTTGATACCATTTGTCGTAAGAATCACTGAAAACCACTTTGCGTTATTCAACTAGAAAGAGAAAAAGATAAATCGTTTTTTGTCAGTGCCACTATGTCTTTCAACTGAGCAACTGTGGGAAGAGAAATATTCTTCAGAACTTCAGTAATGGTACCTACATTCATACTCTGACTTGCATCGTATAAATCCATTCAAGATCTATCAGGACAATGGTAAATAACTGTACCAGGAGATCGCAAGAGGAAGGAGGATCATCATTTCAACTCAGAGCTAAAGAGATAAATTAGAAAAGTTCATATCAATCTACAAGACCTTTGTCCCTTGAGATTGAAGTTTTACCTAAGACAGTCCAAAGATCAACGAAAAAAAGACTTTAAAAATTAAATCATACGTGGAACCTCTTAGGCACCTTGTTATTCCAATACAGAAGATTAGGTGGCGATGAACATCTTAAATAAGTTTCATCACGATTCTTCTGTTAACTTTGGATAGTAATTGTTTATTCTTATTTCTCAAAGTAATGTCCAATAGTATTATAAAAACCTAGGAGAATTCCAGTAAAATAACTTTAATCATTTCTAAGATAGTCTCGAATTTTAATCTAAAAATTAGACAATTTTGCTGTTACACCCGGTATATGATGCGACAGTCCTGTTCTGCACAGAACTTTAAGAGTAGGTAATCATTCCACTTGTCTGAACCATCATTTCTTCGTACACTTACCCAGAAACGGTATTACGACCTACCCCCGTATTAAGGTTACCAAGGAATTGAAGGCAAGCAGAAGCGTAGGTTGATGTCAAAATTGTTTCTCTTATGGTTTTGCCTGAAGTGTTTAAGGTGACTTGCCCTGAAACTGAATAGAATAGTTATTGATTAAGAAAAAAACACAGATGAAAATCATTTTAACACTAAAACTTGATATTCGCTGAAAAACGAATATAATTTATCAATAATTAGAAAAGCTTCAATAGCTTCCGATGAAAGTTTATGACTTTAAATTACCTAAATTAACCCTCTTCTTATTCGACGAGTATTACATTCTATGAGAAGGCGCCTCGTACTTTGAGGGCTTCATTGTTGTATATTCCATTTTTTGATAATCAAGTGTAGAGAATTTGGTTGGACGTATATGGAAACCAACACTCCAAATGAATACAGTAAATATATGGAATGTATGCTGATGCGGTTAAAACGGTCAAACTTAACTTTGTTTAGGCTAAATATACTAGCTCAGAAGAAAAACATCGAAAAAAAAAATTTTTTTTCTTTAGAAGTCTGTCAGAACGCTCAACATAAATTATAAAAAAAACATATTAGCCTAGATTACCTCTACATAGATAAAACAACGACGTTTAATTATATGAAAAATTATAGCTCTTGAAATGTTCGCAAAACTTGGTCTACACGGAAAGTATTTATGAATAACATAATCAGTGCTATTCATGATGCACATGACTATGGCAGACAACAGTAACTTCGTGTGCATCATCGTGTTTACCTCCTAGTTTTATGCACAGATGTAACTGTCTTTCTTTCTATTCACCTGGCTCTTTTCAAGAAACTCCTTATTTTTGAGTCGCTGTCATTGGCGTATACTGTCTCTCGATACTTCTGAATAACTTGCAGTTGAATATCTGGCGCATGCTACGTAACATGTTTAGACTCGTACAATCAGTATAAAGTTGGACACTAAGGTCAACACTAATTATCTGTTTCATGTTTGAAAGTAATCTTTAGGCCTGAAAATTGCGTTCAAGAATAAAACATAATGTTGCACATGTTGTTGACATCATTGTCCGCTTTTTAATGCACACACGATCTATCCCTGATACTGAGTACTTTTACCCATAATATATAAATATATTTGTAACACTATATTTGTATATATATATATATATATATATATATATATATATATATATATATATATATATATATATATTTGTTTGAATAAAAACAGACCACGTTAAGATACCATGTAATAAGTTATTTCACCATAACCCCTTTAACAGGGTTCTGGATCATCAGACTTTACTTCAAAAGCTGAAATGAAAAATGAAAAGAAATTCAGACGTTTTTGACGGACCTCATCAAGTATACGTAAAATTAACGAAGTGAGGAAGTGAGGTGGGAGAGAGGATATGAGTGTGTCATATGTATCATTTCAATTTCCTATTTTTAACCCCAGTGTGTCGGCTAGATGTTGCTCAAATTTAACGCGTCTCGTCTCTAGATAGAAGACCGACATTAAAGGAAGAAGCTTTCAAATTCTTAGACGCTGTTAATTCGCGTTACTTTAACGTGAATATTTGGGAGGTTAAGGTTTAATAAATATCTAAATGTCTAAACAATCTACGAAGAAATTAATTTGAAATTTATATATATAGCTATGTGTTTCTTTGTATATACTTAATGTTTGCAAAATTATTAGTTTCCCAGTATCTGTAAAATGTGATGGACTTCTTTTGAAGTTGCATTGTCTGCGACAGTCATCTCGCTTTTTTTCTTTCTGCAATTTACTCTATTTTTGCATCTAAATGAGAATTCTGGTATTTAAATCATGCAAAGGAAAAATATGAAATTAAATCTATCACAAAACAATAGCACTTTATTAGTAAACTCATTCCCACCTCCTTAGTTAATGAGATATTCTCATTTTATGTTAACACCGGGCATGTTCACATAGTGACGTCGAAGAATATAATCTGTTACCATAGTCACGGAATAGGCTATGACTAGGGAGGGATATACAAGCTTCGTGACCAATAAAATACCAAAAAACATCTTGTGTTTTATAAAATCGAAGAGATACAAATATACAATTTAATCTACATGTGCAATCTAAATATGTGTTTACATTAATGTATGTGTGCGTCAGCGTGTGTGAGAGCTTTAGCTTTAGAACGCAGAAGGGTAATTCGATTAATTAAGGAACATTTATTATGAAATAAACGTTCTCTAATTAATCTAATTAACAAATAATGGAATCTGAAGATGAGACTCTAGCAAGGTTACCCGGTCTCCTCCGGCAAGTAAATTACTAAACCGCAAAGGCTCCCAACTTCCTGAAAATCATTCAGAATATGCCAGCTCCATAAGATCTCTGTGGCTTCAAGAGGTTAGATATTAACCATGTAGCCTCTTCGCCTGAGCACTTCAAATTCGAAATTATAGAAAAAAACAATAACAAGTACAAGAATTTAAAATCGATCACAACAATAACGACAGCCACAACATTGTCAGGAGAAATTATTGGCAATTAAGAATCAGGTGGTTCTATTTGCATGCACTCATGAGTTATTTTTTTTTCTCTCTCTTGAAATAACCTTCGCATAGATTTCGATCGATTTAGAAACTTGATTAAGCTAGCATCTGATTAAATACCAGCTCTTACAGATGCAATAAAGTCTTCGAGGAGCGACTGCCGCGCCAAAGCACAACCACCTGGTTTGCAAGGAGACAATGACATACATATATATATATATATATATATATATATATATATATATATACACAGAGAGAGAGAGAGAGAGAGAGTGTGTGTGTGTTTTGTGTGTGACACATGCACATATGATTTTTTAATACATTTTCGTGCCATGAAATACAATGTAAAATATTTCTCATATATATATATATATATATATATATATATATATATATATATATATATATATTAAAGTGGACACTGAGATCAACATCGAATGGCGATAGTCAGTTTTCAGGCTTAGGCATAATCTTACTTCACGGTGTTGACGCCACTGTCCATTTTATATTCATCACGGATACCATATTTAGCCATTTTAATTAAAAACAACTAGTAAAGTACTACGGTTAAGATTTTATTTAAATTTTACATAAATTTTCTACGTGGGACATTTAATAATTGCACATGCACGGACTGAATGGATTTACCTTAGTTACTCTATCAGTTTGAGTGAAGAATATTAGGTTTGATGGATGAAAGTGGAAATTAATATACAGAGTTATGGAATGTATCTATTATTTCATCGACAAGAACGTTTGTAAATAATATTTCTACGTAAAGTGACGCTAAAATACCGTGTTTTGGTTGTGTAGTTTTATGGATATGGATGAAATGTACAAAAAGGATTGCTGCCTAAATACACAATTATATATATATATATATATATATATATATATATATATATATATATATATATATATATATCTACGAAAGTAACTCTATACTGATACTTATTATTAACACCCAACACCCGCCTACCCAACTTAAACAATTCGCCCTAGCTGTTACCATGGAAATTTTGATTTCAATTTTTAAAACACGTAAATTTCAGAAACACGTTATTCCAAAAAAAAATTTCGCTTGAAGATGGAACAGAGCTTATTTTAACTCAATTTAATTTAAATAATTATATTGAAGTTTTCGGCTCTTGTTTTGAAACATGGGACTTCTTATGTCGCGATTTGGAATCATATTTTTAAATAAATAATTATATATATATATATATATGTGTGTGTGTGTGTGTGTGTGTGTGTGTGAGTGTAGATATATTTGTATGTATTTATATATATACATATATTTGTATGTATTCATATATATACATATATTTGTATATATATATATATATATATATATTTGTGTATATATATATTATACACACACATATATATATGTATGTGTGTGTGTGTATATTTACTGGAAAGTGCTCAATATCCGTGATAGTGTTAAAAAAAAGGGGTGATAATCACCCACTCGAAACAAAATTATTGTGGAATTATTAGCATTCGCCGTTTTCACTTTCTGTCTCTTTATATATGACGATATTTTCCACTATTCACAGCCAGATAGAAAATTAGATATTACACAGCATTTTATAATTTTTTCTTTGTTTCTAGAGATATTTTCTTATCTGTTAATACTGTGTATATTCATTGGCACATTTTGCATACGTTTTCGTATTCACACTTTTCATCGTCTCTTTAAAATTAGCCAGGTAACCAAAAGAAAAAAAAACTTCAACAGCACTACATTATTCGCATAAATATAGCAACTAAAAACGAAAAAAAAAACCTCACATCCAACATAACCTGGGAAATTATGAAAGTCACACCTACATACAACAACATATCAAAGAGATGTCTTCTTTGTCTGCATGAAAAAGTGTCAATAATCACCGACATACAAGAGAAAAATATTACTAAACCAAAGATCGGAAATAATCTCAAAATGTAGACACGAAAACAAATACCTAGTATCACAGTTCAAAACAAACGGATAAAACCAATAAAAAAAATATGCAGACACACGGGAACGAACCTACCGAAAACATAATAGAATACTAAACAACCAGAACACTAAATCCGCCAAAACATAACTACCAACAGGAAACAATAACACTACCGCCATTGTTACAAACACTACCCTCTACTAACATAATCACCGCCATGACAGTTAGCATGGCCATATTGACCCTAACACTCCAAAATTATTGTTTTCTGACTACTACTATTACTTTCGCTATTGTTGCTACCACTTTAAGAGCAATTACTTCATAACCACCACCGGCACCATTAGTACTACCTTTTATCATTATTTTTATCATCGTCATTATTACTATTATTATTATCATTATTATCATCATTATTATGATTATCACAACTATTATCATCATTATCATTGTCATCATTATTTTTTTTATTAATTTATCTATTATTTTTATTAATTCATTATCTATCTATTCTTTATTCCCTTTTTTAATGTTGCTATTATTGTGTTTATTGCTCTTTCCATCATTATTAAGATTCGTCATAACGAATGACACATCAATTATTATCAATATATGAATAATAATATCATAACTAATATTAACATTAACATGATCACAATCGTTTATAAACCATCCGCAGTTATTTTTGCTAAACAAAAATGTTACATCATCGCCATGTCTACGGGCAGGACCCATATTAACCAATATAGTGGCAAGAAACCGAAATCAATGAGTCTACATATGTGTGTATGTGTCAATGTGTCTACATATGTGTATTGTCTGATTACATGTGAGCATATCTGCCGGCGCAAACAGCCGACCTGAAAAACGTCAAAGCTATCCTCGCTTACCCTTCAACTTAGAGAACATTGTTACATACGAATCACTACAATCTTGACACAGAAATAGAATGAAAGTTGCTCGTACTTATGAATGTTTAACTGCGCCTATCTCAACATTATGAATATGAATGTGTATGTACGAACTGACATGCATAGGCCTGTATGCATGTATGTCTATGTATATGCGAGCGTCATCCCAAACAAACACAGAAGAAAACAATTTCCCCACTACCACACACAAATAATCAAAGACAAATAAAGCATGAATAAATCAACTTTTAAAAAATATAAATCAGTTTGCCGGAAGATCGCGTGGAACTGGGGTTACAATCTACTATCCATGCAATTGCATATATATATATATATATATATATATATATATATATATATATATATATATATATATATATATATTTTTAGTTGGATTGATGTGAGTTTGTGACCTGGGTTTCACGCTTTTCGATCGTCAGACAAACAGATGATTTTTTTTTTAAATTTGGGGTTTATGTAGATTGCGTGTATTGGTGTTATTATGGGGAGGGGGAATCGTCGTCGTGATGTCATCGTGTTAACGCAAACATAGATGCATGTCCGTACATCAGATGAGGTACGCAGACACATACACACTTGCTTGTCCGTCGGGACTCATACATATATAAACATATGTGGACAGTTTCGGATTTGACATATATATGTATATGGGTGGTGTTGTGTCTATACAGGGTCACAAACTCACATCAATCCAACCAAATATGTTAGCTCTATCTCTGATATTGAGCGCTTTCTAATAAGTACCGCGCATATATATAAATAAATATATATATATATATATATATATATATATATATATATATATATATTTATTTATTTATATTTATATACACATTTTCATATATATATATATATATATATATATATATATATATATATATATATATATATATATATATATATATATATATATATATACCCTAAAATTATTGGAACGTCATGGCCAATTCTTTTATTTTTTTGTTGTTCACCGAAATATTTGGGTTTAAAATCAAAAGATGAGTATGAGACAAGAGTTTAGAATTTCAGCATTAATATCCTTATATTTATATTTAGATATGTTAAAGAGATTAGGCCATGACACCATTTGTATTAGGCTCCCTCCTTTAGGTGAGCAAAAGTAAATGAACAGATAGTCTTAAAATATATAACATTTAATCTTTGGTTGCATAACGCCTACGTTTGATAACGACTTACTGACACCATCAAATTGTTGCATTCTTCTTTTGTCAATTTTTTCCAAATTTTTAACGCAGCTTCTTTCAGTTCTTCTTTGTTTCGAGGTGTTTTTTCCTTCAGTCTTTTCTCCAGGAGATAAAATGCATGCTCTGTTGGGTTATGCTCCAGTGTTCGACTTGTCCAGTCCAAAACTATTCACTTTTTTCCCCTAATAAAATCCTTAGTTATGTTGGAACTGCTGCATAATAAACGTCCTCCACATTAGTTTGGATGCATTTCTCTGTAAATTGCCAAAAAAATGTTTCTGTAGACTTCTGAATTAATTCTGCTGCTAGCATCATGAGTTACATCATCAATAAATATAATGTTCCAGAAACATCTACGCAAACCCAATCCAAGAAACTGCCTTCACCATGGTTCAAAAATAAAATTGTATGCTTTGGATGATAAGTCGATTACATTCTTACCCCAAACGTTGGCCTTTTCATAACTTTATATTAATCATGGTCTCATCAGTTCATAAAACCTTTTTCCAGAACATTTCTCGCTCATCTCTGAACTTTCTTGCAAATTCCAATCTGGCCTTCCGATTCTTGGTGCTGCTGAATGTTTTGCATCTTACGGTATAGTCTCTATATTTCTGCTCTAGAAGTCATCTTCAAATGGTCTTCACTCTAGCACTGTGGAGGTTGTTGGTGATGTCAGTGACCGTTCTTCTTTTGTTACTGTCATTGACTTTTTTTGCTTTTCTTGACTGTCTTGTTCTGCCTGTTAATCAGTACACCAGATGTTTCTTTTTCATGATATTCCAACTTAGGTCGGCTATACCCAATGTTTGTTCAGTGGCTCTAATCGATATTGCTTATTTTCTAAGCTTCACAATGGCTTGCTTTTCTCCCAAAGGCAGCTCTCTAATCTTCATGTTTCTTTATCCATTTTAACAAGAAATGCAACCTTTTCGGGTGAAACCCAAGGCTAAAACTAACAGTAGTCATTAAGAGCTAGTTAATGTTTAAAACATCAACCGAAAAGGCAACATCTGGGAAACAAGAAACACCTGTCAGTCATGTGTTCTATTGAAAAATATGTGAATTGAAACAAAAAGTTGTTTAACATATCTAAATGTAAAAACTAGGAAATAAAAACTGAATGTCTGAACTCTTGTCTCATATTCATCTTTTGATCTTAAACCCAAATGTCTTCGTTGCTCTAAACGACAAAAACAAAGAAAATGACCTTGCCGTTCCAATAATATTGAAGGCGACAATATATTGTGTACAACCAATCACACTTTTCAGAAAAATAAAAAACCGAGAATTGGTGTACATAATGTACTACAAGGTCTCCAAACGACTCTTCTCGTGTTTTTTTTTATTCAAAGCTTTAAACTTGAAATATCCTAAACCATTGGTTGACATCCAGCTAGGGCGCACTCTGTCGGTCTACTTAGCCATAGCTTTGGAGGTGTGAGAACAATATATATATGAACAATATATATATATATATATATATATATATATATATAAACGTGATTTTACATATAATTATGCATAGACATAATTTTTTCAGCATTCCCAGGTCTGTTTGATAAGTAATGTTTGCTGGAAAAAGATTCATACTAAAAAATATTAACGGCCCCAACCTGCTGAACAAACGTCATGGGCTCATGATAGCTTGTTACCTATAAAAAGCTCTCCCTAAAGTATTTTGATTCTGGATATATATATATATATATATATATATATATATATATATATAGATAGACTGTTTTGAAAACTTTCCCTGACGATCCGTTTAGGTGAAACCTAGGTAGGTTTGTCTGGCTCACTAGGTGTATCTATATATATATATATATATATATATATATATATATATATATATATATCCTTACTTTTTGCCACACCTAAAATGGCCTCAAAAATAAAAATAGTGTATAATATTGAGCCAGTGGGACAATATATCGCTGCTCCATTAAGATTATTTAGGTGCCAAAACTTTGTACATCATAAGGATACCGGCAAGAGTCACCCAATATGTGGAAAATGTAGGCAAAACGATTCAGACCAAACTGAAGAAGACTGCCACCATGAAATAAGATAGAAATGGAATGCGATCCAGCAGAATCATGAAAATATGTTTTCTGGAAAAAAGAAAGGAAAATTGTTGAAGTAAAATATAAAAGAAACATCTTATTTTCAGAAGCATGGCAACTCGTAGAAGGTTACATGAAAGCCGCTTTCTACACAAAAATAACAGAAAATAAGACAATTAATGACGGTCAGCCTAAGAAATTCAGAATCTTCATTGAGAGGCTCGTACACTTGCGACCAAATTAGTGGCACAAATTTGAAACGTACTTAAAATGTCTATATTCCAAGGAAATGGTGCAGGTTGAAAAAAAATCTGAAATACTAAATAAAGAAAAACAAATAACAAAACGACAGCTCAAACATTAACAACTTCTACCAAGAATACCACATCTTCTACAAAACAAAGTTCACAGCGATCTCCTATCCGTCCATAAAACCCAGCAAAGACAGACTGAAGAGCTTATCTGCCAAAAGAACAGAATCAACCAAACAAAAGCAGGAAATCCACAACGACCAAATTCATACACAAAACAGATTTGACGAACTAAAAAAGATGGAGTTAGAAATCCAGAATCCTCAAATGGTTAAAACTACCAAACTAGGAAAAAGAAATCAAACCACAAAAGCTAAACACCAAAAACGTTTACATATCCACGAATAAAATAATTTAATAGAACTACCGTGGAATAACGACAAATATAAATGAACTGCTTTTAACTGACAATGGGAATATAAAGGAATATTAGCAATACAACCATACACATGACATTGGGTTTCATGCATTTGATGTTACATCTATCCTAGTTAGGAATCATGTACCTCAAACTTTAAATAAATTTGACAACTACTTCACAAGCGAAGTAGTAACGGTAAGCTGTTTCAAGCAGTTTTTTCCTCGCACTTCTCGCTCGTAGAACTCTCTTCCGGTTTGAGCTTCAAAAATTTATATGTCCCGGAAAGGGATATATTTGTTCGAAGTGGAAAAGTGGTTGTTAACTAAAGTAACCGGGTAGGACAATCTAGCAGGTAACTATAATAGACTGGTCCTCGTCGTAGTGGTAGGCAATAGGTGTAGGCAATAGGCGAACACAATAGGCGTAGTCCATCTACCTCCACATCAGTCTGTATTTATGGCTGACACGAGCCAATTATATTACTGTGAGGGGGAACCCAGGTGTATGCATATTTATTACATCAATTTAAATGCAATGTCAATCGTTATCTACTGTCTTCTTGATTCCTCATATTTTATTGTTCTCGTCCTGAATAATGTTTTACTTATTCTTTGACACTCATTAGCCCCTACCACTGCGTCTTAGTGGCCGTGCTTGGGGTGAAATGATTTAAAAAGTTGAGACTCTCATGACTTGAAGATCAGGTGTCTTTTAAATAAAATTAAAGGAGTGGTTTATTGCATTTTTGAAAAATACATGACTATTTCAACCACATTTTAGCCTACAGGGTGCGATAGGTTACCTGACGCTATTTAATATGTTTAATTTCGCACAGGTGCTTTGTTTTTTTTTTTTTATTTTGTCGACTGCGCATTATAGTAGGGTCAATTGGATAAAATCAGTGAGTAAAAAAATCACGAAAAACGCAATTCACTCCGCCAGAAATTTGGAAATGGCATGAATGTCTGAGTGTCGATCTGAGGACAGTGAAGAGTATTTAGAAATAGTTGGATTAGTCTAATGGTGATTACAAATGTACAGCAGGTTGAAAAACTCACTCTGATCGTTCTGATTAGGAAAGAACACATTAATTTGCTGGTTAAATCCTCAGACTCAATTCGGAGGCCAACATCAAGTGCCTTGAGGAGCTAATGCTGCCCTGGTTAACGAGGGCTGCTGCTGGAAGTCTCTGTGTCTGGCAACAAGGCTCTGTTCCATTCCACACAAACAAGAGAACACAGTCATGGCTGTCAGACAATTTATGCGTTCACATCACTCATCACATCCGGCCGCCTAACTCCCAAGACTGCAACTCCGCTTGATTATTATGTGTGGGGCGCAGTTGAGCGAGAGACCAACAAAACTCCTTTTGGCTCCAAAGATGAACAAAAGTCAAGTATTATGGTAGCATTCACCAACCTAAAGGCAGCTCAGAAGAGTTGCAGGAGATTCCGTAGTTGTCTGGAGGCAGTGGTTGACGATAATGGCGATTTTATTGAATTAATTTACTCTTCAATATTTCAATACATTTTCGTGTAATTTTGGTAAATGTATCTGTTAAAATGAGATGTCAGAGCCATTTTCATTTTTTTCGGAATTCAGAGAATTTATCAATCGCACCTTGTACATCACGCTTTTGTCATATCGCTAGTATATATAACCCACCATTTTTATTAATACTCACTGTAAAGTAATTGCCATAATATACTGAAGGTCATGATTGATAAAACACCGAAATATTCACAGAAATCGCATCTCAAGCATGGTATTTAATATGTATGCGTATGCTACAATGTTACAATAAACTTCGTTTTATTCCACTCTGCTAGAAAAGTCATATTGCATCCGTATCTCATATCATTTCTCTTACGAATTATATATATATATATATATATATATATATATATATATATATATATATATATATATATATATGATATAGAAAAGTATCTGTTGAAAAATATATTTCTTCAAAATGATTTGTTATCAAATCCTCAAACAGAAATGAGAATCTATATTCATGGAATCATCAGAAAATTATTTTATAAATATATAAACCATTACAGCTAATGTCGTTTATTATTAATATAATCTGTAAATTTTTAAACGTCTGCCATCGATAAAGCATATAAATAACGTAAAATGTGGTATACAAGTTTACGTCGAGATTTTTAGCTCGAAATTCTGTGTTAGGATTATATTTCTAGTATTGCTCCACCCCAAACATGCAGTAGATTACCAGTGGCCCAAACGTAGGCCAAGCCCTTAAATGAAGTTAGGTTACAATACACGATAACCTGTGCCAAAACTCCCATAAGTTCACATCATTCCCCTGTATATTGAGTCATTTTCTATACGATGTGTATAGCAATCAACCTAAATCATAAACCGGTAATACCGTATAACCTAGTGGTTATTTACACTTAGTTTCACAACTGTTGGATATTATGTGTGATGTAGCCATTATAGAATATTGGATTTGTGTTACTATTTTATCATTTTATATTAATTTATGTTATTTAGCTAAATATGTTCCCCAAACATAAGTTTTAATGAGATATATTTCTATCAGCCTACTGGAAGTACGTTAAGTGATGTACAGTAATTGTTAGGAGAGCTGTTCCAATTGCCTACAAATCGCTTGTAAAAGTTTACATTTTATGCCCGCCATATAAGTTGACACCTACTTTTGAAAAGATTTTGAAGGTTTAAAAACACGATTTTTACACCGCAATTTACGGTATATACATAGAATACATTTTTAAAAATAGGATGCAGTTACGATAAAGAGCAATTGTGTACTCTACTCTAAGAGAAATAGCCATCGGTGAATTAATTTTATAAATTGCTTGCTTATGTCTAAGCAGTCTATTCGATATCCGACCGTTTACTTAAATTTATAAATGTCTTACACTTCTCTACGTGAGGCGGATATCCAACCGTTGACATATATGTATAAATTGCTTCTTCTCTCTAAGAGGAGAAATGACCATCGAGCTATTGACTGAAACTTATAAATTGCTTACTTCGATGTGGAGAATTGGCAATTGGACCGCAGAGTGAAACTTATGAAAATCTGAGCAACTAAAAATATTTATTCTTGTGGTTGCCACGTCTTCAGCTAGACACAAGATAATAATGATGCGGGGGGGATGTCTTAGGTAACTGTATTCCCCGTGGATTATTTTCGATACAAGGATTGATTCTACGTTTAAAATAACATTTTGGCTATGTTGGCATGGGTTTTATGGCTGCCGACGGGCTAATACAGGCCATAAATCATGTGATCGATACTACGACTGATCGAGCCATCGCACGATCGACCAAGCAGCCAAGCGTACCTGCCGAACTTAGTCACGTGTGTTTCCCCTCTCTCTCTCTACCTCTCTCTATCTATCTATCTATATATATATATATATATATATATATATATATATATATATATATATATATATATATATATATATATATTTTCTTTTTTCTTTATACTTCTCTTTTGGGATTTTTTCAGTTATAAAAGCGGCAAAAATGGTTTTGGAACACTTTGAAAACTTTCCCTTCACTCCGTTTCTGCTTTACGTTTCACAGACTATTTTTGCCGTTTCTATTCTTTTCGTTCTTCATATTCTTTCCCCCATATCTCGCTGACTTACAACCGACTTACTTCATTTTCCGACACACTTTTACGTCACTTCTAATATACACACGCTCTATTTTTTCCTTTATCCCGTTTGATACAACTCAGTGTCCGCTATCTTTTGCTACATCCATCTGCCTTCTTTATTTATCTATCTCTTCATTGATTTATCGCAGTTTCTGCAAAACGTCTATATATATATATATATATATATATATATATATATATATATATATATATATATATATATATATATATATATATTAAAGACATTTTATGTTTAACGTTCTTTTTTATAGATACAAGTATTTAAGTAAATGCTCTGTTTATAATAAACAGTATTAAATAACATTTACCGGCCTGAATGTCCGAGAAATTTTCATAGAAAATATTCGTTCTTTCACAGGATTCGAATTGTGGCCGATCGGTAAGGCACGTCAGCGTAAATGACGGTTCCGTATAGGATGTAGGTTCGGATCCTGTCAAAGGACGAATATTTTCTATGAAAATTTCTCGGACATTCAGGCCGGTAAATGTTATTTAATACTGTTTATTATAAATAGAGCATTTACTTAAATACTTGTATCTATAAAAAAAAAGAACGTTAAACATAAAAATGTCTTTAATAAATAAATTTTCGGACTTTGTCCATTTCTTAATATATATATATATATCTGTGTGTGTGTGTGGATCGATTGCTATATATCTGAAGTTAAACATACATAGATAATTTTATTTATTTTCCTTTGTCTTTTAATATTTATCTCACTTTTCTAATATGACGGTATCATTTTTTTCCAGTTCACCGAAGTTTTACATATGTGTTTATCTCATAACAGGTATACCTACGTTTCTTTATACTTATCGTTTAATATTTGTTTCAATCAGTACACTGCTATATTTCAAAGTTTGTTTTTTGGTAAAATGTGTTTGTTTTTGCTTCTTTTTTTTATTTCTGTCGACATTTCAAATCTTTCTTCTTTCTAAGTTTATTTTCTGCTTTTTATGTCATTTTTCCCTTCTTACTTCTTTCCTTCTCCCTCCATCATTTTATTGAATATTATCTTCCCATCTCTTCTAGCCTTTTTATTTCTAACCATACCTAATTATAAAGCAAGCAGACACCGTCCAGTATTAAAATAAATTTGGAGATAAACATACTCTGATGGATATTCACTACTTTTTTATACGGAAACCAGCACAGTGATTGATACCAAAATGCTTCGCGCCTCACACTTCTCAGCCAAATATTTTAACATAATTCTAACCTCTTCTTTTCTCTTGTTAAGCCGAATTGTGTTGTTTTCCGTATTCAAAAATAGATTTCATCCCAACACTTTTCGTGAATAAAGCGGTATGTATTTTTCTCAGCTCTGCCGAATTATTCAGGTTTCGATGTGTGCTTGTCTGGAGCTGCTTATCTTAAGTCTATTAGCTCCAAGGAAAACAAGCTCCAGTGTAAAGCCTTTACATTTAAGCCTTTGTGTGCGAATTTTCCCCGTCAACATAAATCGAACTGTTTATTTCTTCTTTTTTTTTATTCAGACTCAAGTATTCTCACATATAAATCTAGTTCGCAGGCAAGATTAAAGGAAACAATGTTACGACTACAAAAAAAAAGACTTTCGTTTTTAAAGCCAACTCTAGATTTCTTTAAAATTATCTCCATGGTACACGCGCTGCAATTCAAGAGCTAAATGTTATTCAAATGTGAATTCGTCTTCATCGACTATTCCCTATGACCTTGAGCCAAGCTATGAATAGTCTATTTGATATAGGATAAATTAAATTCAGTGACTGGGAATCTTTAATAGAAATCACAATGAACCAGCACAAACAAATGTCTACAAATACGAATTTATCTAAGGAAGCCATATATGGATCTCTGTCTCTAATTACTGTATTATTCTTATTTTATATTTGTTTGAGAATTGTTGCTACTACGATCATATGTAGGAACCAATTTTTGTTCCCCTATTTCCAATGAACTGGATAGAGTAACAGATAGATAGATTTTTTTTTATACGATCATTTCAACCCTAGCAACGCGGTAATGTTACTATGGTGCAGGGGGTTACAGTGAGTGAAAGGGAATTAGAACACTTTAGTGAGAATAAGTAAGGAAAGGATAATAAAGAAACATGGTTCAGGAAGACAGAAGATGGCAATTGGTTTTACATTTGACAGTGAAACGGTGAAAACTACTTACCAACCTGGCAGTACGCTTAAATTCGGGTAGTCGAGGCAGCAAGGAAAAAAAGGCTCATTAGAACAGTTGCCATAAAAATATTCGTAGAAAACTAAATGAAAGCCACGTAGCATCAGTGAGAAAGTTACTGTAGTCGAGATGCCAGATCAGGTTCAGATACATTACAGACACTTCTTTACAGAAATACGTATACGTTTCATATAATACACAAAAGATTTTTTTGTAAATTAAGACACAAAGATAACATTGACCACGTATGAACACTTGCTTACTTTGTGTATGATAATAAAATAATCCGGAATATTTATCGGGAACACTCTCCCCCCTGTATATGGGTAGAAAATTGAGTTCGGACACAAAAAGAAAGAGGTGTAAGTCAAGAATGTGTCTGGCCACCGAATTCATTCATCTTAATCAGTGAGGCAATTATAATAGAAACAAAAATCTTACCTACGTCTTAGAGAAGAACATGCTTATTAGGAAATTGTGGACCGGCACTATAGAATCACAAAGAACTGTACCAAATTACAAAAAACAACCTCATTTGAGAAATTCCAACAGTAGCAACAACTAGAATGGATAGCACACGTAACTCGCCGAGAAAATAATAACGTAATCAAAAATGAGTTTAAGAAGGAAATCCTCATCAATACTGGAAATAACGATAACAGAGAAAGCTATTTGCTTGGAACTATTTTAATAGAAACATTTTATACAGTTCGACCGATATTAGCACTACCAGAATTTATTTTTCATATAATATACGCAGATGATTCAATGTTTCCGAGAATGAAACTCCAGGAACGCTTAATAAAAATAAGAAAATGAGAACAAAGGACGAATCATCAGTTGTAAGAAGACAGAAAGTGCGGTAAAAAGGCGAGCGTGACACCCAATATGTTAATTAGAAATCAAAAATCAAGTACAGAATTGTAACTGTTTAGAAGGTTTTTAAGACGGCAAAAATGTGTTGCATATATCTGAAGGCGCAGTGTAATAGCGAAGGATTTCTTTCAAGATTTTAACAATTTTCGCCACCATTTTGTAGGAAACAAAGGCAATCTTGCTGAAATGATATTCAATGTCAATCCTGGTAGATGACAATGAATTCTGGACAATTTCCTTAAAGATGAAAAGAAGACTTGTAGGAAAAATACGTGATTATACAGATGGATGCTGAATAGAGTTGAGCAAATTTTTAAGGAAAATAGGAAACACTTCTACTTAAAATCTGTGGAAGGTGGCAAACGTATTCCCGGTAGTCGACCGATCCTTCCCATCTCAATATAGACACATTAGTCTCCTCAGTATCATTAGTAAGCTTTGTGAGGCCCTAATAATAAAAGATGGTCCTCCAGCACCTAGAGAAGAACCACTTCTTGTGCGACGAATAGTATTGGTTTCTATCAAGCCGATCCACTGCTGGCGTCCTAATTACCATTACACACAGAATTACTGAGGCCGTTGACGAAACACACACAAAAATGACCATAGCATTAGATATCGTCAAGGCTTCGACAACGAAGTGGCATAAAGGTTTACTGCATAAGATTCCCAGCTATGGAATGCCTGGAAGGGTTTTCTCTAATATAAAATCCTTCCTAACATGTAGATCGCTCTAGGTACTTACTAACGTCAAGTCCAACGAGGTTCTGATGGTCAACGCAGACCCCCACCCAAGGGTCTTTTCTCGGACCAACCCTCTTTCTGCTGTATATAATATATACCCATCATTTGTAAGTATCTATGCCGATGATACGACGATATACTTGACAGATTGACAGCTGGCCACTTTTTCGATATAACTGTAACTTCTCAGTGTGGAAAAACTGTCTGATTACATTCACTACCTCTAAAGCAAACTGGTTGCATTCGGCAGTGACGATGGACGGATATCCCCACGAGTAGGCCTCGTGACTTGAGAGGATATTGGGCCTCAAATTCACACCCGACCTCCAGTGGAACACCTATATACAATCCATCATGAAGATGTATGTAAAATGATCGGCTCTATGTCCCGATCCAGTAAGTGCTTGATTCCTCATGCTATCCACTACCTCTATAAGAGCCAGATCAGGCCTAAAATGGAGTACTGTTGCCATATTGGGGCAGGAGCTGCCCAGACATCACTTCCCAGGCTTGATAGAGTTCAAAAGCGTTTCAGATCCCTTGTTGGAGAAAACTTATTTTCCATCCACCAACTTCTCACTCGCAGGCGGGATGTGGCGAGATTCTCATTGCTCTGTCGCTACTTCCATGGAAAGTGATCGGACGAAATACATTCTTTGGTTCCGCTAGGCCTAACCTTCACGTCTATGACCCGCCATTCCACTTACATAGTAGCAAATCAACCACATTTCCTCTGTATTCAATCGGCGAGAAGGTTTCACACAGACAGCTTTCTGCGAACCGCTGCCCCGTGGAACAAACTCTCAAGAGGATGTTTTCCCGATCACTACAATCTTAACCCGTTCAAATTTAGATTCAAACGTTATCTTCCCCTCCTATCCATATAAACGATCCCCTAACGTAATCCTCTAACTCAAGTGGCCTACAGGCCTTGTACAGGGTGAACATTACTGTAAAAATATATAAAATGCAGGTAGAAAAGAAGCAAATATTGATAAGCTAGCGTGGGGCGCAAGGCACCGTTACGAGGCTCCAATCAGTCGGTGGGTTAAGAGGCAATAAGAATAGACCCTGGCTAAAAAGATATACTGAATGTAAGAAGGACAGAGGAAAACGGGAATTAACGTATCTAAAGTGTTTTTTTTGAATGGATGCCAGATAATAGAGAGGGGGATATAATAAGGTAACAGATATTACTTCGGGTTACGAAGAATAGGATATTGCGGAGGCGTCACTGCACATAAAAGAAGGCAAATAGCAAACCAAATGTTCAAAAAATTGGATAAATATTCATAGTTTATTTTCGACTGTCTACTCTTTGATAACACACAATTGTCTCCAGCTTAAACGAAAGTTTTTTATAATAAAATATTTTCCTGTTAACAATCTTTCCTCTTTATTTTGTGGTACTCCTTCTGGATGTGGGGGATTATGACACAACATCTAATCCTCTGTAGATCTGTGACGACGATTTCCAATTCCGAGCCGTTATCCATTACACCACTGCACATCCAAGCGAAAAGCTATTTCCAAGCGATCACCCATATAGGTACTGATCAGGCTCTACGTTGTTTAACTTCGGTGAAACGATGTTTTAACGTTGTACGGTCGCAAGGCTCAGCGAGCTACAGAAAAGAAAATATTAACTGTGTTTGACTGAATTAAATGATTTCATATTGAAATGAATCACGAATATCCATTGATAGAGACGATGTTGATGGGATTTTTATCTGGTGCTGTTCGAATTAAACATATAATTTAAACATTCTGAAAAACTATGATGATGATGGCATTTCCGACGAAAACAAGCAAATTCCCCCACCACCACATTAATCAAACCTGTCTGTGAGCTCAAGAACCCGTCTCAATGAACAGTTGAACCCTCAAATTTTTGGACAATTTCGTTCCATCAATAAAAAAATAGGCTTAGTGATGCCAAGGGGATTTTTACGATGATAAAGCTTCTTCTCATAGAAGAAAGATGTTTTTTTTTTCAAAACAACACTGCGATATGCCTAACACTCTGGACCAAAATTCGATTGATATTTATAGTATAATTGTTTTAATGGTCCATAACAAATTACTATGCTCCAAAGCTGATACCTCTAACGTTATTCCAGTAACTCAGAAACAAAATAAAAGTGGATATAGCTTTTCAATTATGACTTCCCTACATCAAAGATTAAGGCCGTCATAAAATAATGTGCTTAATTATTTTTTAAGATTCTCTAATTTTATATCCTCTTTGACTTGGAAACATAAATATCTTAAATTTATATAGGAAAAACTTATGGCATCATCAAGCAATTCACTATTACTGCTTTCTTGCTTATCGTCGGAGTTCCTTGAAGTCTGTATTTTAATTCTCATAATATAACATAATTAAATTTGTTATATATTTCATGAAACCAGAACAATTAGTTATTTTTTATTGAGTCGAAAAGGTTAATAAACATATTCGAATTATGGTTATTCCATATTTTTTGCCAAGTATTATGCCTGAGCCTTAAATGTTTTGTAAACTTACCAAACTACATCTCATTAAATGTGTGACATTGTAATGCACAAACTCGTTATAATGATTTACTAAGCTTAACAGTTACCCAGCTATGGGTAATAGTGTAGGCTGAGTTCTATAAACTTGGGTGAAAACCGGTCTAAGAGAAAGAAAAGTCTGAATCCCAAATTGTATGTAGCCCGGTTGAAGCACATACTATACAGCTCAATAAAAGATCGCTTGCATTGCCTCAATGATGTCGGCTACGATCAAACACTTTTTCTTTTTTTTTACTAAGCTTAGCTAAGATGTAGCACAAGGCCGAAATGTTTGGGGCATCCAACTCATTACTCAGTCGTAACTGATCTAATACAACAGCCTTGTTAACAATTACACTACGTCGAATGCACACAAACTCATATATATATATATATATATATATATATATATATATATATATATATATATATCAATAGCAACATGCATATTTTCAAGTGAACAATGTATACACTTATTAAAAGTATGAATGCAGAAAAACGTAAATAACTCGAGTTCTCTTTACTTATCGATTTGGTATGTTCAGTGTTTGTTTTTTGTGTTTTTTTGTTTGTATTTTTTTTTATCTACAACGCATGTTCAATTTTCGCCAGCCAAACACGCGGCTGTTCAAAATTTGGAAAAGCCAGGCCTTTAGTTTCTCCTCATCATTCGTTGAATAACATTGAATGAATTGGAAACATGATGAAATAGAATAAAATGAATGAATGAATAAGAAATAAACGAGAGAAGAAAACCGCGTAAAATGAAAAAAAAATATATTAAAATATACAATCATATAAAAGATTAGACAGCAAGAAAGACGCTAGTAAATACATAAACATTGAATGGGGCAAAACTTTAGGAAACGATCGATATTTGAACAATCATCTGATCGATAGAAAGAAGGAAACTAGGTGATTTATGTTACTTCTTGTATTTATTCTTAATGTGATTTTTTTTCTTTTCTAATTATGTCTTCCCCTGTTCGTTTTTTTTTCTTTTTTCATTAAGTTTTTTTTTTTTGCTTTTCCCGCTTTTTTCTCCATTTGCTTCTTCTATGTAGGCCATTTTCTTTGTATCTCAGGCAGAACACCGACATTTTTGTTTCTTTTGAATCCATCCGACTAAGCGTAAAGAGATATCCTCAAAAGCATGGATGGGTGGAAAAGCATATTTCTTCTCCAAGAAAGTTTTCACCTCTTTTCTACGTCATTGGTTCTTGTTTTTATCTACTGATATATATTCGCATTGATATATATATATATATATATATATATATATATATATATATATATATATATATATATATATATATATATATCTTAAGATGTGCTATATTTATGGGATAAAGTGTTCAATATCAGAGATAGAGCGTGTGTAAATATAAAATTGAACATAGAAGTCAACCCTTAGATGCGACAGTCTGTTTCATGCTAGACGCAAATCGTCAGGCCTGACGATTGCGTCTAGCAAAAAACAGACTGTCGCCTCTAAATGTTGACTTCTATGTTCAATATATATATATATATATATATATATATATATATATATATATATATATATAATGTATATATAAACACACACACACACACACACACACACACACACACACACACACACACACATATATATATATATATATATATATATATATATATATATATATATGCATGTAGGTGTCTAGTCGGGGACAACTGTATTTAACTTCCGTCCCTTATGTACTCGCACTCCTTCACCTTTCACTTTTCATTTTTCTTGATGAATCTTTTACATCTAACTTGATGCTTTGTGAGTCAGGTACATATGCGCAGAAAAAGACAAAAGAGTTAACGATAGTGATGAAATATATTTAGATATATTTATCATTACATTTAATAGCAGGATATTCTTCGTAAATATATATCGTGTACACAAAATTACGGTAATTGTTAGAAAATTTTATTAGTCAAACAAAAGCCTTGGAAATATGTATTGAGATATCTGTCTATATTTCTAAGATGATATATTGTAACTATTTACACTATTTTCATTGATCGGACTAATGTTCTTTCTCTTTATTTAGGCCATTGTACGCTCTTCAAATGATGTAAGTTAGAATTTCAAACTGATCCCTTTATTTTGCTCACTGGGATAGATTGATCTAGTTCAACAAGTCATTTTTCTGTTATTCCCAATTTAGTAACTCAACTTTCCAAGGTTTTGATCACTCCTGATGTGGACAGGTGTTGAATACACAATTGTTCGGGCAAAGAATTCTAAGTAATGTAATTTAATAAAGAAAATAATCAACAAAAGTTAGTAAATGTTGTTGATTTTTTTATAATGTAATATAATTGGTATATTATTTTAGTTTTGGATTAATTTATCTAGCATATACTTTAAATAAAAAATGTTTTGTATTTAACCGTTTTCTTTTAATGTTTTAAACTTTTTGAAGTTGTGTTTGTTGGCTTGGGAAAGGATCATTTCTTTCTGAAAAGGAATACTTGATAAAACTCGGGTGAGGTGGGTCAGATTTATATATCAGTAAGTTTCGAAAGAGGCACTCTCTATGAATTCCGTCTGAGTAAGTTACATTCTTTTTTTTAATAAGTGTAGCATTCGAAGCTCTGCTTGTATTTATTTCTATGTGTGAGTAATGTATTTGACAAATTGTTGTACTTCAGATCCGTTTTGTGTTCATGTATAGTTTGTTTTTATTTCTGCAGTTTTTCAGGATAACATGTCTGGAATCGTTGAGACAGTTTATTTATACCTACTTTGGAATAGTTATGGATAAGTATGGCTCTGATCATATCCATAATCGATTTGGATGTGGTTGTATATAATTTGATATTGTTAAAATTGGATACATTATATATATATATATATATATATATATATATATATATATATATATATATATAATCATCAACCACCAGATTACACTATTTCTTTCTAAAGTAACGACTAACGATAAAATCAATAACATTAACATCTTCTACAAAAGTCAACCACACCCCAACTATAAGGAAGGCGCATATTCTCTTAGGATTATCATAAAGAAATACACACCTCCAGTCGACCTTAACAAGGAAATTAAATTAATTAAGTAACTGTGTTCCTGATCAGACCAAACTCAGAATTACATTACTCACACTACTATATGCGTATCTACATGACGTTACATTTACTCGACCATAGCTTTATTAAGACTCATTCAAACACATAGAGAAACCTATATATACGAAACATACTAGTAGAAAATACAAGTATAAGAGCCTCAGCCACATGTAAAAATGATTAAAAATAATGGAAACCCTAATAATAAAAAAGGAGAAGCCAACACTCAGTAACATTAACTATGAACACGGCCACAATGTGCTGACCGTGTTCAGAGAATAAAACATTCCTATAAAATCAGATACATACATAAATAAAACCCACATATTTAGTTAAAAAAAAATTAAAATTGCCATTAATAATGTCTAAAAGAATAGCTGCACTCGGATTTGCAGAACTCTTTACAAACTTTTTGTTCGGAAAAGAAAACACTTGTACGAACACAAGAAAAACTAAATAAGAAACTTAACCGCAGTACATTGTTCGTCCTCTTTATCGAAACATGTATAAAAGAGGGTTTGCGGCCTATACACACAATCATCTCTCTCTCTCTCTCTCTCTCTATATATATATATATATATATATATATATATATATATATATATATGTGTGTGTGTGTGTGTGTGTGTGTGTTTGTATGTTTGAGTGTGTGTGCGTATCTCTGTGTGTGTCTGTGTGTCTGTACGTGTGTGCGTCTGTGTGTGTCTGTATGTGTGTGTATGTGTTTGTGTGTGTGTGTGTGTACACGATGTCTTTTAATGCTTAGCGAGCTTGTATCGCTCTTACGATTGGGGAGTGAATTCGATCCTCAACGGGTGATCCATACTTACGAGTTAGTGCCACTTCTAAACCTGCGCTTAATAAATGATTATAATAGTAAATTTCATGACAATAGTTTAGCTTTCGGGCGGAGATTAAAGACATTTTTTTTTCATATAAAGTGTCTGATCTCTCGTCCCCTTCCTTACTTTCCTAAGGTAGGCGTAATATTATTGTCAACGTCACAATGGCCGCAGGAACTGAGCAATTTTTCTCTCCACATAAAAAGAAATTGTGTTACATTCCTCATTAGTGGGGAGTTCTAGTAAACAAAAACTGAATGTTTCGTGTTCGTAGAATTTTAATTAGATCGATTGTGATCAAACTTGCCGATGCCACTGAATGCCGCGTTGATATCAAAATATGTCCAATAATAATATATTTCAAAGAATAATCAATTTTATTATCAACAAACTGTTTTTTTTTTAGTATCAGTTTCTTGTTCTATCGGAAATAAAATAGAAGTCTTTCTATCTTTAACATCAAGATAGCATTTAAGTCGGCATTCAATAGAAATATATTAAATTTCAGTATCGGTTTTGTAATTTCACTGAAGAGAAGAGAAACGTTTATTCTTTTTCTGAAATCTGAAGAAATATTTTCAGAATAAGATATTAATTATCTTCTTTATTTTCTTATAGAGGAGTAATAATAATTTCGGCTAGGTTGTTATAATTTCTGTCAAGTGTTTAATAATTAATTCACTTGATTGATATGGGCGGAAAACCTTTTATATATTCTACTCGGCTAAAAGATTGACACTTCCTTAATAAATAGTAATTCCGAATCAGAACTGGAATTCGTTTTCCTATACAGACACATTGATAGGCATATTTATGCAGAAATCTATCTGTGACATATAGGCATATGCGTGCCTCAACGTGTGTTTGTAAATATGTCTGTATATTATATTGCATGTATTAAGTGATTGGTATAAGAACAGGTTCTGGATAATTCTTGTACGAAATAAGTACTTAAAATAATTCTCATGCTTGGTTCAGATTTAAGATATTAGTCCGGCTGTGAAGATTTCAGCACTCAGTGCATGCACCTACATACACATAAACACACACACAGAGGCGCACATACGCGCGCGCACACACACACACACACACGTGTGTGTGTGTGTGTTTGTGTGTGTGTGTGTGCGCGTGTGTGTATATGTATGTATGTATGTATGTATGTATGTATGTATATGTAAAAGAATCCGTGGGTAAGTAATCCAAATAGATACTATGAATATAAAATATTAAAACTGACCTCCAAAATAGAGTTCAATATAATTTTTATTATAGAGCATATAAGTGTTACACTGAATGAAACCCAAACAAATTACCCCACACAGATGGCCATTTCGCCCTCGGGAAAAAAATATTTGCCTGGACTTGTCAATACAAATACATTTGTTAAAAATGTTTTTAACAAATGTATTTTTGCATTTGCATTGACAAGTCCAGGGAAATGGATTTCCCATGGATGGAATGGCTATTTGTATGGGGTAATTTGTTTGTTTGTTGTTTGTTTTTTTTTGGAAAATCAATTTTTTTCACGACAAATTGCATTAACAGAGCGATGTTGGTAAAATTTTCAATATATTAACATATTACCTTCTAAAACAAATAACCTTAAAAATATAGAGCTGCTTATTCAACGTGTTCAAATATAAATATACACTCGAAGTTGACCAAACTGGGAGACAAATTTCGCGAATTAAAATGATATTTTTATTAAAATTTTGGTAAAATTAAATAAACACACACACACACATCTCTCACCTGTCTCTCTCTCGCGCCCTATATATATATATATATATATATATATATATATATATATATATATATATATATATATATATATATTTATTTTATTTTGCAAATTAATGTTTACACGAAAAGTTCCATTAACAGACCGATGTTTGCAAAATTTAAAAAATATGCATATGTTGATATTAACAATGCATATTTATGCTTAAATAGTAACCCTTATATTTTTTTAAATATTAATATTTTTCCGAGTTTCAAACAAACTGAGCCCAATTCATATATATATATATATATATATTTATAAATGCAACAGAAATAGAAAAAAATATATATTTAATATTTTTATCGGATTTTCCAAAGAATGGCAGTAAAGCCTCTGCGACACAAATATTTACTGTATGTAAAAGAATTAGAAAGTATAAGCATTACTAATGAGCGAGAGAGCCATATAAGAGTTATCAGGAAGATAGCAGATAACGAATAACATTGCAATTCAACTTTTGAATATTAAAATTAACTGGAAAGCAAGAAGCGAAACGAGAATTCCACAAGCGAGAAGTGTGAGAAATGAAACTGTGAGTATAGAACCTCCGGTTATAGATAGCAAATTAATCTGTAGATTAATGAGATGTTGTTGCCAATCTAGTACTGCGATTAAACACATAGAATCTGGATTCTAAGAGATCATCTGAATAATTGCCATGAAAGTATTTATAGAAAAAGCACAAAGTAGCATTTTTGCAGCGGTGGGAACGTGATTGAAGCAGTGACCCTAGGTCAAGGCAAATAATATTCCTGATACTTCGTTGGATTTTATCAATAATCTTCAAATATATAGCAGGAGCAGCGGGCAATATGTGGCAGCAATATTCTAAACATGATAGACTTATACAGGGTGCGATAGGTAAATTCTCGCTATTTTATATTGTTAAGTTTAATTTTGTGTTTGATGTTGCCGACTGCTCATTATTTTAGGGTCAGTTGGGAAGCGTATGTGAGAAAAAGAGAACCATGAAGCAATTCCTTCAGGCATAAATTTGGAAACGCCATGTTGTACTGCTTGACATTCACGCCGAAAACTCGAATACGAACAGTTCAGAGTCTTTGGGTGCCAATCTGAAGACAGTTCAGAGTATTCGAAAATAATTGGATGAGTCTAATGGTGATTACGAAGGTACGGCAGGTCGGAAAACCCATTCTGATCGTTCTAAGTACTCCCGAATTAGTGAGTGAGGGCCTCAGATTCAACATGTTGACCTACATTAAGTGCCCTGAGGAGGTAGTGCTGCCCTGAACCAGAGGATGGCTGCTGAAAGATCTTATGTCTGTCAACAGGACTCTGTATTATGCCACACAAACCGGAGATTACATTCTTTGCTATCACACAATTTCTGCCACCACATAATCCCTTACGTCTGACAACCTAACTGGCAACCCCCTTTATTATTATGTGAGGATCCCAGTCGAGCGAGAGACCAAAAAAACACCTTGTAACACCAAAAATGAACTGAAGGCAATGACTATGGCCTCATTCACCAACTTAAATAAGGAGACCGTTCAGAAGAGTTGCAGGAGATTCCCGAGTCGTCTAGAGGGCGTGGTTGAAGCCAATGGCGATTTTGTTGAATAAATGTACTCTTTCTTATTTCAAGATATTTTTGCGTAATTTTCGTAAATATTTTTTCTTAAAATAAAATGTCGGTGTTATTTTTATTTTTTGCGTAATTTAGACGACTATTTATCCATTGCACCGTGTAATTATGTAGGATATATTCTGCAATGGATTCAATATCGTCTTTCAACTTCATCAGTAGATAACATTAACCAAAGAAGGCGTTACGTGACACTCTTCTGAAGGTCTTCTGGAATAAATTATTTTTATTAATATTTCATATATTAATAATAGTTATTCAATCTTTTATTCAATGATTTTTTTTTTTTTTTTTTATGTTTCTAATTTATTATTTCCTGTCACAGCTTTTTAGCATGGATATTATTTGTCATTGTCATATATATATGACAATGACAAACTTTCCGTTTGACGATCCGTTTAGGTGAAACCTAGGTAGGTTTGTCTGGCTCACTATATATATATATATATATATATATATATATATATATATATATATATATATATATATATATGTATATATATATATATATATATATATATATATATATATATATATTGATGCGTCACTAGTTTTCACTAGTTTTGGATTAATATCTGGAGAAGACAGTTGATGTATTTGAAAAAAATTTTATTTTTTCACGTTTGGCAATAGTCAGATTTGTAGCCTGTTGTTATTATTTTACTTAAACACTTCTTGTCTGTGATCGATAAATCGCAGAGAACATGGCACCATAATTCTTTGCATTCATGCTGACACAATCATGAATTATGAAGAAAATTATTTTTACTGCTTAAAATACTAACCCAAAATATTACGCACCTCGCACTTTTTTCTTTTCTTTTTTTACGTGACTTTCACCCTGAACAAGGTCCGGTGTGGCTACTCAATGTAGAGGGTTACGTCAAGAGGCAGATTATACGGAGAGAAATTTTGAACAGATTAAGAGTGTACTGATCGCGGAAACATCCTCTTGAAATTTGGTTCCATATAGCAGTGGTTCATGGTAAGAAAATGTTCGAATGGAACTTATTCTCACCAGTGGTATACGGAAGTAGTATGGGTGATTTGCTGCATGGTAAACAACATGGTAGGTCCCAGTCTTGAAGATTAGGACTGGCCATTCTAAGGAATATAGTTCTTCCGAGTACTTTCCATGGAAGTAGCGAGAGATCAGTGAGAGGCTTACTAAATCCCGCCCGAGGGAGAGGTTCAAGGGTGGAAAATAATTTGACACTCACAAGGACACTTTTGAACTTTGTCGAGACTAATTAACTCATAGCTGGGGAGAAAATATTAATTCAAACTTTTTCCAAGGTTATTTGCGCGTAAGTGAATATAACAAACCGACTTGAATTGGAACTTGGCTTTCTGATTAACAATTACCTGTCATTATCCATTACACCAGCCACACATGCAAGCTTATAACACTCGGTATTCCCAAACGGCCAGCCATCTGACCAAGTTCGACGTTGCTTAATTTCGATGATCGTACAAGAATCGGTGTTTCAACCCGATAGGGCTGTAAGTCTTAATTATTTTGGAATCACTGTGATTGTTTTAAAGTCACTTTTATATTCCTTGTTTTCTTGCAAATATTTTTCGTTTCGTTTTCATTTCTTCTCAGTTTTCTTTCCACTTTTTAGCCATTTCCGTCATTCAATAACTTCGCAATATTCTCTTTTTATTTTGTGATTATTCGTTTCTTGTGACCCTTGGCAATGTTTATATATTAGGGCCGAGAACATCGTGGACTGCCAGTACGATAATATTCACTTCTCTGCGTTGCGGGTATAGTCCAATGAAAAGGTAAGCCACTACAGTTTCGTACTTCTTCAGCTGCGGAAGTTATTGGAAGGTTACAAAGTACACCATCCAAATCCCTTTAGGAGTTCTATTCCGGTTTGGGGCTGAATATGTTCATTTAAATTCTGCCCTCCTAAAGATAACCAAAAGGCAACGGGGGTTCGAATTTTGAGTTTTCGTTTCCTAGACTGGCTCTCACCCAAAATAACAAAGCCCGGTGTGTCCTGCTATTTAGCTCACAACTAGAAGGAAAATAGATTCATATAAACGAAGCAAACCCGGTCAGCATTTGAATTCAAGACGCCAATTCAACTTCCTGCTCTGATAACCCTTACACTAAGCGCATATGTATTTGATGTTCAAGCTTATCGTGAAACTGTCGGTGATGCATGAAAGCTTGTAGATACCGGTATTTTTAAGTTTTAAAAAAGTTTTTAATAGCATTGCTCGATATTTTGCATTGTACTCACTTATCTTTGATATTTAACACTTTAACAATACTTAATTCTATTAGCTCTATTTCAACATTAATGTTATTTTTTTTCTGTTTACATTAAAGATTAAGATTCTTAATTTTCTTAAATTTTCAATGATTTTTTTTCAGCCGAGAGAAAATTTATGTATGGTCCTAGTGTTTAGTGTGTGTGTATGTATTCGTGCATTATCACCCTTCATTGAATCCCAAAGGAAACTATCAAAAGAAGACAACGACCCCGCTTTCTCTCCTGTTTCAAATGTGCGGATGATGAGATGAGTTATGCGATGACATAGGTGTTCATAGTTGGGATAAGAATTGACCCTGAACAGAAAATAAACTTCCTCTACCAAGTGATCTAATAAATAGGACTCAAGATACACGTTTCCATAACAGAAAATATGATATGGAAATAGCATGAAATGAGTGATGGCACATGCGCTGATTCCATCATAAAAACTCAAGATGTGCAATTAGTAAATAATAAACATTTCAAATACCTCCGTGTATGCATTAATTATAACAAATTTAGTATAGAAGAAATCGAACCTGAAATAGACTGCACCAAGTGTAGTTTTGTTCAACACTGCTAACAAAATATCAACCTTAAATATCTTCGTCACATCGATACTTTCATAGGGATGTCATTTCTGGCGGCAAACCCATTCAGGAATATCTAAAATATCAACTGTATAGAACCACAATTCTAAGATTATTTGTCAAAAATGGCTTTGAGTGGTCCTTGTGGGTTTTACAAAGACCTTATTTCTCTGAAATTTGTAAATTGGCGCTACAGATTTACCAAATAACAGAAATCACATCACTTGAGGAATATCAGCAGCAGCAAGAACTTAAATGGATAGCACATGTCACACGAAGAGTAAATAATGACATAATTAAGATATTCACATTTTACCACTACTTAAAGTACGTCAAATAAAAGTTTAGGAAGGGAGCCCCCACTCATTATGACTGGAAAGAGCAATAATAGATACTACTGAGAAACCTATTTTCCTGAAAAATTCATTCAAGATAAATTTCAACCGACAGCAGTCAATGAATGCAAATATTTCTTCATACGGAAACAGCTAATATTACCATTACGATTATTATTATTATTATTATTATTATTATTATTATTATTGTTGTTGTTGTTGTTGTTATTATTATTATTATTATTATTATTATTAATTGCGTATTTATTGGTTCCTGTTTTGTATCCTGGAGAACCAGATCCAAACTATGGTCATTAGGCCCCACAGGAGAATAGGCATTTAATTAATAGCACTTTTCTTAGTATATGCCATGTTCCTAGTAGGGTGATCTTCGGGGCAACTTTATGTTCATGTTACCTAGGACACTGTTAGTATATTTTTTCATTTCTTTTCTCACGAGGCTTAGAGATCCGATTACTATTTGTATAGTCTCAGTTTTCATTCTCCATACCCTGTTAATCTCGATCTCCAGGTCATTGTATTTGGAAAATTTCTCGATAGTTTTCATGGAGGTGTTTTTCTCAGATTGTACTGATATATCAATAAGCATACACTTCGTAAATTTCCTTTTATGATGATATCAGCTTTGTTGGCATTTATTTCCCTGTCAGGTTGAATCAGCATGTCCCAGAGAATAGTTACATTGTTATTTTGGGTAACTGTGTCGGGTGGTGATCATTTTCGTTATATTTTCCGTACATCCTGCATTTGGGGTTAGTTCCATCATTATGTGACAGTGATAGGATCTGGTTGCAAGGTTTTGGTCCTAAGATGCAATAATTAGGTCTACTGTCTCAGCTTTCAATTTGATGCTTCTCAGCCATTTTGTTGGTCCGCATCTGCTTCTTTTTTTTTAGGTATTTGTCATGCAACACCTTGTTCTCCCAGTTTTGTTGTAGTTTCATTTGACCAAGTTGTATTATTATTATTATTTTTTTAGGAAGACCCCCCCATCAATACTGGCAAGAGCAATAACAGCTACTATAATTATACATTCCAACCGACAGCAGTACTGGCTGCTCGGTCAATGAATGTCGATTGTTTCCTTGTAGGGAAACAGTTAATATTACTATTGTTATTAACATTGACCATTTTCCCTTGTATATAATTTTGGTGCATTTATTCGCAGTAAAATTGATTTATTATATTATTTTTTTTCATAATTATTGTGTGTATTTTGGTTATTTATTATCTTTAAGCCTAATTTTATTTGTTTCTCAACAACAGTTTGTTCCACTTTTTCAGTGCCAATATCTCATCGTTATCTCTGCAGCCAGCATCTTTTTCTTTGTTATTCTTACTGCAAACATTACTGCCTCCTAATCCTACTGTTTCATTAATTCTTTATGGGCGAGAATTCTTTTTTTTTCCCTCATTTGTCTCATCCACATTTTCATCATTAAATTCATTCTCATCCTTTTCTTTTCTTTTCTGGTGTATTCCTATTTTCTTTTCCTTTACCTTACTTTAATCTTGATTACTAAAAAGGCGATTAAATTATTTTCTTTGCTTCCTTATGTTTTTTTTTTAAATTTTCTTCTCCCCCGTCACTCTATTGGAATGAAACTCTAATTTCTCTCTTTTTCTTTCTATGATTGTCTTTTTTCTTTTCTTTTTTTTTAACTCTCTTCTACTCTACTTAAATGACAGTCTTTTTCTTGGCTGTAGTATTTTTTTCTTTCTTCTTTCCATCTCACTTTACTTTTTCTTGCTTTCTCCGACGCTACTCTCCAATTTCTCTCTTCTGAGTCTTCTCCTTACCCTTGTGTCTTCTGTATTCTTTCTTTTCCCATACAATCATTTCTTCTTTACTGCTTCTTTTCTTTCTTTTCTTTTCTTTTTTTCTTCGTACTTTCTTTGTTGTCGTTTTCTTCTTCTTCTTCTTCTTCTTCTTCCTCTTCTTCTTCTTCTTCGTCGTCGTCGTCGTTGTCGTATTCCTTGTCTTCATTTTACCTTTTCTCCTTCTTCGTCTTTTCTGATACATTTTGTCCTTTACGTTTTTATTTTATTCTTCTTTTAAAACATTCTTTTCTTTCTACTTCATTTTTACTTCTTTTTTCTTTCTATTACTTTCTAAGAAAGAAACGTAATAGAAAAAAAACTACTATTTATGTAGTTTTTTTTTCTATTACGTTTCTTTCTTTCTACCTTCATTTATATCTTTCTTTTTTCCTCTTCCTCTTTCTTCTTATTCTATATTTAGTGCTTCTTCTTTCTCCTGCAGCCACCTATTCATTTTTTCGTTCTGTTGCTTTTTCTTAGACCCTTTGTAATTTCTTAACCTTTTTCACACTTGTTACAATCAATCCATTTCTTTTCTTTAATTTTAATCTTTTATCAAATTTTTCTTCGCTAGTTTTTTTTTTTCCCTTCCCTTCCAGACCCCATTCGTGTCATTTTAATCACCCTTCAAACCCTGGTTGCCTTGACTCATTTAAACTTTACAATCCTTTCTTCCCATTCTCAGTGCATTTTCTTTTATCTTTTTTCTTAATTTTCATTCTCTCTCTTAATCCTCATATAAAACGTAACCTTCATTTTTTTTCTTTAATGATCACTACGCTTTCGTCAACATTGCCACAGTAGAGATGGATTAAGGCCCTGACGTCATTACTTGATTATCCGAGCGTGTCAACATTCTCAAGTCGCCACAACTTAATAACGAGAAACAAAAACAGTATTAAACAGCCAAACTTTCCCATCACTTATCCCTACTGAAACTGCTGTTGTTGTAATCATTACTGCTGCCTTAAACTTTTTCTTTAACTTAAAACCCTCACTACAACTCCCAGTCTTTATGCAATAGCCACGTTCTGACACTGGCAATCAATGGATATAATATTAACAAATTTCATTATGAATAAATGAATACAAAAAGAAAAATAACATTGACATTTTGACAAATTACTTCATCTTCGGTATATTGTATTTCAGTATAAAGGGTAGAAGTGACCAAAAAGCTATAAGCTGAAAAAAGATCTAAAGATAGTAATGGGAACATGTCAATGGCAATCAACCACTTGTTGGGGAAAATATTAGGATTACCCCACATGATCTGAAGGTGGGTTGTGTGTTAGCTTCTCGAGAGTGATTACTTTATTTCAGATTCATAATTAGATTTTATCGTTAATTTGTTATTTTATTCATTTAAGGTTTTTTTTTGTTATTTTAGTTGTTATTTGTTCGATTTTCTTTTATTTCATTTTTTTGCGAGATTGATTTGTAATTATTTTTTATTTTATTTACAGCAAATTGAAGAAGCTAACAGTTTATAAGCTTAGCAAACTGATTTGTCGTTGGTTGGATTGTAATTCTAAGTTTTAGTTTTAACGGTGAGTTTTTATTATAGATTACATATTGAACGCAGCGAATGTTTATTTTGAAACGAATGTGAACACCGTTTTGTCTCTGATTTCTATCTTACTAATCCTGGTCTTCTTGCTTATAGAAACACGGTGATGAATTAGAAACTAAAGATTATGTATTTAATGGCTTTGTTATATTACGTCATACTCTCTCTCTCTCTCTCTCTATATATATATATATATATATATATATATATATATAACGTAGCATCACCACGAATCCCAAAATTCACTTCAAATCGTCAAAGTACCATTGAAATTAAGTCAGCCTGCTCTTAATGGCTTTGTTATATTACGTCATACTATCTCTCTCTCTCTCTCTCTCTCTATATATATATATATATATATATATATATATATATATATATATATAACGTAGCATCACCACGAATCCCAAAATTCACTTCAAATCGTCAAAGCACCATTGAAATTAAGTCAGCCTGCTCTGTCCGTAAAATGGACAATTTAAATATTGGAAAGAAGCAATTGAAGCGTCTCTTGTAAGTAACTTATAACAATACCTTGTGCAATCTTGATGATTGTAAATCTTTTAAAATATTCTTTTTTGTTTTTGTTTCTGATGTTTTCACTTCTCCTTCCTTCTTTTTCCTTTGTTTTCTTTTCTCCATTGCAATTCATTATTAAACTTCTCACTTCAACCAATATGCTTAGTGAACTTCAGAACTAAGTCATCATTTAATTCTCATGTATTTTGTGCGTTTATTTTTACAGGAAGATATAGGATCACATATCTTCCAGCCCGTTCTCCTTACATGCTTATTGAACAGGAATAGATGTTCATCCCCTAGCCCCTGTTCAGAATATGCTTTAACAATTCTTTCTCTTCTCCAGGGCCACAATCATTTAACTGTCCTAATTCTTTGGTGATGGGACTAATTAGTGATTGTGACTTTCCATTTCGTGGCAATTATTCGGATGAAATCTTCGCTTTGGTACCTAGACGTTTTTTTTTGTTTGTTTTTTGTTTTAATTTAAGCGCAGTACTAGACTGGCGTCAATATCTCATCAATTTGCAGTTGAGCTTGCTAGATGTAGCCGCAAGTTTCTTTTTTTCGCACTTTTCTCGCTTGTGGAACTCCCATGCTTTCCAGCCAATTTTAATCTGAAAATTTCCTATGTAATGTCAATCGCTTTCTACTGACCTCCTGATTACTCACTTCTCTTTCTGCTCATTATTATTATTTCTGTTCCTAATTCTTCCACACCCTGTAACCCCCTGTGTTTTAGTCGCTTTACTGCCTTACATGGGGTGATACATACATGCATATATATATATATATATATATATATATATATATATATATATATATATATATATATATATGGGTGGGGGTGGCTGTGGGTCTGGGTCTGTGTGTGTGCTTAAGAACATTCACCAAAGTTAGGCAACGTCGAATTTGGTCAGTAACAGAATGGTACACCGCTTGTGAATATCAGGTCCTGTGATGGATAGCCGATTCGAATAAGAAGTTGGAGGGCACAGTTCGAATTTCAGTATGTTTCGGCAGGTTTTAAATAACCTGCAAAAAGTAAGTAACACACACACACACACACACAACCTGGGTTTTATAATAAGTATGATATAAAAAGTGTCTAAATTATTTTTAAGCGCTTTCGGTTATAATTTTAGTCATTATCAAGGATGAATTTTATTTTACTTTTAACTGAATATATGCATTGTTTTATGTATGCATCTAGAGTTATAGATTATCTTTTATTTTCAGTCAGCACATTGTCACATTGTTCATAGTTAGCATTACTGAGTATTGGCTTTTTTTAATTAATAATGCTTCCATTATTTTCAGCCTTTTGCACATGCGGATGATTTTCTCATATATATATATATATATATATATATATATATATATATATATATATATATATATATATATATGATCTTTGAACAGTTCTTTTAGTCATATTTTCGCGTAATTCTTCTTTTCTGATTTTTTTCTACGATTTTAACGATGAATCATTTTTATTTTTGAAACTCTTGATCTTTTCTACTAATTTAGATCACATTTATTAACGAAAGTACAATTTTCTGCTTTTTTCTCCTGCAGTGAACACTGAACACTAGGATAAATTAGTTGTTTGTTGCTTGACATTTCTCAAAAGGGATCGAATTTAACTTTCTTTTTTAACTTCATCACGCATCTTAAAAAAATACTGCATAAATTTCAGATTATTTAACATATTTAGTTTAGGTTCTTTGATGTCAAATTCTATTGAAGATTGAAATCAATGTTATGGGCTGTCAGAATCGTTTCCTTAACCATTACCCATCGATAGGTTTTAACAACATTATGTATGCATAGACTGCGAAAGTCCCAACGAGTGACGAACATTTCTTCAAAAGTGTAATTGTGCCTGGCTTTGCTGAAACCTGTCAGAAACCCTAACAGCATGTCTCTCTGAAACGTAATTTGTCTGATACAGAGGGTAACGCATGTTGTGTTCCTAGCAAGCGGTGCATTTTTAATAAGGTTGTCGGTAACCTAGGCCAGAAGGATTTTATTTCACTCTTTGTGAATAAGCAGGGATGTCTGACCAAAAGTGTGTTCCCATTAAGACAATATTTATATTAAGAAATATATAAAAATATGATGTTTTTTAAGCGAGTAAATCAAATTATGTGATTCTTTTGCCTGTTTGTAGAACTTCATCCAAATATAAATAAGAAATTTGAAATTCCATCATCATTATCAATAGTATTGATTTTATTTCCCTATCAGCACAAGTTCATCAATATCATTATTATAACGTTTTTAAAGCCATATCTATTCCTATATGATGTGTGGTAAATTGTAAACTGAAACATTATTATTATTATTATTATTATTATTATTATTATTATTATTATTATTATCAAGTGAGATGCTAGTGGGCAGAAACCCAGAAAAGTTCCTTCCAACGCCAAAGTCAATCACTTTAGCACAAAACGAGCCCCAGAAGAAAAGAACAAATATCGCCTCACAAAATAACAGCGCACCTAGCACATATTAACACGCCAACAAAATCTCCCTTTTTCCCTCTTTCCAGCTCTCTCTGCTCAGGGGAAAAACACCTACTATGGTAGGCATTTATTGACCCAGTGTTACTCGCCTTAAATTTTTGAATCACTCCCAAGTGCGTGAGAATCCTGGAGAAATGGTAAATTTTCGCAGAGCAGGTAACAAAATAAAAGTAAAAAAATAAAATAAATTCCATCAATGGTTAATAACAAACAATGCAGCGATTTGAAAAGTAGCCAAAACAGTTGAATTCACACAAATAAATGGCCACCATACACGAAAGTTTTACTTTTTCTATTTTTTTTTATTACTCCTCATATTAAGATGGGCTTTATTGATGAAGTTGACTTTTGACTTTAACAGGAGTGGTGTGGAAAAAGCGGACGAAGAAATGTGTACAATCTTAAATATTCAATGATACTAAAAAGTTAGCCTTAGTATTTTCTGTACTCGTTAGCCTTGGTCAAAGGTGAATAAGGAAAAAGAACGAGCAAGCATCTTATATTTGTACGCACGTATTTATGTGAATATCTACAAACGTCAATATGCACTACAACCTGATTTCCTATTTTGTTTTCATAACCTTTAATATAAAACAAAAACTGCGTTCATTGGTGTTTTAGAGAACAACTTTGTTAATAAATTTTAAGTTGTGCCAAATAGTATAGCTCGTAACTTTAGATCACTTGCACCACAAAATGTTATAAATACCAGCCTTGTTTATTGAGAGATGAAGAGATAATAAACTCTCAAAATAACATATGGCAAAAAGAAGAAGTTATTTAAGAACTTACCACTTGACTCGGCGTCGGGATTTTGCCGCGTTTACTAAAGACTTGAAAAATTTCGTTTTGTCATTATGTTACTTATTTTTAGAATCTTGCCAAATTAACTTTGAACTGCTTATAATAAAAGTAATCATATTCAACATGTGTCGTCATCCTATATATAAAAAAAAATGACTATACACACATACACACAAAGGATTCAGTTCAGAATTTCTCGGCTCTATGGACAAAACCCAGCGGTACTACAAATGAAAACTAGACAATATTCCTACACATGGCAGTGGAACTAGACCAGTCTACCCTCGTAGATAAAATAAAGGGTTTAGTTCATAATTCCCTGTAGGCTACGCTCGAAGAAGGGCGAGTTCAAAACGACTGAAATTTTGGGATAAGCATGATAGTCCAAATAAAAATATTGTTTTTGTGTTTATAGAGTAACTTTTCTTAACTCCAGAAAAATTCCCCAAGGAGGAATGTAAGAATTTCGGGGGATATTTTCCTTTTTCATAAGTTTCTTATTGAGTTTAATCTTCAGTATAAAATTGATTTACTCTGATGGTTTATTGAACTTTTTGTTTATTGAATTACAATACTCCGTCATTCTAGTGACCTTTTTCAATGTATTTAATAATTAGTTATGAATTAAAACAAATTACTGAACATGTACTCAGGTTTTAAAATCCATCAACATTTTCTATTTATATTAAATTTGTAAAATTCTTCTATAAACATAATCCGTGTATATGTACTAATATGGAAATGATTGAAGATTTTAATAATATATGCATTTGGAATGCACCTTTTCAGTCAGACAATGTTGAAAAGGGATGGAATGACGTTCTGAATTCTGGTGAAAACGGTGCATTAGGCAAAAACTGTTCCGAACTATTGGTTTAGAGAGAGACTAGATAAATTACCGAATAGACTGATAAAGAGTTATTAACTGAATTTTTTTCATATATATTCAATGAATGATGATCGATTGACGCAGAGAATGTTCATTCATGAATTAGGTACGCTATCAAGGAAGGGGATTATGTTGAAATAAAAATATTTTTATTTATTTAGATGATTTTATTCTTCATTACTTGGCTACAAATTCATCAGTCTACCTGCATATTTCTATCTATACACATGTCGGTATGTAAGCAAAAATTTCAGTTATCTATTTGGATTAGTTGTGCTCTTATGTCCATCGTCTTTTCATGTTGACTGTTATATGTTCTAATGTTAATTATGTTTATTGAATATGTCCTGATGATGGTCTAAAATAGACCGAAACGTCCGACGTTGACTTTATATTAACATTAATACAGCATAATTGCATATTAAGATTTTTGTTTGTTTTTTCTGTATGTTTTTCTTCACATGTCGGTATATATGCATTTAGCTGCGCCTCATAGTGTGTGGATATTATTATTGTCGTCGCTATAACAAAAATTAATAGGGGTTTAACATTCGAATACGTATCCAAATAATTCCCATAGAAATAAATTATGTATAATTCGTACCTACAATCATCTACATTCTATATATGTTATCTTATAATAGTTTGTTTTAAGCTAATCTAATAATTAAATCTAATATTTGAATTAATCTTCCAAAAATGAAATTGAGATAAAATCATGATTCGATCAGCTATGCTTGAAATACCAATGATATATCAATGTTAACCTGAATACACTGCTCTTGCACTGTTGAAACATATTGAATCTATATTTCAAATATATGTAGATTAAGCATGAATTGGATAGTTATATGTAATGAAATCAATTACATCTATCCGTTGCAAAATACTTTTGTGTATATCAAGAACGTTTCAACACTGTTTTCATCTTATATTCTTTTACCGTTCTCTGTAAAATATATATATATATTTAATAAAGACGATTTTAATATTGATGAATGGTTAAAGAGGTCTCTACTTGAAGGCATGCGAGAGAGAGAGAGAAAGAAGAGAGAAGGAAAGTATGGGAGAGAAAGAAAGTATTGAGAGAGAGAGTCTAATAAATCTATACGTTTTAAATGAAAGGAGACAAGGCCCAGTGGATAAAACTTGGTTGGATCCAGTGACTTGATCAAAAGAGTTTTGAGTTCAATACCTTGCTACTGTAGTGGAGAGCAAAAACTTGGAAATTTGAGTTAAAAGGAGATAACTGAGACATCAGGAAGAGGCATTGCACGTGGAACTAGAACAATTTACCCGGTGAACGAAATAAAAGCTTCAGTTCGACATTCCAATCACCTGAAGAAGACCGTGCATACAACGGAAGATACGCCGTGAATATGAGGACAACAGTCCGAACAATGTAAATAATGTAAATATTTACAATACATCATCTCAGAAATATTGACAGATATTGCAATTTCATAGTGGTCACTACTCGTAAAATGATATACTGAAAAGCATATCAAACATTTTCTCTCTACATGCGAGCGGTTTTCGCTTAAGTACCGGTTTCGATTTTTTTTTAATTATCTTCTTTCCCGTTTAAGATTTATTGTAATTCACCAAATAGTTTTTATGCGTTTGCTATAGCAAGACCCAACGGCCAGCGCCGAATGTAAAAGGTACATGGACCAATTGGGAGCAATTTTGGGAGCAGTTTATAGAGAATAGAATATATTAACTTGAAGCTTCTTTAGGCACAGAGCCCAGCTATTGTTGCAATCGACTTAATGACGACCTTGTCAAGGACGTCGAGAGTTATGCCTACAAAATTGTCTGTGGACATTAAAGTGGCCCAGGTGTATGTTTGTAACATATGAGCTATTGGAAATTCCGAGGCTGTTTAATTTCATAAAGTTTGGTTATATTTCATAGTAATAAACCGGACCCTTAATTTAAACAAAGCTTGATCTTTATGTTTAATAAAATGATGTAGAGATTAACTTGAAAATTCCCTCGCAAAAAAAACAATGTCCTTTTGTCCTGTCGATTTCCCCCTCAAAAATCAAGACTAAAACACATCGGGTTGACCTGTTTACATTTGTAGTATAATGGTGAGCCCCTAGGATTTATTTTCTTTCATGTACCTGCATATTTTGATCTATACACATATCGGTATATATGCATTTAGCTGCGCCTCATAGTATGTGGATATTGTTGTTGTTATAACAAAATGAATAGGGGTTTAATATTCGAATACGTATCCAAATAGAAATAAATTATGTATATTTCGTACTTCCAATCATCTACATTCTATATATGTTATCGTATAATTGCTTGTTTTAAGCTAATCTGATAATTAAATCTAATAATTAATTATTAATTAAATCTGATAATTAAAATGTATAATTAAATCTAATAATTAATTATTAATTATCTGATAATTAAATCTAATAATTAATTATTAATTATCTGATAATTAAATCTAATAATTAATTATTAATTATCTGATAATTAAATCTAATAATTAATTATTAATTATCTGATAATTAAATTTAATAATTAATTATTAATTATCTGATAATTAAATCTAATAATTAATTATTAATTATCTGATAATTAAATCTAATAATTAATTATTAATTATCTGATAATTAAATCTAATAATTAATTATTAATTATCTGATAATTAAATCTAATAATTAATTATTAATTATGTGATAATTAAATCTAATAATTAATTATTAATTAATAATTAATAATTAATTATTAATTATCTGATAATTAAAACTAATAATTAAAAAAAAAAGTTAAAATGCATGCCAATGTTCATTGTTGCAATACATTTATGGCAAAATTGGTTCCTTTAATTAAAAAAAAAAACATTTCTATACATAGTTAATTAGATCTCAGTGTTTCTGATTGTAATGTTTTATCATATGAGGTATGATACGGTCAATGTCTATTCCATATCTATCTTCTCGAGAACAAAGTTCTGCAAGATTTAACTTGAAATAAAGGTCATTGAAGTAATTTACGATATTTTCCTATAACATTTTCATTTAGGCGGGTATAAAGAAAAGTGAAAACATAAATGAACAAAGTTATTCGTCTGCAGTTCATTTGTCGGCTATGTTTATTCTCCTAAATGTTAACCTTTGAAAATCTTTAGTAGAACATGATACACCTTACAGGGAAGACCTCTCCCAGTAACTACCTGGCTAGACATTTTGTAGTATGCTCATATTTTGACACAGTAATAACCAAAACGATTTTATACCCCAGCCATTGTAATTGGAAAGATTGACAAACCAACTCCTGTTATAAGATCTAGAATCACGTAAAATATTTCAAAGGTTGCCTTCAAACGACAAATACGAAATTAAAGATGAAAATGCTTAGCATAAGATATATAATGTATTTTGAATGTACAATATGTATATCTATATATGTATATAAGTCCTGTAGATTCACCTATGAAGTATAATGTCAGAGCTGCATTGCACTGTCAGTTGTGGATGTGGGTGCTGAAGCAGTTACGTGAAGTTGACAGTCCCACGGCCAATTGTTTTTTTTATTAGATTTTAATAATTCATGTACTTAAAAATGTTATGTTTCTACAGGAGATAGACGATAATAGCTCTCTTCAGAGACCTTTATTTGGTTAACTGTGATTTGTCTTGCCTTTCTAGGAAAGATACTTGCGTAGTTTCCCATAGTATTTTCTACGGATGGGAAATAAGAGTTATTCTAGTATTGGTTGAGATTAAAGGTTATTATTCCCTAGCTCGATGGTGAAGAGATGGGTTCATACTTTTTTGTGTGTGAAAGCGATCGCAACGGCATCATCTGGAATTTGAACTCTGTACATCAGCCATATTTACTAATCATACATCGCATAAGTATAACCCATATACGTAAACTCACCAAATATTACTTTTACTTTCGAAATCATTAATTGAAAGAAGACAGAATTTATGATTGTCAGCAAAAGGATGAGCACAACATGCAAACTACAAACTGAAGACATGAAAATCATGCAAGTACAAAGTTTTAAATATCGCTTTGAAAATGAGCGAATCCATTCTTTTAAAGATACCTTGTTAGTTCAACACTTCTTCAGAAAGATTCATTGAAACGACAATAATCAAAAGGATGAAATTGAAAAAGGTGCATACAGAGCGGTAAATAGGGAGCCACTGCTAAAATAAATTTATTGCTAAAACAAACAAATCGCTGTAAATAAGACCTAGTGAGAATAAAGCATAAAAAGAATTACTCACGACCCACCTACGAACGAACGAAGTTCTCATTCTGCTTACACAAAGCCGGTCGATGAAACTTGATGTCAACAGCTTCTAAAAATCGTAAATTTTTAACAGACCAATCCATGTGCAGCACCCTAAACGCTCCGTCAACATATCCAGAAGCGCAACCCGGGTTATTAATCAAATGAAGCTCAATCGCTGACTCACAAACTGACTGAGTCAGGCGATTACTGTGACTAGCTCTCCCACTGTCATATATAGGCAGGTACGTGTCGTCCAGTGCGGGGTTCCAACAGCAAGTTGATTCGCCCCACACAGTCGGCCTCACAACGACATTTAAATTGATAGATCACGGAACGAATTTTCAGATAGAGCAATCTATCCTCGGCGAAAAATGTGAACACTGGAATAGTATTAAATACAACATGCAGCTTAACAGAGGAAAAGATAAGAAGCCACAGACGCCAGAATACCCTCTCAGAAAGCGTCTGATTCCAACCATGGTAATTTTAAATAAACTGCACAAAGACAAATCCAATGACAGGAGTCTTTACACACTTAACCTTACGTACCACCGTGCGTTTAACAACATTCTCCGAATAACCATTATCCTGGAAATATTGTAATATTTCGCCTATTCCTCCTCCAACTTACAAGGTGAACATATTACCAAAGCACGGTGGATGAAATGAATTTAATCTTACGGGACTTTGGAACAAAAGAATTTCAATTTTTGTTGAAATTTATATATTTAGGAAGTGTTTTGTCAGAGTACGGAAAAAGCTAAACCGAAATTCAAAAGCGCAAGGGATTAGGGAAATATGCCTTTCAAAAGCCAAGCAAAGTAGAAAAGAACAGGGAAATTATCTTGGAAGCAAAGAAAATGGTACCAAACTGTTATTTAATCTCGGTCCTCCTGTATAGCAGTGAATGCTGGACAATCTTCTCACATATAACTTGCGGCCACAGAAATCTGGTTCTAAAAATAGGATGCAGGAAATACGCAGGACTGATCATGTGATTAACAAGGAAGATTTAAGTTTAAATGGAAATGGCATGGATACTTATACTTAGAATCAGAAAGAGACAAGTGAAATTTCTAGGGCGCATAATGAGAAAAAGGACTTGAAGAATTTGACACTCACATGATATACTAAACACAAGAGAGACAAAGAAAATCAGCGAATAACCTACTTAACGAGATTGTTTAATGGTTTGATTGAATTGAGATTAGGAGAGATAGCAGAAAGACAAACTAAGAGCTACAAATGACAGTTAATTCTATAGAGCTATGATCACCCACGCATTGAATGGACACGACACATAGAAGAAGACATATGCAAACTGATGGTGTTGATACAGCGTTAATTATTCATCTCCTTCCTCTCTTTGTTGTGTAAATAAATTTGTATTCCACCGATGTCATTCAGTTAATGTGGCAAATCATTGGGACAATTTTTCCACATTTGAATTTATTTCATTTATATTAGCCAATTTAAATATCTCTAAATATAAAACTTGATAGTTTATCTCTTTAAAAAAATTAAGTAGTTGCTTCAGATTCCAATTCGAAGATGAACATTTCATCAGGTAGCCATATGTGCATTTATTATGCGTATCTTTTTAACATCCACTTCGAATCTTCGTTTGTCATTGGAATAGCGTATGAGTAAAAATAATATCATAATTTGAAAATTCTAGCTGTTAATATCATAATGTGCAAATTCTAGCTGTTAGTCTTTGTCAGACTTCATTATATTTGATTCCTGTTTTTCAAAAACTGTATCGTCTCAAATCACAATGGCAAATCATGATTGACTGTAGATTTAATATTAATATGTTTATTTCCTAATTTGACTAGCCTCTTCTTTTATATACAATGTCCATTTAGGACTTGGGCATTCACGTCTCTCAACAACTGCCATCATGTTTTTTTTTCTCTTTAATACCTTTTTACCTTTGGCCATCGCTCTTTGTCTTAGTACTGAAATCTGTTCATGCAAAATCTTTAAACTAGGTTACCTCTTGCTTCTCTCGCTTTAAGTATTTCCTGTGAGTGTTAGTTTCTTCTGGTCCTCTGTTCTCGTTAAGTTTCCTCGAAATTTCAACTCTCACTCTCATTGTAAATATCAGTTTCCTTGTTGTCCATGTCCTTGAAAACTTCCACGTCATTGCCGTGTTCTGTTCTGTTCCGATAGTTTCATCTTTATTTCAGAATATATTGTCTAGCATTCATTGCCATAAGGGGGATTGTTTATTGCAATTTAGACCCACGAAAACCATTTATATAAACATTAATGGAACTAGTATAATGTGTCTGTAATTAGATCTCATAATTTTTCAATTTCATTTTTTAAGAGCACATATAAGGAAATAGTTTTCCTGCGTTTTGAGGGGTTCGATACTTAGCATAAGATTCATTTCAATATATTTTGAACGAGGGAACATGTTATTTGTATTGCTTTTGTTGCTTTTACCTCAAGATTTTCGCCAATCCATTATACAAATTTTATACATTCGTACAGTACATATTACTTTAGAAAAGAAAACCATATCATTCTTAACATACAGTTATACATGGAGAAGTCTTTGTAGAATAGATAAATCGAAATGTCATGAAAGCAAAAATAGCATAAACAAGTAGCGTTGTCGATAAAATGTTTCAGACGTAAGCACTCTTTAAAGATCATCGATCAAACTTCAACACATATTTTACTATAGATCTGCATCGAAAAAACTGTATGTGATGAAATTTTAATGGAACCTGTATATTCAATGATTCGATGACTGCTGTTAAATGACGAATATTTTTTTCACTGATTATAATTTATTTTATTGATAGTTAGATTATAGAGAATAACTATAATTACCGTGGAATTTTACGTGTGCCTTTTGTTGTTTCCTAATTATGCCTATTGGTATATTGGGACTAAAGTTCAATCCAGACATCATGTGGATACATACGATCCATTGTCAAAGATACATACGATCCATTGTCAAAGATACATACGATCCATTGTCAAAGAATCTGGAGAAATGTTTGTTTTCCTGTACCGCGTCAACAAGTACTTGACCCCTCTTGTTATACTCAACCCTTACAAGAGCCAGATAAGAGCGAAAAAGGAATTCTGATGCCATATATGGACAGGAGTCATTCTTCATTTTCCAGTATCCATAGAGACCAAGAACGTCCCTGCGTTCACGTGGGTGATGAATTCCTTTTCACTCTACAATCTTTTTCACTCAGACGAAAACGACGTCATTCTCTTGCTGCTCTATCGCTATTTTTAAAGAAAGTGTTCAGAGTAACTATATTCCTTAATTACTTTAGTTGTAAACTTCACGGCAAAGAGCCATTCTGCCACGCACATTGCAACAAACAATCCTCATTCCCCTCGTATTTCATTGGCAAGATGTAAGTTCAACTTGAACAGCTTCTTCCCACGAACGGATACTTGCTCGAACCGACTCCCAAGAGGATGCTTCTCCTATCACAACAATATTAACCTTTTCGTCTAGAGTTTACCGTTATTTTTCACACATATATTCATAAACTATGGCTCATAAGTCTGATTCAGTAACACTCTACTTCGATATGCTCTTGGGCCTTGTACAATGTGAATATTATCTAAAAAGCAGATTTTAATAGCCATACTTTCGGATTTAGAGCTTAGACAAAAGGGCTATGACATTATAATACTTTTTTTTCTACAGGTAGGTTCACTCTGCCCAGTTCCTGGGTTGTAGGGATACGTGAGGATGGAATTTATGTGGATGTGATTAACCCAAGACTTGAACAGGTTGAGATTTTAGCGATCGAGGAAACATCCTTTTGGGAGACGATTTTACTGCCTGAAGTTTTTATGTAAATTGTTAGATCTTTTAGCCTTAATAAAATTCCACAATCTTTCTAATATAAAGATTGTGATGGATAAATTTTCTAAATTGCGCAAAAATAAAAGTAACAGATATATTTACCAAAATTACATAAAAATGTCTTGAAATACTAAAGAGTATATTTATTCAATAAAATTCCCATTGGCTTCAGACATCTTCGGAATCTCCTGCAACTCTTCGGGACAGTATCCTTTTATAATTGGTGAATGCTTACCTTCAGTTCATCTTTGGTGTTATAAGAAGTTTTTTGGTCTCTGGCTCAACTGCGCCGCACATACAAGAATCAAGGGTTTGTAATCTGGAACGTTAGATGGCCAGATGTAAGTTGCGATGTAGTCGCAGAAATTGTTTGACAGTCATGACTGTGGTCTCCTGCGTGTATGGTATGGTTCACAGCCTTGTTTCCAGACATAGGGTTTTTCCAGCAGACACCCTATGTAGGAATCCGTATTGAGTTTGAAGCCCTCCACAACAAATTAGGATGTTCGTTCTTATTAGAACAATCAGAATGAGTTTTTGGAGCTACCGTACCTTCATAATCAACATTGAACACATTCAACTCTTTCCGAATTCTCTGCACTCTCCTCAGATTTATAGCCAAAAACTCTGAAATGTTTGTATTGGAGCTTCCAGTGCGAATGCCAATCAGTACAGCATACCGTTTCCAAAATTCTGGCAGAGTCAATTACATTATGGTGCTCTTTTTTCTCACAGACGGTTCCCAACAGACCCTACTATAATATGCAGTCGACAAAATCAAAAACAAACAACGGGCAAATATAAAATGATGACACTTTCCCCATCTCATCATGTAGAGGTATTCATTTAGCGTAGCATCGTCTGCCACGCGACTATATTTGCTGTGTAGCCAGGAATAAATAATTCTGATGATTTTACTAATAAGCTCGCCACAACCAAGATCGTTACTAGGCATTATTTGACGTAAGCACACTGCTGACAGGCGCCAAGCACAAGTCACACAATCTTCTGTAGGCTTGTCTGCGGTAAATTGTGTATTAGATAAACAATAGTGATGCTTCAATAAAACATGAATAAGCTAATACTAAATGATAATTATTTTCTTTCATATAATTTTAACTGCATGTAAAACAGAAACAAGTTTGATACGCATTAAACGATGTATGTCTTGACAAATATAAATTTAACAGTTAAGAACTTGTATTATTTTATAAATATCTTTTCGTAAATCTTCATTGCCAGTTAAATTAATTTAAAATTTATATTTGCACTTTCAATAATAGTTCGAATAATTTATTTACCGTATTCTTTTTTATTTCTTAGATTATATGTTCTTAAGATTTTTGCCGATCATAGCTCTCCTCAGATTCAGGTTTTTTATTACTTCTGAATTCCTATGAATTCTCTGAAATAGATAAAGAAATGGTCTTCTTTTGCCTTTTCTACAGGCTTGAATTGATAGCAGTCTTTCTTCCAACTTAGAGAGTATAGTCGGTTCTACAATTTAACCTACGCTTCATCTCCGCTATTCTCAACATCCTTCTGTAGAACTATGTCTTTTTTTTACCTCAAGCCTCTTCATCTGTGAGGAAATCTTCGAGTATTTACCGCCTTATAGGATTTGATTTGATTATTTTAACGGCATATAAATTCCTTATGGGTCATTTAATGCCGAAATTTGATTTTCTTGCTAGCTTTGAAGTAATAAATTACGATATATGTTACTCTGCTTTCATAATTGACTATATGAAACTCAGCATTTGTGCATATGCATCTTTCAGTGGACATAATTACTAGAGACGATGACATGTTTGTTTTATGTTGCAGTTTTGTTGATGTAATATTTGAGAATAGAGTTTGATTCCTTTAAGAAATTGTCAGATATTATATGGATTAATGTCAGGAAAGAGTTCTTTCACGTTGACTGTTTGATTTTCTTTAGCTGCATATCAATACTTCTATGGGGCATTAAATGCCGAAATATAAATATTTGGAACACAATTTTATGGCTTCAGCTGAATATATTTTAAATGTAAGTGTATGCTTTCAAATACAGATAAAATATTTTGTGGGTAATTTTACGATAAAAATTATTTTTATACGTTCACAATGTTTTATTTTTTTGCGGGGGTGGGGTCATAATAAGTGCTACCACACTGGATCAGGGTGAACCTGGGAACAACAACAACTAACAGATGCTTTCACCTTCCTCAAAACCTCCAATCTCCCAATCAAATTTCTTGTTGCCGGATGTAGTTTATCGTCATAACCAGGAATGCCTTATAGGAAGATTTACATAACATGACAGTTTATCATTATTTACTTCTCACGATGTTTTTCTTTTCTTTCTATTCTTTTGCTATTCCTATACGACTTCTGATTTCAGTACCACATTTTACGTTGTCTATTATAGCACTTCCCAGATGGTTATATTTCTGTATTTTTTTTATTCGGACATCTCTAATCATGGGCTGATCCTCTCGCTCACCACCACACATCTTCCTGATTTTGATAGTTCTCTCTTCTAGATTTATTTTTACCAAATTTCTAGTAGTTCCTACTGTTTTTTTTTTCTGTCTTCCATCAACACGAGTTCATCTACTGATTGTGAATGACGACTTGAATAGAACCAGATCTGGAAAAGCTAGCAACACAAATATATGAACAGACAGTTAGATTTTGTGATGTCAACGAACACCCGTTGCTACTTTTGTGATGTCAACGAATACTCGTTGTCACTTTCGTAATGCTCACTGTAGTAGAGACTTTGTAATCGCAGATACAACTATAGTAACGCCATTGAACAATGCTAGGGTCGGACGCCTTCGAATAGCACTCGCACTAATAGTACTTGCTGGATAATACTCTCTGGAATAGTAACCACTGAATAGTGATCCTTATAATGAAATAGTATAATCAATAGAGTAGTGAATAGCGGTCCGTGTAGTAATAGCGGATTGAGTAGAATTAATGATTGTCCTATTTTTTTATCCATATATGGACAATAATGGATGATGGTATGTCTGTAACATGAATTCTCTACCATGTCATTATAAAGACGACTTTTTCCGACTTAATTCTTATTTCTTCCAATGTTATGGGCAGTTTTCTTACAGTATTGTATAATACATTATTAATTACATTTTCGGCCCTTTCGGCGCAATAACTGTGTCATCAAGGGTTCGCAGAATCTTGATATTAGTCTAGACAATCCGTCTGCATAACTTAATATTCAGGTGGTAGAAACTCCATTTTATAATTATAGTTCAATAGTCTATTCGCTGTATGTGTGGGAACACCCATTTTTATTTATATATGGGCAATAATGAGTAATGGTCTATTTGTAGTGTGAATTCTCTACCATGTATGAATTTGCGAAATTTTTCATAGCAGATATGATGGTAAATGTTTCCTTTTCTATCTAGCCATAGTTTATCTGCTGAAATCAATGATCTTGAAGCATGAGCTATTGGTTTAATTGTTCCGTCATATTTGTGTAATATCACTGTTCCAATACCCAAATCACTTGCAGCAACAATCTTTTAATTTAGAGTCAAAATGAGCTAATGACAAATCCGATGTTGATCTCTTCGAAGGCACTTTGACATTTATCTGTCCAATTTCATTTTCCATCTTTCTTTAGCAGGTTATTCAATGTTGCTCTTAATTCGTGCATGTTGATATATATATATATATATATATATATATATATATATATATATATATAATTGACTCTCCCGTCGCGTTCGACGTATGAGGTCAGGCCGATAAGTCCCCAGGAAACAGACATCCCGACACCGGCACATGAGATTTGATTATAGTGGTGAAGGCCTCGTGCAGGACCAGCCACACTTTTTGGAGGGACGAATACAGAAACCTGGTGCACCGAATGCATGCCACAAGGTTCCAAAACGACCCTCCGCAGGTTTTGAATTCAGAGTTGTCCTTCTCCTAGACCAGTTGCCATCCAAGGCTATAGAACCCAGTCTGTCCTGCTATTTTACCCATAGCTGGAGGGAGATGAAGAGGATACATACCTTTCCCAAGGGTATTAGCACGTAAGTGAATGTAATGGATTCGACTGGAATTCGAACTCGGATTCCTCAATCTACCTGATATATATATATATATATATATATATATATATATATATATATATATATATATATATATATATATATATATATATATATATATATTTTATATCAGGGTAATTACTCTCTCATATATATATATATATATGAGAGAGAGCGTAATTAGCAAAACCTGAACATGCTTGTAATTTTGATGCATTTGTTGGAACGAATATGTCCTTTATTGCGTTCGACCATGAAGAATACAAACGTATACCGTTTTCATGGATAATTTGTCTCAATATATTTAAGTCTGGGCATAAACAATTCGCATTATCCTTCACTGATCTTAAAACCATATTCTTTAATTCTCTTAAATACTATTTACATCTTCTGTATGTTGCTTTCGGCAAGCATGGTATCCATTATTCTGTTATGCTGGGTACTACCTTTATACCGAAAGGAAGTCGGTTGAATTTGTATAACCCCTGCGAAACTTTTGAGCAGCCTTCGTCTACTAGTACTTGTAGATAAGCGTCTGTCAAATCCAATTTAGAAAAAAATTACCTCCATTCAATTTGGCAAAAGTTTCCTCTGGACTTGATAACGGTTAGTTATGTTGTTTTAAACTTTCATTTAACCTCGTTGAAAAATCAACATATACGCTGATGTTATTATTCTTTTTTTAAGATATACTGTAGTGATGCCAATTCGGAATAGTCTATTTTTGAGATCATATCTAATTTTTCTAATCTGTCCAATTCATTATTAATTGGATTTAAGACTGCAATAGGTACACTCGTTTTTGGCTTAAATGCCGGTGTTACATTATCTTTTAACTCAAACGTAGCTTTTGCTTTCGTGCATGTCACTAGACCTTCTGAGAAAACTTCTGGAAAACTCTTTTTCAGGCATTTTTCAATTTTTCATTTGCCGTATTATTACTGGAATTAACAATATCTATCTTGTTACAAAAGGAGTTAATTGGAAAGTCCCAAAGATCAAATAATGCAATCCAGTCTGTTCCAAACAAATTAGCAATATTCTTTAACACAAACGCCACTGTTTTTTAAAATTTTTCCCACAAAGGAACGTTACAGCTGAATTAACGCCAAAAGTTCAATCTCTTTCCTGAGACTCGATACACAACTTCATCAGGCGTCAATAAACTGGGTTTACCCATTTTTCTCCTTGTCTGTTCATTTATAATAGTGATAACAGATCCTGTATCGAATTGGAATTTTATTTTTACATTATTAATTTGCATAAAAACAAATTTCTTCATTTGAGATGTCTTGTTAATTTCCATTCTAGGCTTCTTATCGTTACTCCATCTATTTATCATGTTCACATATGTTTTAGTTTTTCTCCATTTTTTTGTATCTGCAACACGTACTTTTCTGTCCTAATCTCCCACATTCATAACATTTTTGTTCTTGAAAAAAAATCACTTTTAAAATGCTTACCTCCAAAACTATGAAAATATTAGGTATTGAGATCGGGTTTATAGTCTTTTTCCTGTTTTGTTAAGAGTTGAAAAACTTTTGTAGTTTTTTCTCTTAGATGGTCAGATACTATGTACTTGTGTGTTGTCTTTTTGCTCCATCCTTGCGTTATCGAGTTTCAAATTCACAATACGTTGACACTGTTCCACTATTTTCTGGAGAGTTAATTTGGAACCCATTTGTAATTTAGCAAGTATCCTGGATCTTATCTTATTAGAAGTTAAACCCTATACGAATATCAGCCATTTAAATAAATCAAGAGTTAATTCATTTAACGTGAATTTTTTACATGCTCGATTCACGACTCCTGCGTAAATGACAAGATCTTGATTGTCGCACTTTAGTAAGTTGCCATCATGTATTAAATAATGAGCTTCTATCATCAAAAGTTTTTGATGGAATTAGAGCAGTTTCATCAAAATTTATCTGTGTTTTTTTCGGCAAAATATAATTCACATATTTTTCATGTTCAACAGGGAACAAGTTCCTTAATAATAAACGAACTTTCTTTTAATCATGACAATGGGAACAATCCCTTTTGAAGTTCCCTTAGAGTCTTCAAAAATAAGCTGAATAAGTTATCCTTTCATCTTGATTGTACAGAAATTCGCTAACTGAATTAGCACAGCATCTGGAGTGAATGTATCTGAGGTTTTTCCTTCCATGTTGTTAAACAACTTCAAAAACTGCTGTTTTGTTGTTGTAGTTGTAGTAGTAATTGTAATTGCTGCTCAGTTGTTTTTTACTGCAATTGTTGTTCTTGCTGTAATTTTTGTTGCTCCAATTGTTGTTATTGCTGTAATTTTTGTTGCTTTTGTAGCGCCAAAATTTGAACTATGTCAGATTTTAGTTCTTTCATTTTACTGTACTCCTCTGAAAGTGTGAATTCAAGGAATTCTCGCGAAAAGTGTTCAGAAGAGTTATAGGAATTTGTAATTTTAAAAGACTGGATATATTTTTTTTTCCAATATGATTATATTTTTTGAGAAGAACATTTAAAATGAAAATGCAAGTGCAACATATTTATAGAGCAAAAGTCTGCAAGATAAAGTCCGACAGTTACTATGTTGGACCCGGTGACCGCCACTGTGCTGTTCCCGCTAAACTTACTTCCTGTGATTGCTCCTGCTGTAATCTCACAAAATATAAACGCTTGATATTAACTTTATTGTAGAAATTAGGTCCCATTTTTATGTACAATTTTAAAACAGGGATCCCCAGCCTTCATAAATATCTGAAAAGGAGTACAGGTAATAAAACGTTTAAAAAGCACTGTGTTATCCAAGACATTTTATAAGACAATGATTAGAACTCTTATTTTAGCGTGTATGTTTGTGGCGAGGTGGGGGGGTCTGTTTCAGTGAGCAACTCACGTAGATTGTTCAAACCATATGGCACAATCAGAATATGTAGAAATATCTATATAATAATATATGATACTAAAAAAGAAAGAATATTATTTTTTAGATTAAATTCCAGATGGCAAACAAGTGTTTTGAAAAGAACTTATTTTAGCAATACGCTCAGACATTATCAACAGTAAGTCCATGATTCCTGGGTGGATGTTTCCCTGGTTACCAGAATGTTAAACTCTTAAATTAGTAAATGTGCAGGTGGTGTGGTTAATAGCTGCTCTGCGTGTAAAATCAAAGTGTCGTGTTCGAATTACATTCACTTATGTGGAATTACAGTTGGGAAAAGTATGAATTTTTCACTTCCTACAGTTATATGTTAAACAATAGGATGTGTATGTAGAAGAAACATAAATATTCATGAAATCCAAATTATGTTTTCGCTTTAAATATCCCCAAAAGATTTAATAAGCTGTAAAAATCTTCAAATCATTTTGAACAAAACTAATATTTTCGGTGTGGGGAATAAAGTGAAAGTGATTAATCATTAAGCGATGATTTTTTATGTAGAATCCGTTTTTCAAGATTTTTGCTTTTACCAAGGCACGTAAACAGCGTACAAGTGACTACTTGCAGTAAATTGGTGTATAAATGTCACAGACAAAACTCAGTTTGTCCTAACATAATGTGAAAAGAGGCACAAGGATCTTTTATTCTAAATGAATATATATTTGTGCGAGCACGAAATTAGAATTCATTTTAACCTCGTGTTTTAATGAACTGACTCTGTTCAACATCTGATTCTGCCACACATTGCACTCTCTCACAAAAAAAAAACACTAACTAATATCTGTTCAGCATTGTTACAGTAGTTTACTCAGGCTGGTCTAGATGTCGGGGAGAAAACAAAAATTAATCTGATTGAGAGTATCTACAATACAGGTTAGCATCCTAGCCACCTTACCAGCGAGGAAACTGTAGGAATGTATATGTACCAGGTGTAACAACAAAATTGTCCAAAGAGTATAAGGGATAAATTGTCCTATTTTTAGATTAAGCTCTAAACCATTGTATCTTAGAAATGATTAAAAATATCTGACTGGAATATTCCGAGTATTTTTATAACACTACTGGACTCCACTTTGAATAAGAATGATGTATAATTACTCTCTAAGCCTAAAAGAAGTATCGTAATGAAATCGATCATAAAATAACTTGTTCATCATTAATTAATCATAGCTAAGGATCGGAAGCTCATGAAGGATTGAACTAAAGTTTATTTATTATTATTATTATTATTATTATTATTATTATTCCAGGAACATTTTTCAATTTATTGAAGATGATATTCACCCTCTCTAATCTAACTTTTTGTCCTTGAGTAAGAAGTTGCCCCACAGGTTTCACGTACGACTTCATTTACAAGTCTTTTTTCATGACTCTTTGGACTGTCATAGGCGAAAGTAATCTCTCATGTACCAAACGGCGTATGGGGTGAAATGGATCATTTCTAATTGATCTCTTTAGCTTTAAGTTGAAATGAGTATCCCGCTTCCTATTGAGACCTACTGATTCAGTTTTCCTCTCTACTGTCCTTTTTTTAAAAAAAATATTCAACGTTCTCTTGATGGTCCTTGAAGAGATTTTGAAGATGGAAGCCATAGTATTTATTTTGGTACCATTATTGAAGGCATGAATGAATTTTCCTTGCTCAGTTGAGAAGACAATGAGGCTGACACAAAACGATTTTAACCTGTTCTCGTTCTAGCTAAATATACTCATAGGGTTTTCCAGTGGACCAAGATGGCTGAACGTCTTATCTGAAAACCTATAAAAATGAAACTCAATAAGTTTAGAATTTTTTTTTTTTTTTTTTTTTATTAAACATTCTGTGGGATGGACAGTTATGCTGTAAGACCATTTGGACAATTTGCTGTTACTCTCGGTATATACGCACAGACACACACACACACACACACACACACACACACACACACACACACACATATATATATATATATATATATATATATATATATATCACAAACATATACAGACAATACATTTATATATATATATATATATATATATATATATATATATATATATATATATATATATATATAAATACACAAAAGTTAACATATATATATTTTATTTTGATCCGAGAAAGCCAGTCTAACGACGACGAAACACGTAATGAGGTCAATGAACAGCTTTCCACTTGTCAAAATGTATAAAACTTTGTCTGGATTTTATATCCTATTTATACGCGGATTGTTCTCATTGAAAACACAACAAAGACATATCTAAAATATATGAAACTTTTATTTTCAACCCATTTTGAAAAATTGGGTAACCATTTAAATTCAATCCAGAAAGCCTTGCAGAATATAAAAGCAAATTTGGAAAAAAAAAAAGAACAGAAATTTTTAAACGAAATGAAAACAGCATACATTAAAATACCAGCTTTTATACAAAATTTTGTTCTTTCATCCCGACCAAGGAACCACACATATACACACACACACACACACACACACATATATATATATATATATATATATATATATATATATATATATATATATATATATATATATATATATGTTTGTGAGTGTGTGCGGGAGAATAATGCATATAAATGTTTATATATCAGAAAATATGAAAAATTAATGGCGAAATAGAAAAATATTGTGTTACGCGTTTCGCCGTTTAGGACTTCATCGAAATAAATTAATGTATTTGTCGATGTTATTATATATGTGTATGAATGAGAGGAGGAATATAGCAAACACAAACATTGTTTATATTTATGCATAGATAAGAAGCGCTGAAAATGTTGGCATTTCGAAATGATTTATTTTGTGGTTATAGTCTAGTAAATTTTATTTAGTTTCTTTATTCTTTTAGTTTTAGTTTTATCGCTTTTATTATCAAGTATCCTACTTTCTGATTATGGATTGGTATTTACTTGATTCCCACAAAATCAAGATGTGACACAAGGTCGTTTAACGTGGGAGACCCGAGCGTTTCCACTCAAAGGCCACTGGTCAAAATTGGTCATAGCTTGTCCAAGCTGGTCAGAGCCTAGTCAAAGCTGGTCATGACTTGTCCTAACAGGTCCAGGCCGGAGCCAGTCCAAGCTAGTCAAAGCCTTGATCGAATCTCAGCCTTCGGCCAAGAAACGATCCATTACTTGTCAAAAACCCCCAGCCAAAAGGCCGAGGTGGATTACTTTCTGATTATGGATGACATGATTAGAAAAGTGAACTGTGTTAACAAACTGAAAGCAGTTTTACTGAGGATGATCTAGCGTTTAAAGCTTTTTCTATAAACATTTGTTTGAATGAATTTCTTTCTTTTTTAATTAAAGCAGCAATTTTTAAAACGTATTTATGGTATGACACATTTCGATGGTCGACTAATGCTTTGTTTAGTTTTGTAAAAGAATACTTTTCTGCTAATATAATATTTTATTTAAATTCCTCCAGGTTTCTACTATGTATCCCATGTAATAATCAATACAGGTGATACATTATACACACATACAAACGTACACACAAATATTCATACTCATGCATATATATATATATATATATATATATATATATATATATATATATATATGATAAGATAAAGAACAAATAAGGAAAGTTTATCAATTTCACGTGTTTACCTTTTATTTACATGGTAGATTTATGAAGATTTCCTATGTTATTTACCTTATCATTAAGTCGAATTCCGATCTATTTGATCTTAAACTCTCTTTTTACATCTCTCTCTCTTTCTCTCTCACACACACACACACACACACACAAACACACACACACGCGTATATATAAGGTATTGTTTTAAAATCAGGTAATTTCGATAATTTTTAATAAAACATTTTCGTACTTCGTCGATAGTTAAATTCGTTGCATTTCCGAGAAAGCCGCTTTAATGTTTACGCTTGCTTGTGTGTCTCCATTATAAAAAGTATATCAAATAAAATCCATGAGATACTACATAATTTAAAGGAATAACTTAATTTTACAGCTATACGATTCCAATAAGGAAATCAGGTTTTCAACAGTCTAAAGCAAAAGCGTATTTCCCACTAGGATTTTTTTTTTTAGTTTTCTTACTCTTCTATCACTTAGTTATGTCCTCGTTTTAATACATAAAATGGCATTCGCCTCGCTCTGCATCGTAATGCTGTTCAGAGAAGTATGGCTGGGAAAAGGCGATCGAGCGTTGACTGAACGTTATGTGCGGTTATATTTATACGTGATAGGGTGGCAATGTCACGTTGACATTTAGCCAGCCGCGGTTCTAAAACCGGCTGTACTCCTTCAATGGATGATATCAAACAACTGCGAATAGAATGCGTTTTATAATCTCAACATTCAGCGCGGAAAATTGTCAGTCGTTTGGCAAGAACAGGTGGTAAGTTTCAAGAAGAAAAAGACGGTGATAACAAAAGAGGTAGGTAGGTAGGTAAAGTGGAATATAAAAAAAGGAAGGAAAGTGAAGATGAGGAGGAAATGAAAAGACATAAAGAGATAGAAGATGAAGATAATTCAGAGAGATGAAAAAATGTGAGGAGAGGTGGTGCACAGAAAAGCGTAACGAAGGATGAGATCGGAATAAAGGGAAGTGTAGAAAGAAGAAGATGACTACAAAGAAGACATAAAAAAGAAGAAATAAAAAATGAAGAAATTGTATATAGAAATAAAATTTTTAAGAGACTATGAAGAAAAAATAGATACAGAACATAGAAAGTATTTAGAAATTAAAAAAGAGTGTGATAAAACTGAGTGAACAGAAACAATACTGACAAGATCAAAGCTACAGCCAATTGATGTCTATGTATCTATGTATATATATATATATATATATATATATATATATATATATATATATATGTACTATTCTGTTCACATATATCTATCTATTCCTAACTATATCATTCTGTCCATTCATATATATATATCATATATATATATATATATATATATATATATATATATATATATATATATATATCCCATTCTGTTGATATTTATCTATATAACTATCTACCCCACTTCATGTCTATCTCCATATATATATATATATATATATATATATATATATATATATATATATATATATATATATATATATATTTGTATTATGTATAAATATATATATATATATATAGATAGATAGATAGATAGATAGATAGATAGATAGATAGATAGATAGATAAACGTGTGTATGTATATAAAGCATATAATACTGGTAGATCATTTCCATAAAGATCTTTTAGAAATATATGCGGTTTCACATGAAAAGACAGTCTCAAATGAACAGTTGTTTGATATATGTGATACACAAAGCATGGATGCCGTCTTGATGCAGTTGCAATTAAGATGAACTGGACATATTGTTAGGATGAATGATGAAAGACTGTCGAAAATTATCACATGGCCAACTTCAGGCAGGGATGCGTAACGTAGGAAGACCTCTTTTTAGATACTGAAATCTAATATCAAACAGATTGGAATACAGCCAGCAGAGTTTGAAGCGGAGAATGCTGACCGTACTTCGTGGAGAAAAACAGACCAAAGTTGCATTCGGCGCCACATCTACACAAGGATTTAGCATATAAGTTATCTATGGGAAATTCGAAGGAAAACTGTCTCTGTTCATCATCTGATCTGTGAAAGATGTGGTGTGGTTTATTTAGGATCTTACAAAAGACACAGACAATAAAGCATAAAGAAAATTGTTGGCTCTCATAAGACAGAAACGACGAAAATGACCATCATTTGTGTGCGTATATATATATATATATATATATATATATATATGGAGAGAGAGAGACAGACAGAAAAAGAGAGAGACAGAGAGAGAGAGAGAAGCAGACAGACAGACAGAACGCGAGATAGTGAGAGCAGCTAGACATAGTAAAAAACTGGAAAGCAATATTGGCCAGGCATATATATGTGTATGTGTGTGAGAGAGAGAGGGAGACAGTAAGAGAGAAAGAGAGAGATCGGAGCCTTTTTATTACTAATGTCTGTTAGCAATACTTTCGAGGGCCAAATACATTATCTGTTCAACACAGTTTAGAATTTGAGAACAAAAGCTTTTCAGCACAGCTTTAAATGTGTATGTATATTAACAGAGAAGTGGAGGTTTCTAAATATATATAATCAGATTGAAATACATACAGATAGCTCTAGATAACTTTTAATAGACCAGGATATAACGAAATATACGAATATAGATAGATAGATAGATAGATAGATAGATAGATAGATAGATAGATAGATAGACATGACTATACTGAGATATACATAAAGAGAGGCATAAAGAGTGGAACAGAGATTAATACATAAAGAGAGAGAGAGAGAGAAAGAAAGCGAGAGAAAAAGCTAGAAGAATGCGTAAATAGATTGATAAATATAAACATACTTAGATATGTAAGCAAATGTAAATGGATATAGATCCGACAGAATGAAGAAAAATTTGGAAAAAAACAAACCAAAAATCTTTAAATGCAATTATGTATTTTATTTTGTATTTTAATGAATATTGTCCTGAAGAAGGTTTATTAAACCGAAACGTCAGACGTCGACATTTCATTCATTTTAAACAACATAATTGCATTTAAGGATTTTTGGTTTGTTTTTTCCAAATTTTTCTTCATACTTAGATATATAGATACGGAATAAGAACTATAGGAATAGAATGTATATATATTTTTTTGGTTATTGGAATTTATTCCGTATGCTCCAATCCTATACTTCGATATATATATATATATATATATATATATATATACAGAGAAAAAAGTGAGAGAGACAGGGGGTAGATTCCACATCTAGGTCTATTGCTCTGGGCATACAAATGCCTATGGAAATTTACATCTCAATACGTAAACGCTTTTTTCTGGGTCTGGCTGTATACCTTTTGTCTGCACCTCTTTTGATATACCTTTATTTTCCTTACATGTGATATTTTATCTTTGCCTCCACATCTCCCATTTGAGCAAGTATTTATGCAAAGAAATCGACGCGTTTACTTATCCAGTACCTTATCGTCATCAATCGCAATATGTAAATTATAATTCAAATACCTAATGAAATGTTGGGACATTTCCCCAATCTAGCTGGCGGTGATTTTGATAAATATCAACCGATGAAAATTAACATTAATAAACATTGATAATCATCTTCATTGATTCGTAAGCCAAAAGAAATTTACTAAGATTTACAGCAACATGTCTGTTACATGATATCGAAATAAAGTTTGCTTATCTCACCAAAATCGTATCGCAATATTATACATGTGATCTTCACTTTCAAGCATCACATCATTTCATTATATTCTAACGTTTAAATTAAGTTGATACTTTATCCCATAGAAATGAAAACATTAGAGATATAAATAAAAAATAAGTAGATTATAATGGGTACAGTATCTAATTATTCAAACAGAAGGCTTTCTCAACTGAAGTTAATGACTAGGACAGTTGGAAATCAACGTCCCATTTTTTTGAACCGGTGATTATTTCTGGTTTATAGGGAGAAAATTTTAATTAATGTTATATTTTTATGAACCAATGCTTTGTACTTAATTTTTCTGAACTATAATTATTTTTTTAATATTTTATAAACTTATAATTGATACAGGATTTTATTTTTTATTTTCATAATACCAGATACCCCGTCAGCATTAACGAATCAAGGATTAAATTTTATATGTTTATCTTGCCAATAGAAACTAATAACTATAAAATCCCTCTAATCAACAACACAAACTAAACGCCAGATATACGACCAGCTTGTAGGTTTGTTTGAAGAATATATAAGGAATAAATGCTATATGGCGATGTGTGTATGCGTATGTGTACATAGGATTTGCTTTCCTAGTCAGGTCGGTTTGAGAAGTGTCTAAGAAAAACAGACTTCTCCGATAAAGGAGGCTTGAGATTTGCTAAAGTTTATCCATTTATTTATTATCTCTGCTGCTTATTAACAGTTGTGAAATGTTGGCCTGGAAATTGCTATAAAAAGCAAATGAAAATAAGATGAAATAAATACTCATGAAAAATTAGTAATGATTACGTAAATCTACACTGCTATATCAATACTGTATCAGCAACGACTCTTATTTATAATGTATCGAATAGAACTTAAAATTGTTAATTTTATTTATTATACTCACAGCATCTTTGGTTTTGACTTTTTCATTTCTGTGGGCAGGTTCACTTGTGCAGGACGGATACCCAATGCCAAAAGTAATTATTGCTAGTTCCATCTGAGAAAAAAATCTGACGCACCTCCTGTTTAGCCATCGCAATACTGGACGTTAACAAAGCCAAACCTATAACTAGAAAACTCACAGCTTTTCTTTCACCCAATTAGTAAAATCTCATTCGCAAAGTACAGATGTCCCTTTCAATATCTTAAAAGTAATCGCATTATTCGCAAGGCAGCTGAAAGATCCCTTCACCAGAAAACTCACGTAAACTCTACACACAGTTGCAAAATCAACAACGAAACCACGTCGATAGCGTTGGCGCGGGAAGAGCCAACAGCTTTTAAGAGGCTAACCACACCATTTGCCCCCAAGCTAACGACCATGCAATTATCGCTGGTGAAAGGGATAACATAGTTAGTTGGAATACCGAACCGCCCACACATTGGAATAACTAACTTAGCAATATGGACAATGACGGTGTTAATGTCTTCTATTCAACATGATCAAATTAATGTTGACGACTTGAACCGAGCTGCAATAACAGAGCTAAAATCTGGTATATTTTAATTCGGATTGACCTTATCAAGACCGTGTCCATTCCTGACCATTATATTATAAGTGAAACGCCGCTATATATAGATATGAACCCTATATTCGCTTTAGGGTCGTGTCGATTATCCACTTTGTTGTGTTCCTCTTAAGTGTCAGTGTTGTGTGGTTGTTGTGTCTGTATAATCACCATGCATTACAGAAACAGATGGTATTATCTAACCTATTTTATTCTAAGAGAAAAAATGTATTAAGAGAGATAATTTTAAAAAGATATCTTATAGACACTATCACTATATCCACCTCGTTCCAATTGGGAACTGCATTCTTCTGAAAGATAGTGACATAGTTCTATTCAGAATCACTTTTTCCACTTTTATTCTTGAGTTTACGTGCCGAAGGACAATAATATATATAAAAATATACATCGTTAAGTTCTTTCCACTACAGGCGTGTAAATTAAAATAATCTACTGAGGAGTTTTAATGCTAACTTCAAAAATTAACTCTAACTCATTGCATTTTGATTATGAATTCACGTATATTGTAGGTATTTTTTAAAAAATATCAATAAAGAACACACACATTTACTTCCTGTTTCTTATCAGTTTTGGCTTCAGATCCCCAAAGTCTATCGTAGGGAGACGTGCTAAATTGAAGCACATAGTAACACAAGGGAACCGATGCTGTACAGTGGACAAAAACCTGATGAACGTGAAGCTAAGTCCGACAATTATCTTTCACATTTCAAAGCTATTAATGGTCATAATGATGTTTTGAGAATTCAGTTCAGTTCATAATATCAGTGGCAACCATCTACTCTTTTCGCAGTATTTCTTTAATTTTTCAGGGGTATTCCTTCACTCTCATTTCCACCGTGTTACGCATAAGCTTCTTCTTGATATAAATGTTTGAGTGTTACCCCAGGGCTTTAGGACATTTATCCAAACCAAATTCTATTCCAATGTCATCACTGAATCATTTTACTGTTTTCAGAAGACCTTCCTGCTCACTGTAATTCATAGCAAACGACTTTGTCATACATTTAAAATAGATGGCTTGTTTTCATTTGAGATATCTTATAGCCATATTCCGTCCTGTTAAGTTCGCTAGTTAATCCTATTAGGGATATACAAAATAGTAAGGGAGATAAGGTTTCACCTTGAAATATTCCTCAGTTGATATTTTTTCACCAGACTTATACATTCTATTTATATGATTTAGGTGAAGTGTTGTTTTCCACACCGACATCCTTTCTTTGATGAAATTTATGACAATGTATGATATCTTGTAAATATTTAAATACTTTAAAATTCAGGGATGGAGTACACTATCGAATGCCTTATGGTAATCTATCCAGACAGTCATGAGATATTTCTTTGTATTGAAGCAGTTTTCAAGGATCATCCTATTAATGAGTAATTGGTTTTTAGATCCGTATAAGCCTTGTTTAAATGTTTTTTCATAAGAAAGAATATATCTGTTTTGGCAGAATAGATATCAACATTTTGTAAATAGTGGGAAGACATTTAATTTGTCTGTAGGTTTTTGGGACATTTGTGTCACCATTCTTGGAAAGTAATTCTTTGGTTACCCATGAAGATATTTTAGCAGCATCGTTGGCTATTTCTTGAAGTTCTTTGGCTAGGTTTTTTTGTGTGCTGTACTTAGATAATGAAGCCGAAAGTTAGGATTTTCTATTCCTGAGATTACCAACTGTGTACTTTTTTCCGTGTATATTCAACATCCTCTTCTGTGATTCCTGACCATGTTTCTTGGTTTTTTTTTCATCCGTTCTACCTCTTGCGTAATCTCATCCCTTCTTTGTTATGTTCTTTAGGGCAAGCCCATATTTTTCCCTAGAACTGTATAACGTCTTCCATTGTTGGAGAAGTTGTCACTTCAATTTTTGTTTACCTATTCCTCTGTAAAATTTCTTCGGATCGGTATGAAAGATTTTGTTCTGTCTGTAGAATCTTGATCTTTTTTCATAGCATCTTATTCTTTGAACCTTCAGTTGTATTGTTTGATTTATTTTTTCTTTGGCTGATAGAACTTTATTTTCATTCCAAATTTTGTATTATCTTTTAACATTTCTGTCTCTTCCTTAGATGTGTTCTTCTTGCCATTTCATCGAATACTGATAATTTGTTTCTAAGTTTTTCAATTTCTTTGTGTGAAACTGTAAGAATGCTGACAATTTGAAGAAAAAAGGCTTAAATTAAATCGAAATGGAACAGAAAGACGAAGAATGTATTAGATTGAATATAGTAGAAGAAGGTAGTATATTGCAGAACATAACGAAAACTAGAGAAAATATAATCTTATCTTGTTTACTTATTTCGTGAGTACGAAGAAGGTAATAGATAGATTGAGAGACATACTGGAAAAAAGAAAGAAAATATGATTTTATTTTGTTTCTCATTTCATGAATAAGGACCTCGCTATAAGATAGCGTTGAAGTCCATTTGGGTATCTGGTTAAAGTGAAACCCAAGGGACTATGTTAAAGGAGTGAGGTTTTGGACAGAGACCACCAAGCTAGTTACAGATAATAATTTTATGGCTAAAGGTGAGTGAGGAAAAGGATAAAGAAATGATTCTATGTCACTAGATGTTAAGGGTGGAGGTTGCACGAGTCGTTAAAGGAACAAGATTTTCTTAGGCCGAAAAATTTCGATCAAGTTTGAAAAAGAAGAAAAGTTACGAACCAAACGTGATAATTTGGAATAAGAAATGCAGATAATAATTTTATGGTGACATTAAAAATAGTACCTGTTTTGCGGCAGGCCCCACAGGTCGGGTTAGCACCTAATTTCTTGATGCTGGCAGCGTGAGAAGCTGATATAAGAAAGTGGAAGGAAAATGAATACGCGCACTGAAAGGTACTGGTGTGAAGTGAGGGCAAGCGAAGAGGGAGAACAAGATGGCGGATCGACGTGTTGCTGCCGCCACTCACCATATTTGGACATACAAGGGCCTGCCAGCAGCATCCGTGCAGATATTTGATTGGGTGACAGGAGATTCTAAGGTATCTCAAATCAAGTCAACCCAACCTGCTTTTTAGAGGTTGAACTCCATAAATAGCCATGCAGAGATCCCAGGAGAGAGAAGAGGACAGAGGGAGAAGCAGTTGACGCAGAGGCACTTCCATTATGCCATGGGATTTGCTGCCACGGAGAAATCCTGACTCATGCCTTATTCCAGACTTTTAGATAAATTGAGCACGGTAGTCTGATGAAATTGCAAAGTGGAAAAATTGAAAGTGTCTATATAACGACAAAGAGAGAGAGAGAGAGAGAGGGTGGGGACGAAAGAGAGAGAAAGGGGGAAACGAGTGCTTCGTCAGCATTCCGTAATTTTCTGCCTGAAGGAATATCTGACTTAAAGTTTGAAACCTCGACTCCGAGTTGGAAAGGAAGAACAAAGTGTCACGAAATTAGATTACAAGGGAATGGTCGTTAGCCTGCATGCTTGTAGATACTTATACGAAAAAGCGTTCCTGTATTCCTCAGTTATATAAAGCTTGTTGATTTACACAATTTTTTTTTTCTTATAACATTTTATTTCTTATTTTCTAACGACACCAATCCAGCGATATCTGGCGCCAATTCGATCCTTGCCTGCCTTGTGATCAAAACAAACACAACGTGGGACAGGGAGAGGCTTGGGTGGAAGTGATCAACTTCACAGTTAGCCGTAGGATTCGATCGCGGACACGCCGGTGACCGAGGACAGGACATGATTGCTAGCTAGTGCAGGATTCAAGGCACTCAGCAATGTTATAATTGTCTATTTTTCGTTTCCAAGGTGGATCTTCCTGTTTGTGAGACTTTTTTTTATTATTATTTTGATCTTTAATTTTTACTTGCTGCAATTGCTGACGCATATCTTGCTTCGCTGATACTTATATTTGGACCTACTTCATCTAAAATTAATTTAAGTGTTGCATTGTAGAGTTTAATAGTTTTGAGGGTCTGCTTTTTTGGTTGTAAATTTGGAAGTTGTTCTCGTTTCTCCAATTCAATATTTTGTGGCAGATTTATATGTCTCATTTTTTCTTCTTTGGTTTCCTGTATACTATTCCTGTTTTCCGTAAAATAATTAGGTTCAGTGCCTCTTGAACTCGTTTTATTGCAAACCTGTGAGCGGCTAAGTTCACACGCTTCTAACTTTTCTAAACTTTCAGCATTATCTTCAAAGTGATTGTGTTTCTCAGTTACTTCATTATGTTATGTGTTTTGTGTGATGTCAGTACTTTATTCTCTTTTCATTTATGGTTCTTTTTCATGTTCGGTTGATTCGCTTATTCTGCCTGCAGTTCTTTTTTTTATTTATTTAATTTCAGTGTGTTAATCGGTTATTTCTCATGATCTATTTTTTTACGTTGGCTATTTTATTTTCGTTAATGTACTTTCATATTATTTGATAAACCTCTTCTTGCCAAATGTCATAAGTTTGGTGAGTTATGATTTACTGAGTTTTACGCAACGCTTCATAGAATGCAATCAGTTTTTACTCCTCACCAGACCATTTTACCTTTCATTCTTTAAATGAATATTTGTGGATCAAGTTGGAGAATTTGCAGGACCATTGTTGGTTTTATCCCGGTTTTGGGCACCTGAAGGTCCATTATTTGTGTTAGAATTTGATCCTATGACAGATTTTTCAACCTCTGTTATGTTCCTCCCTGAAGGATGGGTTCCATATTTATCTACTGGAATGTCCATATTGGTTTGACTTTTACTTCTTATATTGTCCCCACGAGTGACGCACTTGTAAAAAATGTCCACCTAAAGTCGCTCGCTATATTTTATTATTATTATTATTGTCGTTGTTATTATTAAGCGACCAATATTTATCTATCTTGCAATCAAGAATATACTCATAAACACAAATGCAAAATGATCGATATTTCCCCATTCATTGTAAATGCTCATAAATTCAAATAAGAATATAAAAAAATGAATTCCACATGAAATATTCTACCAATATGGACATATAAAATTAACCAGCCCACTCCATCCTGGATAAGATGTTTACAAATGCGATTAATATCACGTAATCATCAAAATCCTGCAAAATTCTCAAATGATCTTCCAAGTTCGAAGTTTTTTTCACCAATAGATTGTCCCCGTTGCCGTCACTCTCTCATGTACTCTTCTTTCTTTCTTTTTAAATTTAACTTTTTTCTCTTGATATTTTAATCCTTCTTCCTACTTTTTTTTCATTTCAAAATGTTCTTCTTTTTTATGCCATTCATTACTTCGTTTTTATGTTTCACATTAACTGTCAGGGCGCTTGTGAATTTTCACTTTTCTCGTTCAACTTTCCTTCTTTGCTTTTTAATCCATAATTCTGCAACTTTTAGTTATGTGCTTTGTTACTTACGCTCTATATTTCCAAATTCTTTCTTTTTACTACTTCGGTTGGTGATGACAGCGTCAATATTGACGATTTCGAAATTTAATGGCGTTAAATTGTGAAACAGACTCTAGTACAGAGCCGAATCAATAAGTGTGGCACACGGAGATATAAGTGCGAGCCAACGGGTGGAAGTTCAAGGGTCTTGTGGCAATTGTTACGATGGCGGACTGAATGGCTGGTTGGCTGCAATAATTGTCGGTAGCTTTCAATCAATAAACGTTTGGCGTAGCACTTAATTTATTCAACCTACAAGCTATTCCAACGCACCAATATCTAAATCCCTTAGTAGTAAAAAAAAGACGTCACAAATCAGCGATTATCTTATACATAAAATGCGCACATATTTATCAATAGATACACTTAGACACAACTATATGCACATCAAATATACAGACCGATAAATGAGTGGGCGTGAAAGAAAGTTTAGTGCATGTATTTGAAAGATTTTGCAAATATACAAAGATACGGTTTATATAGAGAATCTTTGCGTGGTTTTGATTACTTTGAAGACGAAAAGAAGAAGAAGAAGAAGAAGAAGAACAACAACAACAACAACAACTTACACACACAAGCATACACATATGATCTAGGGTAAATAATTGTCTTTTTTTTTAGTTGAGAAACTGAAAGAAGACATTATTATCGAATCCTGCAGCTAACCGTGAAGTTGGTCACTTCAACCCAAGCCGCTCCCAGTCTCACGTTGCGTTTATTTTGATCAGAAGGTAAGGCAAGGATCGAATCGGCGCCAGATATCGCTGGATTGGTGTCGTTCAGACGGGACGATGTTATCACACAAAAAAAAAAGAAACTTGTGTAAATCAACAAGCCTTATGTAACTGAGGTTTAAGCTAGTATCTTTTCTTGAACTTAGTTCAGAACTTGAATTATTTCCAGTTTCGCTGAACGGTTGTATTCTCAACAAAATGCCATGCTTTGTGCGTCTATTTGCTCTCAATTTCCTTCCTGACCTCAAGTGGAACTCTGATATACAACCCATCGCTAAGGAAGCTAAAAAACACATGCACACACTTACATAAATGCATACATAGACAGTATCCCAAAAGTGTTATCATAAAAATATTCATAACAAATATTATCATTTTGAAAACACGATTCAATTTTGAGTATATATTTAATTGATTGATTTGCTTTTTACGGCTTACCAAAATCTTGCGGGTTACTTAAAACCTATAAATAGGCTGATTAAATTTTTTGAAACACTTTGCATTTATTAACGATCAACCTGAAAAAGAAAAAAAAATATATCATATCACAATTTTAAACCTCGTTTAAACCGATTTTCACATAATTTGAAAATTAATTCAGCTGTCTTAAGTTCAAGTCCCGTGTGTTTGCAACTAAAAAAACATGGCACTCTATTTTTAATATGCTTAAATATATTAGTGTTTTCTTACAAATGCTAAAATATATAATATATAAACTAAATCCTCTACCCATATCACAAGTCAATATATGCCATGCACAATAATAAATATTAAATTATGATAACTATGCAATTTAATTTTATATCAATTTTATAATTGGAACTTGGTAATTATATTCAGTGATTTATTGCTTTAGAGATCTGAAAGGCTTGTGACATGATATCGCATAGGGTTACTACATAAAAATTCCAGTTATGGTATCTATGGATGGGCTTACATAATAATCAATTTCTTTCCCTCAGGTAGGTCCATGAAGGTCGTAGTGAATGCCCAATATTCAGAAACTAAAGAGATCAATGTACGTGTTAACAATGTCCTCTTGTAGATTTCTACTGTTTATTAACGACCAACTTAAGAACATTATCAGTTCAGCAGTAAATATTCTATGCAGATGACACCACTGTTTATAGGCGCATTTCTAAAGGCCTTGTCATCGATTTTCCTCTGATCTAGCTCGATGGGTTGTTTTCTTTCCGTTTCTCAAAAATTAAGCTAGTATCGCTCCATGAAGTTTGTTCAAACCCTGAATTATCTTCAGTCTTAATAAACAGTTGCACTCTCAACAAATGTCTATACTTTGAAAGACTATTGTGTCTCAAGTTATTTCCTGATCTCAAATGGAACTCATATAAAAACCATTGCTAAATAAGAAGAATTCTCGGTTCGCTCTATCGGTTTAAGAAGTATCTGACTCCTGCTACCTAGATCTATTTAAAATAATCTTTATCTGATTAATGCAAAAATGGAGCAATCCTGACATATCTAGACTGTAGAAACTCAATGATAACCTGTCATCTTTGATAGAGTTCAAAATATGTTAAGTGTTCTTTTTGGGGAACGCATTCCCCAACCTGCATCCTATTTTCTTCAAGTGCAACGTCGTAAGCCTATCGTTAATATATAGCTATTTCCATAGCAAAATTTGAGACAAGCTCTATTCGTTTCCATGGATGTCGAATCTCTAGCATTCCCGCTCTCTTCCAATATCTGTGAAGTAGAGAGCCACTTCGATGCTTCACTGAACACTACAATGTTTTCAACTTCAATCAAGCGCAATTCTTTATCCTGTTTAATGCTTAACAGTAACATTAGCTTACAAAAAGTGGCTTTCGAATCTTGCATGATGTGAACTCTAGAATAATTATAAATAATATTTAAAATTAAATATCACAGATTTACGTGAAGGATTAAGAGATTTTACCGTTTATCACAATGAAATGTTCACAATATCCATTTCATGATTAATTTGTCACGATAATAATGTAAGTGCGTGATGGAAACATGTAAAAATGCATATAGATATTTATATGATTTTTCTAAGAATTAAATTTGTCATTTTACCTGCTCTGATCGTCTCTCCAAATTAAAGTAAATTTGAAAGAATAAAAAATATATATCTTTATTTAATATTCGTGATAAACGTGAAAAAATGAAGAATACATGAAGGTAGAAGGAGAAACCTTATAAGCTGAAAAACAGGAAACACCATTAAAGCGGACAATGCCAATTCCAGGTGCCTGGGCTACACACGAAAAACAAAAAGAGAACCAATGGACTCATGAGAAAAACTAAGAAAGACCAGATTACAAAAGAGAATAAAATCGTAAAAGTAGCATGAACGCTGAAACAAGAACGGGGAAATAAAATCGAATAAACAAACGAATGTGGAAATAAACTATTGAATAATTGAAACATAAGAGAATTCACGTGATGAAACCATATGACAAATTTATAATATATTCTCAGGAAGAAGAATTTATTTATTTACTTATTTATAGTTTTTCGTTCGCCTAGCGAACGGATATTTTCCGTGACAGCTCATTCTTAGAAGACCTAATTTCATCCATCTAGTTCTCTGTCTATCGCTCTCTACACATACACACCTCACTCGTTCTCTTTCTCTTTTCTCGTTTACTAGCCCCCTCCTTTAAAAACCTTATGAATATTCATGAATACAAATTGACATTGAATTATGCTGGATATATGATCTCCACTAGGAAAGTCTACTCGCACGCACGCACGTACGCACGTACGCCATCATATGTATCAGAAGCCACCTGTTTTGTGTTTATGAGTCTGCGCATGCGCATGAGTCGGATTTTCGCGCCTCAGAGAACGTAAATAAATATTATGTTTCATGGCGCGAAATGGTACTGAAGACAGTGGCATAGTAAAGCATATTGAAGACGTTCAAATTCTACTCACGGCTGGACTGCAGAAAAAGATGTTTACTAAACATGCCTTGCTCTGACATATGGCCACGACATAATGATGTTGGGGGATAAGATTGTGAACATAGACCTAAAGAGGACATACTTATACTCTGTGCGGAACATACACGGGTATGTTGATTACAATGTTAATCATTTGTAAGCCGTTCGCAACGAATCAGTGGTAGCGTTACAAAGCGAGCGCCAATAGATTCTCTTCTGTATGATGATGTAGTCTACTTTTTTTAAAAATCAAATTTTTGATTAAAACTTAAACATTCATCTGTGGAACCTGTTCGAATATTTATGAAGACCTGAAGTCCGTCGTTAACTGTAGCAAAAGATGGTTTGTTAGATATAACGCATCCAAAACTAAATTCCTCTCCATTAATCATCTGAGAGAACTCTATCTCTGTCTTCCATCAGCATGGTTAATCATAACTGCCAGAAAAGCTACTCCTTGCGACTTTTAGGGCTAATGTTATCAGCTGACATGGGGGGAAAGACGGTATTGAAGCTATTGCTAGGTCAGCTGCTAAGAAAGTCGGTTCACTCTGCCGGTATAGACAATTTTTCTCTTCGGAATCTATCTTACATATCTATAAGTCTACAATTGATCTTTGCTTAGATTATTGCTACCATATACGGTCCGGTACTCCTGCTATTTACCTTGAGATACTTAATAAAATCCAAAGAAGAATAAGCAATATTATTGGTTCTGATCTGGCGACACAGCTTCAGTCACTTTCTCACCGCCTTTTTCATAAATACTTTCATGGTAATTGTTCGGATGGGCTCTTCCTATGGTATCTAGACTTTATGAATTAAAGTACTAGATTGGCGTCGAGATCTGCTCAAATGACTGATTATATGAAGCCGTATTTCTATGCTAACAGTTACTTTTTCGCACTTTTCGCTTGTGGAATTCCCTTCCACCTCCATGCTTTCCAACCAACTTTAATCTGCAAAATTTTAAATGCAATGTTAATCGCTATCTACTTGTCCACCTGATTACATTTTTTTTTCTCTTTCTGCGCATTTTTAAAATTTTTTGTTCCTATTTCTACACCCTGTAACACCTTGTGTTTTAGTGGCTTTACTAATTTGCTTGGGGTGATTCCACGAAAGTAACACGAATCTGATTTTGAAACCAACATTTCAAACTTAACCAGCAATCCGCTGAAAATTGTTCATGTTACGGAACGACTTTAACATACCGGAAGCAAAGAAAATTAGCTATCAGTGCGATTTCGTCAAAGATGATAAGGAGACTTGAAGCAACAGAGATGTGGTTCTACAGAATGATGCTGAGGATACCGTGGACCGAACATATGAGTAACAACGAAGTTTTGGAGAAAACAGAAACAAAAAGGAAACTAATACTGAGAAAAGAGAGCTTGGGAAATCTGATGCTCACGGCACAAATAGAGGACATGTGGGATAGATGAAAAGAATGCATAACTTACTTAATGATCTTGAGTAAATGGATGGCGGAACACGGCTTAGGAGAAATAACAGAAAGACAAAGTTTATTAAGAGTTACAACGGACAGGGATTATGGAAAGCCATGATCGCCTACTTCTTGAGAGGACACGTCACATATAGAAGAACTAGAAACTTATGATATCCGAGAATTCCAGATAGAGCAGAAAATATCCAGTAATTTTGAATATCTCATCTTTAATTTTCCAACAGGCATTTTTGGCAAATCAACACACCACCAGGCTTTACTGGATAGATATAGCTACCAGCCACCTTCTGGTTTGTCGTAAAGTTATATCGCCGTTCAACGGGAGATTTTTAGAAAGAGATTGAATTTATAAAGAAATACAGTACATGGAAGATATGAACATACATGAAAAATATTAATTACTATTAAATATGTCCGCAACTTTTCCAAGATACTTTATCAGCTGGCACGTTTTGTAACAATATGTGTTGGACACACACATACACACACATATATATATATTTATGTATAAATAATAATAATAATAATAATAATAATAATAATAATTTGTATGGATAATTTCCATGGATAATTCCATCATATGATATATATATATATATATATATATATATATATATATATATATATATATATAAAAGTGTATATAAATATAAATAAATATATATATGTATAATTATTTATATATTTTATACGCGGTACTTATTAGAAAGCGCTCAATATCAGAGATAGAGCTGACATATTTGGTTGGATAGATGTGAGTTTGTGACCCTGGGTTTCACGCTTTAGCGATCGTCAGACAAACTGATTAATGTTTTTAAAAAATTGGGTTTATGTAGATTGCGTGTATTGGTGTTATTGTGGAAGTGGTGGGGGAAACTTCGTCGTTTTGTCATTCATCGTACTAACGCAAACATCGATGTATGCAGACACATATACATACTTGGTCGTCCGTCGGGACTCATATATATATAAACATATGTGGGAAAATATATATATATAAGAAATTTATAATGAATTTATGGATGTATTTTTAATTCGACATTTTTGTTACTTGAAACTTTATAGTGGATACTCCGTATTTTAAATAGACGCTCTATTTTTATTTATTAAACAGTGTGCATTACATCTATCGGAGTGTGCATTCGAGGAAACATAGTAAAGAAAGATGCGTTCCCCGAAGGGTTCGAATCTTCGTCCCCCTTTAGAAGGGAACTCACCGTTTGCTTTACCTCTCAGTCACAGAGAACAACTCAGCGAGTAAGGCTCTATTCTCCCTTTTTTAATCTGAGTGAAAAGAATGTGCTTAGACCCGTTAGAAACGGAGATAAGTGTGGTTAAGTGCTATGTAATATTATTTCTTCTATATGACAGTGAATGCTGGACAATTTCATCGCAGATTAAGAAGAGACATGAGTCAACAGAAATGTGAATCTTCAGAATGCTTAGAATAACATGGTGGGAAAATCTGAGTAACTAGAAATTTTAAGAAAAATAAAAAAAAAGTGACGGCTATATTTAAAATAATAAATTAGAAAGTTTAAAATTCGAGGACACATGATGAGAAAAGAGTGCTTGGAAAATTTGGCACATAAATGGTATATTGAAAGCAGGACGTACAGAGGAAAAGAAGAACTTACCTAACGAGCTTTTTGTAAATGGATGACAGAACAAGTAGCGGGGTAGATGAAAAATATGGAAATTTGGCTATCACCTACAAGGGAAGATGTGGAGAGCTAAGACCGATCTCGACATGACACAGAGAAGAAGAAAATATTGAGATATTCTATATTTTACGCTGCCTACGATAATGCTGCAATTTTGTACCGAATAGTGACTTTAAAAAAGTTTATCGGAGGATATTCACAAACACAATAGTTATATAAAATTTTCCATTCTAAAAATTAATGATAAGCAATAGACTACCTAAGTTGTGAGTTATAAATTCTCTTTTCCTCTTCTACAAACATACATCATATATGCTGAGCATGTGGCTGTAAGCCTTGTGCATGTTTATGTGTTGTGCGTATGTGTGCGAGGGGTGTGCAGTCTTGCATGCAGACTAATATCAATGGCGTTTTCTGGATAAACAGAAAGTCCGATTAGATATAATATATGAAAATAACGACCCAAAGGATTATAAAACCTCGGAGCGTGGGTTAGTTACCCACGTAGACAAGTAGGTAGGCAAAAAATGTTCATCCCTTTATGTAAAGAATAAATAAATGAACGACTGCCAAAAAACACATAAAAAAAAACGAAAACCAAGCGCGTCATATCTGCTTTTCAGTTATTTTCCCGCCATACTGACTTGCCAATCGACCGTTGCTAAGGTAACTGTAAAAATAAATTGTGTAAAACGAAATTCAATAGAAAATTGAAAAATATGGGGAAGAAACGTAATGAACGATAAGCGAAAAATTGGTAGGGCGGTGGGAAAGGAATATATGGCAATCATTTGATATACAGCTATCTATCAATAGATAGATAAAAATTACGTATATATTTTATTTCATACCAACATATAGAGCGAATTCATACCAAATATATTTAAATACATAAATGCATAAATAATTCCACTGGATAAGAGCTCTTATCATAGACACATGAAAAAAAAAAATATATATATACACACACGCACACGCACACACACACACACACACACACACACATATATATATATATATATATATATATATATATATATATATATATATATATATATATATAATGTTCCCGATATAGAAAAATTTTATCATGTATCGGCATTAAGAGATTTGCTGACAAAATTACACACAAACAGACGCACGCATACATATATATATATATATATGTGTGTGTGTGTGTGTGTGTATTAGGTTGTAACACATGTTTCATTTGTTGTTAGTTTTTAAGTTTCCTACTTAGTATATATACATAGGTATATATACATAGGTAAAAATTGACTAATTTTTTACTCTTTCCAGATAATATTTTCTTTCAATATATTGTTATTCATAAGCGCACTAATAATGATTACAAAGAAACAATGTCGAATAATCTTACTGTATGAATACAAACTGGGAAAAGGAACCAATTTTACATCGAATGCGATTAGAAATGGATAATCTTTAACAACTGCCTGAGAGTAGGTCGGTGATTAGATACAAATGAATAATCAAAACAATGCCCAGAACCTCCACTTTACCCTAAAAGGTTAATGGCGGTATTTCAAGGAGATTATTTATTATTCATTCTTGACTCAAGGTAAAATAATAAGAGTAACATCGTATTGTGAAAAATTGTCTTTATGCACGGAAAATTATAAAAGAAACATGCTAAATTTGTGAATAAGGATGGCCCAATTTTGTTGCACGGCAACACACTGTCGCATAATTTTCAATCAAGTGTTCAAAAGCTTCATGGCCTGAATTAACAATTTCTGCAATATCCTCCATATTCATCTACTGTCAGCCGCAGCTAGACTTTCCAAATATTATCTGGAAGAAAGCTTATTCTTTGAAATAATTTATCTGGAAGGTAAACCTGGGATTGTTTTCTTTGTATATTTTGTTGTTGTATTTTTTTTTAATATGAGTAGATATGCTGTCCTATCACCTTGCCCATATCTCAATTCTCTTGAACAGTAAGTCGTAGAAGCTTATCTCTTGTTTTCTGTTTAGGAAGAGGTTCCCAGTTCCTTTCCTTTTCATTTTCTTAATAATGGTGCTGTCATGAATTTCTTCTGTTATGCGTGGATGATGGCAACGTTTCTTCATACAGTTTTCTCCTTGTTATTCCCGACTGGTTGTTATAATTCAAATCTCCCTTCACATTACACCCGATTTTTTCGACTGCTGGGGTTCCTTTCTTTGGCGAATTCTCTCATAGTTTTACTGGGGTTCTTCTTGAACAACGTTGGCGACGATCTCGGACGTTCTGGTAAGTGCCTTACATATGTCTTGCATTCTGCAATATAATTGCTATTGACGTCTGGTGCTGCATATGCCTTTGTATGATTGTAGACCATGGTTTTATCGGATTTAAACTATTCAATGATTTACCTGGCTTTGTGGGCGGTGCGAAGGCTCTCCACAATAGCAGCTCGATGACCGTATTCTGAAGACGTCGATTACTAAGCACGTCGTGTGTCAGAAGCCAGACAGCTAGTGAGTTGTAATAATTTCTAATGGTGTCCTCGAAACCTCGTTATGTCATGTTATTCCGCATTTATCTGCGCCACACTGTATATATAATCTATTTTAAATTATAAAATATAATCTGCCTTCCGTTATTTATTAATCAATCATTCTTAACTATTACAGTATTTAAGATATTCTATAGTGATGGAAATTGGATACATTACTTGCCACCAGTAAACGACCATATCTTCTGTAGACAAAATAAAAATGGTAGGATATCTCTGTCTGAATTTCTGTGATGAGAAGTTATTCTACTTACATTATTTATATTGGGACTAAAGTCTTCATCTTTGTTGTTATTATTATAACATCTCAGCAACTGTGACCTCCGGCTTTCTCCAGGTCTATATCGATCTGGATAAGAATGGGGGTCGTGTGTTCTCGTATTGCTGTCATTTCTGCTGATGTCTCATCTTGTTCTCTTTTACTACTGGCCAGTTATCGCTGGCTTTATTTCCATTGAATCTAAGTAGAGTTCTTTCCAGCCAGTAACTGAACTCAGAATTTTTAGTCCACCATATTCCCGAATTAATGCTTTATTCCATTTTTAATCCCGTGGCACAATAGAATAGATAAATAAAATTTTCGCGTGTAAATTCTCCGTGGGTTACTCTAATCAATAAACGACTGAACGAGACGAAGCGAGAATAACGGCAAATAAATTGTGATGACAACACCAAAAATGACGAGATGGGATATCTTGTCAAGAAATTTTTGTGAAACAAAGAATGCTTTCTTAAATGTTTATGTTTCCTTGTTGTTATATAAGAATAAAGTGTCGCTGCCGACACTTATGTTTGTACATAAATCGCCTGTGAACAAACACAGGCGATCTCATTAGTGAAGTAGGTAGATCACGTGACGCATATATAGAGGAAGTCACCTGACGTCTGTTAAGTGTTCGCTTTCTCTATCTTCATTACTATTCGGATCTTTACTCTATTCACTTTGCTATTAGTACGACTCTTGTGAATATGGATTATCTCCTCTTAGATAATCCAAGCTATAAAAGCTGTATACTTCCGCTGTCAATTCAGATGAGTAGTAGTATTCTTAATTGAATAAACGATTACTAGACAGAATCTCTTGTCCTGTTTTCATTACAACGACTACTATTCGAAGACGTCTGACACCAGTATTATTGAACAGCGTATTATATTGGGATCTGTGATTACAAAATCCCACTACGTTGGCATTGACGAGGTACCAAGCAAGTGTATGTTTTCATCATAACCTGGCAACAAAGCGTCGTTTTGACGACAAAACACTTGTAAGCAGAGGAAACCAAGCTGCTAATACTTAACTTTTATTTATCTTTGAGTGTGTGTGTATGTGTGTGTGTGTGTGTGTGTGTGTGTGTGTGTGTGTGTGTGTGTGTGTGTGTGTGTGCGTGTGAACGGCATTTGGGTATGTTAGGGAAATAAAGACTTAACTGTGTTGCAGGTTTGAGTCTGGCAAGATGGAATTCATACTTCTTTTTAATTAGAAACTCATATAGACACTAGCGTCAGAGCGGCATTGATACATCTATTTGATGACACGCGAGTAGAGCTTGCTAAGCACACGTAAAAATGTAGAGAGATAGACACACATAGGTAAATGTTTGATTGAGTGTACACGCTTATGTACTTTTATATGTGTGGGTGTAAATCTTATGTCAGCTTTGTCCTTTTTCTTGACATCTGTATACTTTCTGCTTATCTGCAACATTTTAAAGATAATTAAAAGCATTTGCAGTCAATATTTTCAACGGCGCAATTAATAGTCCTGCGTTTCATACAAAGTTAAAGCTTTGTGATCGGAAATCAAAGCGATTTCACCAAACCTCAATCGCAAATATCTAATGATACAACAGAAAATCAAATTATTATTTTTTCTTTCTGCTTGTCATTTGTTTTATCGTTCAACAATCAGTAACATTGCTAGTATTAATTTTTTAAATACTAGTCACTACTAACTATTTTAAAGATACATTCAGATCATTTTCCTAACATCAGAAATGACCCTCTGATTCAGCAGGCGTAAACAAACATGGAATAAGGTGTGAAATTCACCATAAAATCACTGACACATTATGAATTCCACATAGATTATAGCCTTGAGAACAAGGTAAAAACGTGTAATTTATCTACGTTGTGTAACTACATAAAAACGCAAAGTCCTTCGCTACTTCGACATAACTTGATGCGTTTCACAAAATTAAGACAGATGTTTACGAAAGAGGGTAAAAGTGTGTAATGGTTTAGAGAGTCGGAAAATAGACTTCTGACGCTAAATGATGTAGACACAATCCTTCTGGAAATTAGAATTAAATTTATTTCGCCCAATTAATATCAACAAATCTAAACAGCAACACTTATATCTGTAGAATTTCGTGACTTTACGTCAACTGAATTAACCCGAAAAGCCAAGAGGAACGTGATGGGTTCTTAGGAAAGGTGAAATCCATGAAATTAAATAATCTAATTTGTAATATATATATATATATGTGTGTGTGTGTTTGTGTGTGTATGTGTGTGTGTGTGAGCCTGAGTGTGTTTGCGTGTGTAAACATTAGCTAGATTTAGATTAAAAAAAAGCACATGAGAATATAAAACAAGTTAAATATGCCAACTTTCAAATCGCAGACAGACGTATTTAGACAATAATTTTATCTATGCTGGTTTAGCTGAAAACAAGTTGTTTGTATAAAGCTTTTATTTAATATTCCTATGGTTCATATCATTAGTTTTTCTGGTGGTGGTGCTTTCAGCATTCATAAGACATTATCATATCTGCCATATCATAACTCCGTAGCAGGGCTAAACGCCATATTTCTGCTGTCCATGTTTGAGATTCTTTCATGTGATGGCAATATTCGAAATCGAGTCGAATCCATCATGTATGCATGTATGTACACTTGCAGAAACATGGTAATGAAAAAAAAGCCGTGCCGCTAAGATAATTTGCATAAGTGTAGTCTATCGCCAGTCATTTTTCATGACAGAAGAACCATTAACATATAATTTGCCGCAGATATAGATGATAATGCCATGCGATTTTGCTGGTATTTTTAGAGTTCGTGAATAATATATATATATATATATATATATATATATATATATATATATATATATATAGGGTTTATAAAAATATCTTTAAAACTTAGGGATGAGTTTCTCACACCAAAACAAGGACAAAGGTTCATATACATGTCAGCAAATCTTTGGTTTTTGGGTTAAAAACTTTAACGAAAGCTTGGAGTAGATGGCAATTTGTTATCATATAGACTAGGTTACATTTGCCATTCGTGTACATTATTTGTAGTAGTACATTAAGAAATGTTCTGTTTAACAATAGCAGGATATTCATGTCGTGAGCATGCAGATTAGATTTTTACATACGGCAGCGCGAATGGAAATGGGAGCGAGACTGCACGGCTGTATCTGATTACGCTTCCAGATCGAATGCAGCAAAGTCATTCAAACTTTGCTGCTGTTTTTTTGTCGCGTTGCTGAGACGGGATCCGTGGCACTAAAACTATGGATCGAGGAAGACCGAGATGTGCTCGTATACCTGACTACGAAGAACACATTCTAGAGGCTATCGAATACGATCCATGTCAAGTCGTCCTAGCATGCCGTACATCGCATATTACTACATGGAGTGTATCTGTATCATTTTCAAAATATTTGTAACAGTATTTTTGAATTGTATCTTAGATTGTACATTTAACAGCGTCTACCGTAATTTTTAAACTTAATCACTCAACGCCAAAAGATTTGAGGACTTATGTTTATAAGGTCTTTTGTCCTTGTTTTGGTCTGAGGATGTTTCTAAAAATATTTTCATGCACCCGATACATACATATATATATATATATATATATATATATATATATATATATATATATATATATATATATATATGGGTGTGGGGGTGAAAGTATGTATATATTTGAGAATTGATCAGCTACTCTTAATAAATGAAGGAAACAGCAGCTGAATGAAAATTTTATAAGATGATTGATTCATTCCGTCTAAAACATAATTTTTCTAGCGCGCAGTATTCAATGTATTAAATCATCAGAACCGGACAAACGCCTTAATTACGATACTTAAAAATATTACAATGTATCTAAGAGCTGTCATCAAATTTTCTGTTCTGCCCTTCATTTAGCCTTTCCTAACATCGGAAATTTAATATTGTAATAAAAAATTTCGGATGCTGGGAAAGGCTAAATGAAAGGCAGAAGCCACTCCATCTCTCGCATACTTCGACAGTCCTTGTACTAATCAATAACTCTCCATTCATATGATCAGATTTGTAATTCATTTGAAGACAAAGACATCATGAATTAATAGTAAAAAAATATTCATTTTTGTTTCTCATGTATATATATATATATATATATATATGTGTGTGTGTGTGTGTGTGTGTGTGTGTGTGTGTGTGTGTGTGTGTGTGTGTGTGTGTGTGTGTGTGTAATTTTGAAAAAGTATGCCAAAATGGGAAAAAAATATATATCATTTTCCTATGGAGAGAGAGAGAGTGAGTGAGAGAGAGAGAGAGAGAGGGCGGAAAGAAAGAATATTTCCCTTTCGTCTTGTATGTGCCGTGTCATATCAGGATGTCGGTTGATCAAGGCTCTCTAAAACTTCTTATCCTTTGTGACCCTTAACAGTTTTTCGCCCTTTGCCAAGCTTCAAATCTGCCATCCATTCACATAAGCTTGTCAGGTAGATGGCTCACTGCTATCTCCCTTTCTCTCTCTCTCTCTCTCTCTCTCACACACACACACACACACACTCAGACTATTTCTCTCTTGCTCTCGATATCTCCTGTGATTGTTAAGTTTTCCAATACCTCTTTCTTCATTATGTGTAGAATAAATCTCAGTTTTCTCTTTTCCATATTGTGTATGAATGTTGTTTTTTTTCTTTCGTGTCTGTTGAAATGTTCATTTAGATTTCTTCATTGCTTACTTGCTCCATCCATATAATTTATGTTGCCAATAGATTTTCTTTTGGTTCCATCGGTTGGTGATTGTGTACCATTTACTGACAAAGCAATTCAGTACCATCTATTTGTTTCCAACGAGATTTTCCTATTTCCTAGTACTTTATTTATCTCTTTGAATGCATCTTTTGCTAATTTAATGCGCGATCGGATTTCGGTGTAGCATTTTGGCTCATTTGTTAAAACACTCTCCAGATATTTAAATGTCTGTACATGTTTAATATTCACATTTCTAACCCGTTGTTTCGATTTTTCTCTTGATGATAACTATACTTTTTTCTTCTTTTTGCTGTTGAAGGCTAATATTTTTTCTCTCGATTTCATTTGCCATCTTGTCTATGAAGTTCTGTTTTCTTTCTGTGTCATCCATCAACGCAGTGACATCTGCATATCTTATATAGTTAAGATTACGCTCACTGATAACATCCGTATTCTGGCGGTTTAATCGCTGTTCTTGGTTAGTCCCACATCCTTTCCAAGTAGATTTACTTTGCCTAATAGTTCAAATAGGTCCTTTATTTTATGGTGAAACATGACTATTCTAGACGGCAGTATAATTTTCGTAAAAAAGGGTGTATATATATATATATATATATATATATATATATATATATATATACACACCTTATATATACATATATATATATATATATATATATATATATATATATATATATATATATATATATATAGAGTGAGAGAGAGAGATATGTATTTCTATGTGCGTAACAGAAAAATAGCAAAGTCAAAAAGCCCACAGAAAGAGAAAAATGTTTTGTCATTGGTTGTTCATTGAAAAGTGCTAAAATATTAGAATGCATGACATAATATGAGTGATTGGGTGCAATGCCAATTTTCCTAAAAGGATGTTTTCCTTGATAATACTGAGATGAACTTGTTTTGTGCTTTCCTGCGGTCAGCGCGCTCACAATTTCGTCCTTTCAAGTGAAATAAATAATAACATAAGTACTGGGCGTTTGTTCGGTTACACTTCTGCGGCTAAATTTATGGATGTCCGCTAGTTTGATATCTCAAATTGGGTATACTGAAAGAATAAATTTTGTACACACATGCACTCATTCACACACAAACACTCACTCACACACACACGTACACACATATACTCGCCGTATATATATATATATAAGTGTGTATCTGGACGGCAATCTCTCTTTTATACATTCTATTAAAGACGACTGACTAGGTTACGCTTTTCAGTCAATGTTTCTTGGGTTCGTATAAGTGTCTTCCTTTCTGGGCATAAAGTGTATAAAATTTGTTCGAATGTTCTGTATATACGAACGCTTTCATCTATTCCTTTATTCTTTTTTCTTGTTCAAGGAGTTTTTTAACTGAATGTGTAGATATTTATGTATATATCTAGAGTTATGGGAATGATTATTTTCCAACCACGGTTAAAACATATATATATATATATATATATATATATATATATATATATATATATATATATATATATATATATATATTCATTTGGAGCATTGGATTTTTATACATGTAACGATTTACACATAAACTATATATGGTTGCCAAAATCCCTTTCTCTTATTTCTATGTATGAAATGCACTCATTCACTCATGAATACGTACTCAGAAACATTCGGCAGTTCCAAAATATACAGACCTTTACATAATGTAAATATACTTATATATTCATAAAACACACAAAAATACACACCCATGCACTACACACACACGAATGTATATATATATATATATATATATATATATATATATATATATATATATATATATATATATATATATATGAACTATGATGCATAATTTTAGTATTTATATACTGACTCTCCGAAAAATACACACTTGACTACACATAGAATATTAGGAATATGTGTGTGCGTGTGTTTGTGTGTAGAAAAATGTCTATATTGAAATGAACAGTAAGTGAAAAATTAGACAAAATATTCAGGTGATTGAAATCTAATTAAGCAACAAAGATATAACGACAGCAGAAATGGAGAAACATTAATGAAATATACCACCGTTTTGCAGCCATCAAAAATCATTCGCTAAGGCAAACGACACCTGAAGCGAGCGACACAGGCGATCAATAGTTAAGTATGAAAAGGTTTCCCCGTGTAAGAAAAGGGAGCAGATTGTTGCTCATTTCGTTAAGACGTCGTTTCTGCATTAGAATGGATTCCTAAACGCAGTAGATGTTGTTCAGCATGGCTTGTGTCGCATAATCATCGGAAACACATACATTCATGGGGAAATAGATTTACTTCTGTCTGCGAGAAGCAATACAATCAGCAGCTAAACGAACTTTGATCTGTCTATTGAGTTTGCTTGGGAGTTGACATTGTTGCGTCTCTGCATCTATTCCCTGTTGTGGCTGTCTGATTGTAGTGCGAAGTTGGATTTTTAAATGGTAATTTTCAAAGCAGACAGGCCTTTCTACTTGAATTTACCACAATCGACTTCTTCCCCAGCAGTCATTGTATACTACATTTCATGATTACACACACACACACACACACACATATATATATATATATATATATATATATATATATATATATATATATATATATATATATAAAACATTAGGCAGCATATGATTTACATACAAAATTAATGACACATAAATTAATCAAGTATCAATGCGATTATTGGCGACATCCGTCACTAGAAAACATAATATATGCATTAAAATCCTGTTCATCCGAAGTGCAGTTTTGATCCTTGATGAAAAACTTTGTTGTCTGAATTTTTCAGTTTATTCGCATTAAAACACTCGAATAAACGGACGGTCTTCCATCCATCATCAGGCAAGTTTTTCTTATAAAATCAAAAACTTGAGACGATATATATCTGTATGGATGAACAGAATTTTAAAATATTATGTTTTTGAGTGACGGATGTCGCTAATAATCGCATTGATATTTTCTTGATTAATTCTATGTGTCATTAATTCATATATATATATATATATATATATATATATATATATATATATATATATATATATATGTTGTGGATTCCAGCATGAACTCCGGTACCAATAAATAACAAACGCTAGGAATGAATATATGAAAATAATGTATTAACGTAATAATACAAACTGGTAAAGCAGGTTAGTAATTCCAGGAATACAGGTTAGTAGCAAATATATATATACAGTCTTTGGTATTGAAGTATCGCTGTATGACTTCTTACTGAGTCTACGTGCTCGCTCACTGTGACTCCTACAACGCTGTTACCTCACCCTCACACTTCCGGTTACCCACAACCTTTTACTCTGTCACTCTGGACTGGACTCCTCGGTCTTGCTCTCTTCGGGTAGTAATATAAGTATACACTGAGTGAGTCCATTTGTATAAAAAGGGATGGACCCCTCAACAATATATATATATATATATATATATATATATATATATATATATATATATATATATAATTAAAAAAAAAAAAAGTACTTCATAGGGATATCTACAAATTAAGACTTTCAACTACATGTTTTTAATCTGGTTCAAGGATTTCTAATGTAACTCTTGAGCTCAGTTTAGTAAGTAAAAAATACTGGACAGGTTTCCTCTAATCCTCATCTGTGTTGAATAGAAATTGAGCTTCAGGATTATCAAGTAGCAAATATTTTTTAAAACTTTGGATTTGGTTAAATCATTCAAGTCTTAAAATGTATGTTTTTCATCCTTGTGTAATTAATATAGCCTTCTTCTTTAACGTGCTGTGTCGCTTCATAAAGAAGGCGATAATTGTTCCACAACGTCGTATCGTTTGTGGTTCTATGCATTGGCTTGTCCATAATATCTCTCACAGTCCAGAGCTTTCACCGATTTCTTTATGATTTTCTAATTGTTTCTAGGGTATATGACAAGGCCGAAAGTATGAAACATCCAGTGAGGATCGAACTCACTAAGTCGTAATTGTTATAGCGAGACAAGCGTGCTAACAATTACACCACGTCGAGGTGCCCTGCGTGATTTCTTTATTATCTGTTTCTGACTTCCTCTCCGGGTTCTTGTCAGCTTTGCAATACTTTCCTCTTGCCAACTCAGACACAGCTATAGTGCCTGTAGATATTTCTTTCCGTTTGTCTGTTAAGCAAGAACCGTCTATTCACAGGGCATCTCAGTGTTACCATGCTCTCATTGCGACACATTTCGTCATTTCCTTCGCTTGACCTCAGAGATAAAGTTTTAATCTTCACTTGTAAATTCTGTCACCAAGGTTTATCGCTGGGTGAAAAGACAGTATCTAAGCTTCCGAACCATCGTGGAAATACCAAGTGAAAGCGCAATCTTCTTCTTCGTTCACTCCCGCCCACCGGAAACACTTCTTCAGCCTATGTTAAAATCACAGTTCGGAGCATAACAGACGACTTTTTGCATCCGTCCGTAATTAGTTTAGAAGTGTCCTCAACGAGGCTAAGTCGCTGTTCGTTAATAGAATGAGCCACCGTATAATCTCACACGTTTGATAGTCAAGAGTACGGGTGGTTCTGTTAGTGTATGGTGAACAAGAGTAAATCTACACACGAGCTCTCTTCAATCAGGTTTAATTTTTATCTACTGTTGATAAAGCAGAATGCCTTGCTCGGAAATTGTCTTCCAACTCCACGGACGAATTTATCAGGAGTATATTTGCCTAACTTTCCTCCTAGAACAGAATTTCTACTGAATGATATACACATAACTCCATCCCTGGTTCCTGCTATCATCTCCAAACTAGATCCCCACAAGAAATGCGCACTTGACGGTATCCCTATAAATGTCATAAGGAAATGTGCTACTAAACTGGCTTCTGTTTTATTTAAACTTTAATGAATTCCTTGCTGCTTCTTGCATTTCAGCTTTTTGGAAATACTCTTCTGTCATTCATGTCTTTAATAACTCTGCTGAACGTTATTAACGTCCTTTTAGGTTTTTACGTCATTTTGGCAAATTATTAGAGGCTATAATCAACTCTAAATTGCTTAAGCTTCTCTATTCACACGGCCTTATTTCAGATAAACAATATGCCTTTCATTTATCGTGGTCAACCGCCCATGTGTTTTTTCTGTTATTACTGAATTTATCAAGCTTTAGATAAGAACGACCAGACGCAGACTGTGGCTTTAGATATCTTGAAGGCGTTTAACAAGGTTTAGCATGCTAGAATTCTTCACAACCTCAAGGGTTATGGTGTCTCTGGAACATTTGAATGAATTCAATTGTTCAGTTATCATATTGAATGGACACGATTTTACATCCTTACTCATTAATGCAGAGATTCTCTAAGGTTCTATCCTTGAACCTAAGCTATTTCTTATCTTATACCTGTGTCAGGTTTTCAGTCGTTTGTTATAACATTTCCCAGGTACAATGTCTGTATTTACTTGATTTATCGCTCTCATATTAGTCAACTGCTAGTTATATTTTCAGATTTCATTTTCTTTAGAAAATCTAGGTTAATAGTTATGAAAAAATAAAGCTGTAGCGAGTCAACTTGTCTGTGCCAAAGACATTACACGAAAATCCTCTTACAAATAACAAAAATAAATATAAAAATATGGATTTGATTAAGAAAGGAAAAAATATACAACAAAACTTTTATTCAGGTTTTATTGTTAGCTGATATTTGGTGAGAATGCTGATTCTGGAAACAAAATATTACAATTAGCATTTAGAAATAAACGACATTTCGTTTTAAATATGACATTCCTTTTTATTTTAAAAATGGTAAAATTATGAATAAAGCATTTTGTACTTTAAGAAAAAAGTACATGTAAATAACTTTGTCGTTTAAAACGTGGTACGCAAAGTTTTTAACGCGTTGATAATGACGTAAACTGCAATTAAATCATTAATAGAAATAATAAACGATATACGACGTGACAGCGAGATAGACAAGGCATTCAAAATATTCGAATGATGCAAGGAAAATCATTTAGCACTGGTTTAGTTATGATAATCAAGTTGGTTTGTAGTTTTTAAATAAACGAAAGCATTTTAGTTGATCTTTTATAAACACAAAGCAACGTGTAAGTAATAATGAATGATTTACAACAACGTGAAAAACAAGAAAAATAATTCACTACTTGTATGGGGGCGATCTTCGCTCTCCATAAATCCCTGTCCTTTGAAGCTATAATATAACAAAAATAAACACTTTACTAAGCGTGTCTTTTTATGTAGAACTACATGTTTTTCGCTATATCCCCTAATCCTTGTTCTGACAACCATTTACACAAGCTCATTAGGTAGGTAGGTTATGTGCTGATCTCCTCTGTTCTTTTTGCCTTCAATATGTCCTGTCGGTATGAAAGCCATATTTATTTATTATTTGCCCGATAAATTTCATCTTATCTCTTTCTGATGTTAAGTATAAGTCTCCTTTTTGTTTCCATTTCCTCTAAAACTTTGTTATTGCTCACATATGCAGTCCATGATATTCTCAGCATCCTTCTGTAGAGCCACATTTCTGTTGCTTCAAGTGTCTTCTTCATACATACTTGTCCAACATTTATTGCCATACAGGAGGACCGATATTGCATAACAGTTCAATAATCCATTTTTTTTTTGTTTCTGACGAAACTTTTCAGCTTCTTTACATTTTACTTAACTTTTGGAAGACATCGTTTGCTATTCCAATGCGCTTTAAGATTTAAGTGTCGGATATTCCATCCTCTGTTAAAACCTTTCGTATACATTTAAATTTTTGTACTTGCTTGATGTTGGAGTCTCCAGTTTGTTATTTGCATGTTGGGCTGTTCCTTCTGCAGACAACCGTAGATTGTGTATTCTTACAATGGATGTTTAAATTATTCTTCTCGCTTTCTTTTCCTACCTTATCTAGGTGTTCCTTTGTGACAAATCCTCATTCCGTGATCAATGCTGTATCGCCTGTGAGAAGACCTTTCCTTGTAGCTCCCCCAGAAGAACGAAATAACTGATTAAGAAAGAACCTGTGAAGGTAACACACGGTCACGGAATTAATTACGAAAATGAGTATATCATTTTCTCGGTATAACATCAGATCGCATATTTCTTTGTTAGTCGCGCAATAATTGTCACAGTTTGGCTAGGTAATTTTCCTCGCCTACCGTATTCAGCAGATATTGCGTTTTCATTATGATTAATTCTAATCTTTACAGAATTTTCTTCAGAAAAATGAACAAACTTTCATTTGTCAGAAAGACAGCAAAAGGCAGCGAGAGTAATTGTTTGCGTAGAACAAGAAAAGATTCTGAAAAGAAATCATTATTAAAATATGAGAGAAGATAATGAAACAAAATATTTAATGATATGAATAATGAAAATATGTTTTGTTTTTTTTCACTGATTAAACTGAACAAACTCTTGTGTGTTAAACATTATTTAGATATTTGTGTGTGACAGAATAAACAGGAATACGGAAGGTCTACGAAATATTTTATGAATGATCCTCAAAATAATAACAAATTAATATCAATAAATATATACGATGACGGAGAAGAGATGACGTATTTATTTTTTTTTATTTCATTCGCTGTTGAATATGAATTTAAATCTGACTAAATCATTACATCTTATTATCCTTTTTGGTTTGGCTGAGAACTCCCTGATATATGTATATAAGTAATAAATTATCTATTTTTAGTGCTGAAACAATAACTGCCATGATAACAGACAATGAGCCTGGCAACTTCATATATTTCCCAGATTCAATATCCGCACTCATATCAATGAGAATAAAAGGATTCATTAAAAATTAAAATTTCAAATTTGAAAATTACATATACAGACGGCAAAGCATCTATAAAATCATACATTCTATATAAATGGCAAGGGTTATGGAACTGCGAAAGTAAAGATTTATAAAATTCAACGTATTCTAGGAGAATGACGTCATAGTTTCAGTTCGTCCTATCAAGAATCAGAATATGATACACCTATATCACTCACTCGTTTCTCCTAAAATATGAATATCTTCCTGAATGCATGCCATTTCAGGTGGCGCATTCCGTAAAACATTCTAACCGGTTGTAGATCATATATACATCAATAATATTATGACATGACTAGTCTAGAGGACAAATAAGATACAAGTAGAGGACAAGAAGATAAAATTCTAGCCTACTAGAAGGAGGTTGGTCTATAGTAGAAACTACTCTATTCTAAAGGCATCAATGAAGAGTGATGGAACCAAATACCCAAACGATTGTTATACAAGCTATATATTTAATAACACATATTTTCGGCATTAAATAACCGACATTAAATAACTGTATTGTTATGCTGCTAAATAAATCATATCAAATTTAAATATAACATTAAAAATTATAGTAATATCACAAAGAGATATTTTAAATATATGCACCGATGTATGTTAACGCATGTGTTATTGGGTACGTTTCAGAAAATTGTTTAAGTAGACATATTCTATGAATATGCAGGCGATATTTTTAAATATATCAAGGCAATTACGAAACAGAAAAAATGTTCACTATAAAAAAAAAATCACGATAACAATAATTAGGTTTCTAGTGCACTAAAATGTACCTAAAATGAAATGTAGAAGAAATTAAGTATTTCAAAGTTGTGGCATTTTTTTTTAAATTCAATAACTTTTACTTGTTCAAAAAGAAATATCCACGTGTTTCAGTGTGGCTTTATTAGATTTAAAATATTATTCATATTCTTTTTCATTCATTTAATTTCTTGTTAAATTTTCAGAAACTGAACTTTGATAAACGGTGTTAAAAACTAAAAAATATCTTCCGATAAATGAAGGTAAACCTATTTTAAGTTTTCTCATAGCAACCATTTGGAAAATCATTATGAAATGTTTATTGATTTAAATATTAAAATTTTATTTCTCTTTTTACTTTTTTCTTATTTCAATTAAATTCATATTGATTTTTATTGCGAATGCATATATATATATATATATATATATATATATATATATATATATATATATAGAGAGAGAGAGAGAGAGAGAGAGAAAGAGACAGAGAGACAGAGTCAGACAGACAGACAGATAGAGGAAGGTACGGATATAGTTTTAGTTACTCAAATGATTTATATTTGCGTGTATTTGTTCTTGCTTGTAACCGTATATATACGAGTAGGTGATGAAATATCTTGGCTCGTATAACTCTTATAAATCTTCTCAATTACTGCAATATTGTAATTATATTCCGACTCCCTTCTTTAACAAAGAACTTTTCAGCATACTACCGTATGTACATGTAGCAGAATATCCATGTAAAAACGAAGAATTAAATTAATCTTCAAACACAGGTCTACAATTTTTTATAATTTTAATTTATTGCAGTATTATTTTTCTTTCAAATTGACAGAAATGAATTATAAAAATACTTTGTAAACAACTTCACGCAAAATGTCTGTGTAGCCCTTTTAAAGTTTTTACAGTACTAGTGAATACATTGCGTTAGTATAAGTTAAACTATAAATGCATCTATATATATGTGTGTGTATGTGTGTGTATCCTTAAAAGATTGCTCAATGCCGAGTAGAGCAAATAATATATATTCAAAATTATAGCATATGCATGTTATAATATCATAACAAAATTGCAATTTTGTTTCAGTGTTTGGTACATTGGGAGATTGTATCTCTGACAAAACAGGTAAGAACATATGTTGGATTGATAACAACAATATTATCAAGACGCCTTACACTTCATTAGTCAAATACATGTTCTATCGCGCGACATCTAAAAACACATT